>JAWUZG010000149.1:130000-597500 GCA_036785705.1 Acanthornis magna
AACCCACTATTTTACCTATTCCAAATCTAGATGTCTCTCCTCTAATTGCATTAAAACTTACTAGTTTCATGAAAAATCTTGCTAGAGTAGTCTGGTTTAGTTTCCAACTTACTTCCTTAAAGAGAAAATATCTGGGTGAAATCCATAGCTCTTGTAAATGGATGTGAGCATGCTTAGAAGATTCAAGGACTTGGGCCATTATATGTAGATAATTGTAATGATCTTAGACTATATGAAAGCAGCAAGACTATGAACTTTCTCTGTTAAGAAGGTGCTTTATTGTATTCCTTGATAAACTATAAAGCTCCCATAAAAATGTTTAGGAAAAGCATTCTCTCTAAGGAGTTTTACTTTTCTTGACAAAGAGTTTTACAGTGATTATGCTACCAAGCAATTACCATGTGAAGATTGTAAATTATTTTATCCACATACTTTATATTATATCTACTTTAACTTTCTTTTCAAGTATTATAATAGCTTCTCTCATTTGACTAAAGAAATTAATCA
Source organism: Acanthornis magna (assembly GCA_036785705.1). Classification (NCBI taxonomy): domain Eukaryota; kingdom Metazoa; phylum Chordata; class Aves; order Passeriformes; family Acanthizidae; genus Acanthornis; species Acanthornis magna. Next base: position 130,508 of record JAWUZG010000149.1, read on the forward strand.
AAACCAAGTCCTTTGAAGAAAATAAAGGACACGTGATTAATAGATAATTTCTGTTCTCTGCTCTTTCTTGTCTTGATACCTGATAAGGGATACAATTTTTAATTGAACTGAAAATGACAATGATTTTAGCAGTCATTTAAGTTTTTAAATTGACAATCTGAAAGAAAAATATTTCCTTACGATACCTTTGTCTATTATTTTGCACATTGTCATTTGTGTGTTGTACTGGAATTCAGAAACCTTCAAAAATCACTGACAACCTCATCTTTTAAAGGAAAAAAATTGTAATTGTAATTTTTTTTTGTTGTTTTTATATTTTCATCTATGCAGAGAGGAAAAAGTCTTTGCTCTTATTCTGTTCCTGACAAAATGGTAAGATTAATATCTGGGTAGGATGATAAGTTTGAAAGGTTTGGCCTATAATAAAGTTCCATTTCCATATGAGACCCTTTTAACAGAAGAAAAAATGCGTAAGATGGTATTTGGGAAAAAAATGAAGAGTAGAGAGAGAATTGCAAGTACACTTATTACACTTGCTTTGGTAATGACCTTTGCTCAGAATATGGAGATCAGGCTTGTCTTCCACTGTGCAGGAAAAATTTCAGAACCATCACACTAGGCCAGGTTGCTTTCCTCATTTGATTATTCAGGAATCTTTGTCTTTTTTCCTTCAATGTTATCCTGCTGAAATTTACCTTTCCCTCATCACTAAATATTATACAAAAACTGTTTAATCCCTGTAATAGCTGCTTTGTGGGGGGGTGGTGGGCAGGTAATGAAACTGATGTGTGTTCATTTCCCTGAGTATCGAAAATCTGTCAGTTATGAGACAAAATACATGGAGACCAACTGTTAAAATTGAAAAACAAACTTGTTTATTTAGAGACTGAATTGTGTTTCTTCTCTCTCCTTTCACCTCAAATAAGACAAAATTGCTGTCTCAAATACTACATCAGATATTTAGTCTGGTTAGATGATGCACCAGCACTGTTCTTATTAGTAGCTCATACGGTTTGTTGTACTGGTTGCACTCTTTGCTACCTATCAAGACAAACACATAAGTTATGATCTTGAAGTTAGACCATGAAGCAACCTTCTCTGCCTGAATGCAATTCCCCTTATACCACTTTAAATAGTAAAGAAACTAATAGAAAATAATTTTCAGTCCTTTCTGATGTGATATGGGCACATGCAACTAAAAACTGGAACTACAAGGCCCATGTGGAACGTACATAGTATCTACTGTTCTTCATAATTAGATCTTTTTGACTCAACTTTTGTTGTTCTAAACAAGTTCATGTAGAAACAATATTGCTCTTGTAATGGTAGATTAGGATCTTTAGTAGTTTTGGGGAGCAGAGTATCTAGAATAACTGGTTGACTTCCAGTCAAAGATGACCAACATTTTTTTTTCTCTAGACCATGATGCTGACAATTTTTCTTGAAATCCTCAAAGCCCCTTGCATTTACTTTCATGATGTTAGGAAAACTGTAGTGCCATTATTTAAAAGTCTTATCCTGTAAGAATCAATTATGTCTGTTCTTGATCATGTTCATTTTAAACAGGGAAAACCTTAGATAGCAGGGCATATGTAACTTGCAAAGGCAGTTTTTCTAAATTAAAAGACAAATATTGGACATTTTCTATAAATCAAAACATATATAGTGCATAAGCCCCAGTTTTTTAACAGCGGTATTGTCATTGTCCTTTGATTCTTTTCTGACAAGGTGTTGTCAGCTCTCTAGTGAATTGATGTTCACACCTACTTAAAACATCTCTGCCAAGAGGAGTTTAAGGAAAACCAAGCAAGTTGACTGCATAAAACCTGATTAGTGACTGATACGCAAAGGCCTTGGCATTTCCTCGGAGAAAATGATATGTCAGGCAGCAACCTATGAACTCAAGTCTCTTTTCATCCAGGAAAAATAGTTTAAGTAGCTCTTGCTCTATAAACAGTGTGATGAAATATGGGAAACAAAAATATGCACAATCAATGTAAAATATTACAAATTTTTTTTAGGTTCTTCACATCAAGTCATTCACCTGTGGCATTAAAAAGAGATCCCAAAAACCTAAACTCTTGTTACAGCTGCCTATATTCAAAAATATCATTTTAAATCAAGCAATCTTTCTGGATAATGGTGTCTTTATCATATATGCCTAATAAATATTTTTTCTTGGTCTTTTCTGGCTAAGAAAAAGTAGTTCCTTGAAAAGTCCTAGTATTATTGAAGCAGTCTCAGGTGGTACATCAGCAACAGAGACTGAACAAACCCATGTTAAAACATTATAAATATTCTGTGCCAAATAATTCACCCAATAGACATTGTTCATGCAATATAGTATTTACTCTCCTAATTAATGCATGGACCCTAAAAGTGCTTTTGGAAATGAAGGCAATATGTGTAACAGCCACATTTGTTCAGCAAAACAGATTACCTGTTACTGAGAGCATAGTTGCTAAAAGTCTTTTACGATCATTCTGGAGGAAGAAAGGCTGAAAAAGCAGTCATTCCAGGTCAGTGAATATCTTGTCTAAGCCCTGCTGACTCTTTCTGGATTAGGAAAAAACCCCAGCCTTTCCAGGTCAATAAAAGTATTTCAAGTCTGTGAATTTCCTTGAGATGTTGACAGGTCAGTTAGAACAGTTTAAACCAAATACAGTCATGATCTAGTCATCATAGTTGAACTATTCCAAGCTGTGTAAGATCTTTTCAAGTTTTTAAAGGCACAAATTGGGACTGGTAATATAACAGCTCTCCTGATGTTGGAAAATAAAAAGAGAAAAAAAAAAGCCAAAAAACCAACAGCAACCAAAACCTTCAAATAAAAAAACCCTTTAATCATTAAAAAGAGATAAACTTAGAACAAGTCTGTTGTCTAATTTTATTTTTTCTCTAATTTATAATCAGATTGGCATATTTCTTACACAGTGTCTACAAACAAATGCATTACTGATGTATTCCACAGTGCTCAAAGTTGGTGTTACTTTTAAGAAGTTTTTAAGCTGCTGAAATGAGAAGAAACAGTTTTAAGGAGCTTTCATTAACTTAGCAAAGACAGGAATGTTGTGTATGCTCATTTCAAAAGTTCTTCTTCCACAGTGTGACATCACTATTAAAGGTTCCTTATTATTAACATTGCAAGTTGCGCAACCTCATTAATTTAAGTAACTGGACTTTAATTCAAATGTTTGAAATAACATTTTACTTCATAAAAGTTATCTCAGACTTGATTCATTTCAGTGCAACATGGGTTTTAGCTGCCCTGCAATGTATGTCTGTTCAGTTGAGATTTTATTTATTTTGATTTGTGCGTATTTTCTTGGGTGTTACTGAATAACCCACCCTTAAATTTTTGATAATCTACTTTCTTTACACCTTACTTAAAAAAAACCCTCCAAAAATTACTTGATTTTGGGTTTGTGTCTTCTGCTCTTTCTATGTAAGGAGCAGCAAAGTAAAAAGCAAATCAACAAACCTTTTGATTATTTCAGAAATAAGTTGAAGTGCTTGTTTTTATTAATTTAAAATATCCTTGATGGCAAATAAGGAAAAGTAAGTTGGAAACATTTGAGACTAGAATAAGTTAATTCTGGGGAACACTGATAATCTTAAAAGCTAAATAAAGCAAAACTATATACAAAACCATGAGATACTAGTGAACAAAAATAAAATGCTGATGTAATTTAGAATGTCTATTAATATTTCTGATATGAAGAAGAGAAAATTAAGAGGGTACATAGTCAAATAATATTATACACTTAATGATTGAGGACTGCTTTGGGGGAAGATGCAGGTGTTCATCTCTGTTGAAAATAAGGCCATTAAATGATAAAATATCTGCCAGATGGAGGTGGCAATACTAGGAAATATGCATATATGAAAAATTTAATTCCCTGTGCACACATTCTGAGCCAGAAACAACAATGTTAGGAATAGAAACTAGTTAATGCTGCTGATCTTAGCATCAAGTGGTTTGGTATATAAGAGATAAATAGTCCTAATAAATACTGTCGATAGGAATAGTGCACAAGATGGGATTTAACTAAAGTTTTCAAAAGTCCCAGACTTGTAGGTAAAATCATTATGCTTAGTTTCTGCATAGTAGGAATTGAAAAGTTGGAGGAGAAGAATCATCTTGTTCTAAGAAGATGACTTTTTTTCTTTTTATGTGGGGAATGGCAACGGCTTGATGAAGTCATATAAGATCAGAATTAACTGTGCAAAGACTCAAGGGTCATTTTGTAAGAAACCCAAGCTGGGTCTCAGGAAAGAAATTGGAGTGATTAAATAGATGCTTATCACAAGTGATTGCAAAATCATGATGTATATTGAAGTACAACTTGTGTGAGTGCAACATGGCTTATGTTTCATGTCTGAGGACCACTAAGACACCATTTGAGCAACAAATAATGTAGTTAAGAATGAAAGCTTGTGCAGATCGAGGACTTCTGGAGCTAAATAATGATCCATATCCTGTTGGTGTGATTCAAACAGATCAATGAGCATAACAGTAAGAGCAATATAGGGTTTCATGCTCCACCAGATTTCTGTGATCACTGGCAAAAAACTGCCAAACACTATCCTAGTAAGGATCAGTACTCTCATTTGGTATTTCAAGAAAAGATGAATAATCATTCCTTAAATAATCTGTATTTCTGACTTGTTGTTGATAACTGCTGTAATATAAATGTGCAAAGAGAGTACAATTGCCAATCAGTGTGGACATGCAGCTGAAATCTAATGAGATTCTCTAGACAAACTTTGAAGTAACATTTAATAGCCAATTTTACCAGTGATTCAGTAACAGGTGATCTGGAACATGTGCAGTTTCTTGAATTACCTTGGGTAAAAGCAGTGGAGAGTAAGTAAGATGAATTCTAAATATCATTTGATGTAGTACAATAAAACAAAAAGACAGAGATCAGGATTGTTGAGTAATCAAGAGAGAGATTAATGTGTTCCTCTGCACAGTGCTCATATACCTGAGAAAAAAAAATCTTGTTTTTATTTCTAGACATCATTTGCTGCAAATGGATAAAATAGCAACAATAATAACAACAACAACAAGTTGACTTCTGGCAGTTATTTGAAAAGACAATAAGAGAGAAAATCTGAAAAATTTAATGGGATGCATCACTATGACACTGTTAGTTGGTGTTCTTTAGCTTTCTTTTGAAGTCTCTCTTAAGACATTTTCTGAAATAACTAATACTCCTCAATTTTGAAAAAAAACTAATAATTGAAATTAAAGGTAGTGGTGTTCATAATGGAGATCTGTGCTCTTCAGAAAAAACTTTTAAAGTTACTTTTCATCCTAATATGATGGGAGAAAGGACGGCAGGGAGTGAGGGGAGAGAAGAGGTGATTCTGTCTTTCCATCTACTCAACTCTTTGCTATCTTTTCCATTCTTTTGCCTACAGTTCTCCATATATTGCAGCACCTAATTTGAAAGAGTTGTATGTATTTAGGAAGAAGGATTTTGACAATGTTAAATAGTGGATACGTGTAAACTTAGTCATGTAATAGGTAGCATAGTCTAAATGTTCGTTTAGCAAAGTATTTTAGACGTGTACAACACACCCTTAAAAGTTATAACAGTTAAAATTTCACACATACTTGTGCATTATCAGCTGCATGTCTTGCTATGGTATTTCAAGACAAGGAGCACACCCTTTCTAAGTATTTGTTAGACACATATATTTTTCCTGGTACTGGAATATCATTGAACAGGAATACTTAAGATCAGTTTCTAGAAGAAAGCTAACAGAGCAACAAAACTCCTGAACTTCCCACACCTTTTCCAGAAGAACCAGTAAAATATTACTGTCATATCTGTCAGTATTGAAGAGGAACAAAGGCTCAGTTTTGTCAGACTTTTCATGATACACAAAAATAGGTCAAATGTTTCTAAGAGGGAAAGTTTTAAATGAACATGTGGTGTTCAACACTGTTTCTGCTTTTGGAGCATGTGGAGAATGTGTGGAGTGTTGAAGATTTCCTGAAATTTTGTTAACTGGCAAACAAAACCTTTGGAACTTCCAGGTGTTAGAATCTGACTACTAGAGTGAGAAGTTTATTTCCTGCAAAAGCAATGTCTCTTTGAAAATTGATTTCTGGTTGTAATGTCATTGTTTTCAGATTAATTGTGAAGACATAATTGGCTGCAAAATGAAACACAAATTTGACTGCTTTGATATTGGCTGTAAAGCAGGCACTGAGTAACACAGCCAACTTCAATCAACTCTGTATACAAAACTGTGTGGACATTAGTTTCTGAAATAGAAGAGTGTTTTGATAAAAGTCTTCACATTGGGACAGTAAGAGAATCTAACCTTTCTCTAATTATTCTTATCCTTAAAATTGTGGAAGGAAAGACTCTGGGAACTATAGACCAGTATGCATCACCTCTATGCCGGGGAAGATCATGTCACAGGTCATCATGGAAGCAATATGTCTTGGTTTTGGAGACAAAGTGTCAGGAGGGAGGCCCCCTGGGATGAGTGCTTCCTACCCAGGGAAAAGGGCTTCCCCTCTTCCCTCGGCCAATGAAACAAATTAACCACAGCAAGTGAAAGTGGAAAAAAACTGTACTATTTATTAACACAGGAAAAAACTAAACTATTTATTAACACAAAATAAAACCGGGAAAAAACAAAGAGGGAAAAAAAGGGAAAAGGGCAGCCATAAGGAGCTGACAACAGGTCCCCTCAGTCTCTGGGAAGGGGGAGTCCACTCAGCAGCCTAGAGGAGGGCAGATGGGAAAACAAACCTCGTTGACTCCTGAACACCAGTCCTTCTGCTCGCAGCCAGTGAAGCTGGTGGAATCCAGTGGCTCTGCCCCTTCACTCACTGGCGTGGCCTACCTCGGAGTTCGGACTGCACTGGGGCCACCCCACAGGCCCACCCAGCCACCCACGTGGGCTCCCTAGGCTGGAGAGGAGGGACGGATGATAGGAAGGCCAGGGGAGGCAAAAGAACAAGCAAACAAAACCCTTTTCCCAAGCTTGCAAGGAGGAGCAGGGCAGAGAGCAGTGTCGCGGTCCCTCTGTCTCCCCGTCCCTCTCCGGGCCATTGGACTGAGATGTTTAACCAACACCTGCAGGTGCCAGTTCAGCTGAACCAACCCTGGCTCTGGCCCTGCCCCTGGGTCCATCAGCAATTGGACTGAGCTGCAGGTGCAGGCTCCGTTGAACCAACTGCTTGGCTGGCCACTTAACTGACCCCAGCTCCGGCCCCCTACACTGGGTTCATCTTAAAGGCACAGTAGCTGTGGGCATTAAGCAGGCAGGTAAAGAATAATATAGCTTCTTAATGTCACCCCAGGACACAATGTTAAGGGATAAATGAGACAACGAGACAAGCTGAGACTGCCAGCACAGCGTCATTAAAAGCAACTCCTCCTGGACCAATCTGATGGCCTTATGTGATGGCACGGTGGCAATGCCCAATGAGGAAAGACTGAACTAGACCTAGAGTTCTGTAAGGCCTTCCATATGGTCTCATATGACGTGCTTATCCCCAAATTGGACAGACATGGATTTGAGGGATGGACTAGTTGGTGGATAAGGAATTGCCTGGATGAGTGCAGCCAGAAAGTTGCAGTCAATGTATCTATGTCCATGTGGAGCCTGGTGACAAGTGGGATCCCTCATGGCTTGGACCTGGTGCTCTTTAATATCTTTATCAATTATACAGACAGTGGGATTGTGTGCAGCCACAATAGATTTGGAGATGACACAAAGCTGAGTGATGCAGTGGGGTCTCATGGGTCCACTTCTCAAATTAGCATCCTGTCCTTCATGCTGCATTTCTTGGTGGTTCCTTTTCTATGTGTTATGTCAAAAATGAATGGTTTTAGGAGAAAGATCATAAGGATTTTTTTTTCCGGTCGATCAGAAGTTCCTCATATGACTTTAGAGATCACAGAATATTGGCAAAGGTGGATGACCGCCTTCTGCCCATTGCTGATATTTTGCAATAAGTGCAGACAGATAATGCATGCATTCCAGATAATGAATCTTTTGGATATTTGACAGCATATGTTACATTTTCATGTATTTTTTAAACCATCTTACCTTTGAGTAATATATCCACTGGTCATAAAGACAGACACATACTTCTTTGAAGTTTTGAATGTCTAAATGGAAATTAATTGAGTTTAAGCTATCTGAACTAGAAGTTAGAACTTTTTATTATGTTCCTTATACTTATTTGTTATTGGAAAGAATACGAGAATTGCAGATTTCTTTACTGGGAGTATGAAGAAGATCCTATAATTTTTTAAGTAGCAGCAGAGTTAGTTGATATAAATGTTTAATTCAGACAAAATAAATATGAAACTTCAGTAAGAGATTACATGTAAAGAATAGACAGACTTTACTGAGAACTAGTTATTGCCTAAACTGGGAATCCAGATTGAGGAGACTGAAAGACTACCTTGAGAATCTTCCACTGCTTCTGAAACAATGCCTGGTTTCCTTTTGTTATTAAATGTTTTATTGCTTTTATGGTAAATGAGATAATGGAATAGTATACCTTCCTGTGTGATTATAGTAATTTCTTTGCAGTTCTTGATCAGAAACTTTTATCCAACTTGGGGATCACTGTTTTCTGCCTGATCCAGAGGTATAGAAACACACAGATGCTGCATGGATCCAGCTGGTTAACTTCTTAGGCATCTGGCAGTGTTTCTTAATTGTGTATGATATTGAAGAAAGTAAATAATTTTTTCTGTTTCTATGTTGATAAAGTATTCACTGCAAGCATCTCTTCTGTAGAAAGTTCACATATAAAAGCCATGCTAGACGGTTAGTAAATCATGGCTACATTCCATATGTACCTGATAGGGAGAGCAATGCTTTAAATAGCACTGAAGGAAGGCTTATATTTTTTAAGAGAAGGCTAGTCTTAATATCATGGGATTCTTAAAAGGCATTGGGGGGATTAAAAGGCAAAAACCTGCCAAGGCGAAGCCTAAGAAAGAAAAAAATATCCTTGGTCTTATTTCTTCAATATGGCAAAATAGCATTGGAGACTATGCGGAGTTTTCTGAACACTGGTATTGTTCTAATAATCTGTCCTGTATGTAAGCACATACAAATATTGCTAAATCTGTGCAACTGTTCTTCTATTAAAACAAAATACAGAGGTCCATGCTGTATTTCACCTTAGAGAGAGCAGGTGTATATGCAATGCTGCTCTCTATTTAACGGCTGTAGTTGCTGCTGGATATAGGATATTTTCTTCTAGCAAGGAGTAATGAGAAAGGGTGGTAGTGTTTGCTTGTGAAAACTGGCGTGTGAAAACCAAAACATTCAGAGGTAGCCTTTTGATTTCTCCTGGGCACCTGATACAGGGCTTATCAGAATTTGTAAGGAGCATTAGTACGTGTTGTGTGTACTGTGTGATTGGCAGCAGAACACTTTCTCCCCCTTTTCTCTTACTCAGTTTACCTCGTATGAGACTTCTTCAGCTTTTGAAGACTATTGTTGAGTTATGGCAAATACTTATTGGCATAAACTAGCATACCTTAGTATCATTTTTAATTATAAATTTAAATATTTTTACCAAAAAATTCTATCACATATATTGTGATAGCGCGACAGAGCACAAACAATGCAGGAGATTCTTCAAATGTGTTCATGACAACTCGTTCATACAAGTGATAGAGGAGTCAATTCAATGTTATCTGTAAATTCAGTGTGCACTTACAGCCCAGTAATTCAAGCAGATCCTAGACTGCGTTCAAAGCAGCATGGCCAGCAGGTCAGAGGAGGTGATTCTGCTCCTCTACTCAGCTCTTGTGTGACCCCCACCTGGAGTGCTGTGTACGGTTCTAGTGTCCCCAATGTAAGAAGGACATGAAACTGTTGGAGCAAGTCCAGAGGAGTCTGTGAGATCGTTAGGGGCACTTATATTCATCAAAGAAGACAGGCTGAGAAAGTTCAGGCTGTTCAGCTTGAAGAAGACAAGGCTGAGTGAAGGTCTCATAGCAACCTTCATAGTATCTGAAGAGGGCTTACCAGGAAGGTGGAGAGGGATCCTTCATAATGAGCTGTAGCAATGGGACAAGGGGAAATGGCTTCAAACTGGAAGAGAAGAAATTTAGGTTAGGTGTATTGAAGAAATTCTTTATAGTGGAGGTGGAGAGGCACTGGAACAGGTTGCCCTGAGAAGCTGTGGATGCCCTATCAGTGGCAGTGTTCAATGCCATTCAAGCCCACATTGAATGGGGCTCTGAGCAACCTGGTCCAGTGGGAGATATCTTTGCACATGGCAGAGGGGTTGGAGCTTGGTGATCTTTAAGGTCTCTTCCAATACAAATCATTCTAAGATTCCATTCCTTTTTAATTAGATTTACTGTTGTGGCATGTTCAAAGTTAAAATTTGCAACTCTGGGTAATGATGGAAGTAAAAAAGACCATGCTTAAAACAAGTGCAAATACCACAAGCACCAAAAATGCTTATTCAATGTGATATTACAAAATAGAATCATTTTAATTAAAAAAATTAAATCATGTAAAAGGAAAAAAAATACAACCAGTGGTATCAGCATTACTGGAAGCTGTTCCCCCTGATTAGGGGAAGAATATCAGTTTGAGTTTTAGGTTTGATCTTGGTTATTCAGGGAGCATGAGGCTAGAATGGAATTACAAACAAATTATTAAAATTAATAAAATCACCTATTGATTGATAAATTTCTAATTTTATTGAAAAGTTTATGTAGACTTTTTTTCTGAGGAGTTTTACTTAAATTGGGACATGGAAATGCTCTATCATTGGTACCATCAAATCAAGCTGTAGATCTTTTTTAAAAAGTGTGACATTTGCAATCAACAGCCTAACTTTAAATGTGGAAATATCTGGTACCTATTCAGCACCAACTGTTCAGCAACATTTTGGTATCATTATAGAATGTGTCTTGGAAAGATTTCTGAAGCATAAGCTGCCTGTCAGGTGTGATCTACTCAAGACAAACTCAGAGTGCTGAGTTGAACAATAACTGGATTTTAGTCAAGTATTTCAAGGGAATAAATACATCTAATGAGACTGGATAACTCTAAAGAATAAATAATTTACAAACTATCTGATAAAATAGACTTTGCCTAAAAGAAGCCTTCTGTATCATTATATTTCACTTAACTGCTTGAAGCCTTCAAAATACTTGAGTATTCTCCCTGGAAAATACGAGGTGGGAAAAATTAGTCTATTAGCAACTATTTAGTTGCTAGTTCTAACACAAAGTGTTTAACTATGGCGCATGATTGGATCAAGTTTTGTTAGGTTATGTAATAAAATTTCCTCTGCATTCCCAAAAAGGAACACAGAGAGGCACCACCAATATTATTTGAGAGACAAATAATATCCAGCTCCAGCTACTCCTAGGCCCATCTCACCAGTCCTTACCCTATCAAAGAAAAGCTCATCTCCACAAGCTCAGAAAAGCACAGGGACCTGTGACTGCAGATGGGAACACAAACTGCAGATTCCAGAGGAACACCTACCTCGTCTGGGTCCTTCCACAGCTGACTCAGGAGACCTTCAGCTTCCATGTCCAAGTGTGAAACCCACCAAGTTGAGTCATCAGGAGCAGATCACCTTTTGGAGCAGGATTGTTTCAGGAGTGTGAGACACATTATGGCATGGAGCAGAAAAGCATTTCAGGATTGTACCAGACTTGCTATTGCATTTTTAGGGGAGAAAGATGAAAAAAGGAAGGACCTGGATGACTGGGGGAGGAAGAAATTTGGGAAAACAGAGGTGGAAGGGGACAAAAAGAACTGGTCATATGTGATTGGTCTTCTTGTCTGGCCTTCCCTGTGCCTGATCATCACAGTCTGTCCTATTTTATTAATAAATTCTGTCTTATTCATAAACTTGGACTGGGAGTAGGAAGGCTATTTGTACGTGGTGCCAGTGTCTGGTGTGTGGGTGTGTGAGTGAGTGTGTGATGGCCAAGCTGCACCAGCTGGTGAGTAGGCGAAGGGATTTGGGAGAAAGCGGTGGGTGAGCTTCTTAACTGCTAGCTCTGGATGAGGACATGCCCAAGTGTGCTTGAGTGTGAGAGCACATGAGGGTCTGCTACAGACCTTATTATGCAGGTGCTAGCAGCTAGGGACAGTCTGATCCACATTGTAAATGAGACTGCTTGGCACAAGCCACTTGTACACAATACAAAAATGAATGCCTATTAATAGGCATTCTTCCCAATTTTAGCAGCTAATTTTAAATACTAAGTCTAATTAATACTAATACTAAGTCTGCTTATTTTATTTTCCCCCACAGCATTTAATTCGTAAGTTTTTACCAAAGTATTCTATTTCCTTGATTCAGTCTTTGAACGTATTTGGTTTAGAACTTGTAAATACAAGTTTATTGATTAAAATTAGGTCTAGATCTATAAACTTCAGAAAATGGTTGATCTGGAGTAATCTTTCCAAATAAGCAGTTTTAGACTCAGTCTAAAACTGATAGCAAGGTGTTTAGTGTCCAGCTGTACCGAATACCCTTGAAGGAGTTACTCCAAAACAGATAGTGATTGTAAGAGTTGTTGACTTGTGCTTCTAGTAGTAACTCTACAGATGCAGCACTACAGGAAAGAGTGAACACCTTTTTGGGTCTTTTTCTTACCCATCTCTTGCTGCTTTTATGCCTGGTGTCTCTGAAAAGCCCATCCACACTACCTTTTCCTCTCAGCTCATAGTGATTCCCAAACAGATTATTTTACAGATTATTTTATTTTACTCTGTCTGGAGTATTCCTTGTTCTGTCCTCACCATTTTGAGACTTCCCTGTTCCTCCCACTAGAATTGTAATTTCTATCACCACCTTCATTCTCATTTTTGGAATAATCATTCTTGTCTACTTAAATAAATGTCTGTCATAAAAAAACCATATTTGGTCTCCTGTTTAAATCAGGCAATTTCCATTTCAGGCATGATGAGATAACAGAAGAAGGCATGTTTGGAAGGCACTGAGTTGAGAAGAGGTTCCTTACCCTGGGTTCCAGTGTTCACCTCAAACATGGTTTGGAGTGGCAGGAAGAATCCTATTTTCTTTCTGGTCTGAAAGACATTAAATGCTGTGGGGAGATATCAACTGTAGAAGAGTAGAATCTGAAAAGTAGAATATGTTTAGTCATACTAAACTTTAGTTTTAACCAAATGTGAGCTAAATTACACCAAGTCTTTATTGAACACTGGGAATTTTTTCATAATTGTGGCAGATTTAAGAGATTCTTTAAACCTGATAAAAAAGAGAAGGTCTTGACAAGCAGCTTCTAAGCAATTTTAAGATCCTTTCCCAAAGCTGATTTGTTTGTTTGTTTGTTTGTTTTTTTGTTTGTTTGTTTTGTTTTGGTGGTGATTTCAAACAAGCTTCTGAGGAAGACTCAATGGGTAGTGAGACTCCTCAGTGAAACACTGAAGAGGGCATGTGAACAAGCAGGTGATGTTTACCCTAAGAAACAAGTAATATTTGATTTTCCTTCCTTTTGTTTTTAGGTGAACCATTCAGAACAATGACTTAGAGAGCTCAGGAAGATTCGTTTGGTTTTGAAAGTCATTTACTTATGTGTGCTACACACTTCTGAAAGCTGATATTTCAAAGCAGAATCACAGGATCATAGAATCATAGAATGACTTGGGTAGGAAGAGATCTAAAGATCATTTAGTTCCAAACCTTCTGTCTTTGACAGGAACACCTCTCACTAGACCAAGTTTCTCAGAGTTCTATCCCACCTTGCCTTAACCACTTTCAGAAATGGGGCATCCACAACTTCTCTGGGCAACATGTTTCAGTGCCTCACTACCATCACAGTAAGGTTGTTTTTCCTAATATCTAATCGATCCTACACTCTTTCAGTTTGAAAACATTCCCCTATCTTTGTGCAAAGACAGACCAAAAAGACTTGTTGTTTTTTGCAACAAAAATTGCAAATATAGAAAGTTTCAAGGATGTAATAAAATTACATTGGTCATTAGGAAAAGCAATAGTTTTAACAGATGAGGGGCCTAAAATTTGTCAGGTTGCTTGTCAGCAAGAAGCTGTAGGTTCAAATTTGACAAAAAGTAATGTGGAAATGTTACAATTTGGATATGCTGTGATCTTAGGGTTTGTCCTAAGCTGGTGAGGGCCTACCCACAATGTAGGAAAAAGGAATAGTTTTTTTTTGAGAGCTGGGATCAAGGCCAGGTAGTTGTCCTGGAAAAAAAAAATATGCTGAAGAAAATTCAGCTTGAGTATTTGAAACACCTGGGTTTCAGTATAAATTTGAAAACTTGAAAAGTTCATTGATTTTATTCTGAGGCTATTTCTGCTTTTCCATGTGCCATTCTCAGCCTTACAAGGAAACCCACCTGATCCAGGGAAAATACTATACAGGAATTAATCTATGACAATGCCAATATTTGCTCTTAAAAGGAAAATCTTACGTTATTGCCCTAGGATGCTTGTTGCTTTGCAGGTTTTGTTTCATTGGTTGGTTTTTTAGTTGGTTGTTTTTGGTTTTTTTTATGATCCATATTTTGCCTCACTGTCTGACAAAGAATCCCCGAAGAGATAAAGCCCTGGCCATACAATGCTCACAGACAAGTTTATGTGTTTGTGGAGACAAAAGGTGTGATATTTTAAAGGCAGCCTTTCAGGCCAAATCTGAGTCTTCTGGTTAATGGAGCAGAATTCAATTTCTTTGTATGTGTTTCTTGAGTTGCACTAGGAGGTGGGATCTATCATAATACTTTGAAGAGATGTATCTTCCGATGGTGCTCTCCTCATTACAAGGGGAAACTCGATCAGTCTAAAACCTTTATATAAATTTGAAGAGCTTACTCATGCTGGTTCCAGTATAGTTTTTTTTCTTGTGTTGCATTTATCTGTTTTCTGATGTAGAAATTGTAGTGTTTATTAATTCTTTAGCATTTTTTTAAGTGAAGAGACCAACGCTGTGTAAGCAATGGGAAGAAAAAGTACATTCATGGCCTAAAACACCATTTGATTTTGACCTGACCAGAATGTATGCTTCTGTTTACCCTTTTTTGTTGCAAACACTTGCTCAGGAGAGACGTCTGTTTATATGAGTAATAAGGAATTACTATGCTTCAGAAGAATATTAATATACATCCAATTATATTTGTTTAGTAATATGATAGTCCTGACGAAATGATTTGCCTCCTGCTTTACAAGGGTTTTCTTCAGTCAAGTAACTGACAAGCAGAAACAATGCCATGTAACTCTTGTGATTTAGGCGTACAGCACGAATGATGAATTAAAAATAGTCAAAGAAATACAGTAACCAAAGTGAATAGTTTGCAGTAGACCCTTGGGCAGACACGTTCACATGAAGTATTTATAATGAAATAATGAATATGCTCAGAAAATAGACTGTTCACAGATCATCTAACGGTATAAAAAACCCCTGAGTTCTTTGAGTAATTTTTTGGTCATATATATTTTATCATGGAAAAAGAAATAAAGGGGTTCCAAAGGGAATGTGATCACATTTATCTAGACAATCTGGGGGAGAAAATTCATAAAATGGCCATTGGTTTAAATGATGTAACCCTTATATCTTTCTTTCCCCAGAGACTCTGCTGTTGTCAGGTCATAAAAATACACAAATTCTGAAATCTTTGGCATATGAGGAATTATTTTTGCTGGTTGTTTATAGCTGTCTTGAAATGTAGCTTATTTCGGAAATAACTTGATATAATTTCAGTACAAATATATAGTAATGGCACATTTCCAAATAAAAAAAATCTATTTCAGCAGATCTTCTGTTTTATTCATGTTCAGTGTGATACGAATATTAAGCAATAGGCAGTCAATTGGTAAAATAGCAAGAAATTTAAAAATTTTTACCCCAGGATATGGATGTGAAAAAATTAAAAAAAGACAACAGGTTTTATTTTTCACTCTTCCATTAATCTCCTGCCCCCTAAACACAGTAATTGGGCTTCCCACTTGAAAAGACCATATTTATAATGGCTGATGGTTGAAGTAAAAAGTGAGAAATTAATGACTATTTCTCTGTTGAAGGCAGTTTTTAGATAAATGGATAAATGAAATGGAATTCTGAACACTTAGATATGTACAGAAAGTAAAGCCTTTCATAGGAATGATGCACATTTTATATTTGTTACTTGACTTTTTCATCTAATAATTCTTATGTCTTATTTGTTTGATGGGGTTTTTAAATTTGTTTGTGGGGGTTGGTTTTGGTTTTTTAATTTTTTTTTTTTTTAATTTTTGCTTATTTTTTAATGCTTTTGGTGCATATTCCTGCTCAAACTGAAATGAAAATAAAGTTTAATCTATTCTTAATATAAAAAATTTTTATCCCTAAAATTTAGGGCAAGATTATATTTGTTTCCTAACACGAATTTTCAACCAAGCCGGCAGGTGTTAAAATATCTTTTTCCCACATGAGGGCATCAGAGTTTTTCTAACACAATATGTGTAAGACACATTGTTACGCTATTTAGATTCCTATTTTCAGAACATTGTACACATAGCAATCCTTCACAATTATTTGCGGTTTTACTTCTAAAGAAGTATTTATGTATTTCTAAATGACTTCTGTTTTATTGCAAAAGGATGTGAAAAACAAGATTTCCTTGGGTCAAATTTTGTTGACAGAACTCATGGGTTTATAATAATTAGATTGTAAGCTACTGTTCAATTTACATGAAATCCAGTAATAATAACGGGCTTTAACCAGAACACAGATGTCATAAAATAATTACATAGTGAAGTGCCTGAAACTTACTATTTAAGTCTCACAACTAACAGAAGGGATTGGCAATGAAAGGATAGAATGTGCCTTTTCACTGTTTTGTTCTTGTCAGCTGTCTTAATGAACGTGTGAGAAGTCAGTTATGGCTTGGGGAAAGAGTAATGAAAGAGAGGGGAATATTTCTGTTTTCAGAGTGTTTTTAAAAGTACTATACTATTAATAGCAATGACAGAAATACTAACAGAATTGTCCACTTCATAAATGCTAGAAAATAATTGCAAAGGGTCAGACACAGTGAATCATTGTAACAGTGTGATAATCCGTCTCATATTCAACTCAACTCTGGTCCACAATCTTAGTTTTCATGGTTCTTTCAGCTTTTAAAGTTTTCATATTATTGTGCTACTTAATCTTGCCGACTTCCTATCCAGTTCAGCAAGTTATTTAATTGATTAAGTTTAGTGTTGTTATCAGGGTGGTTATACATGAACGCTCAACAAAATTAATTATTTTCCAGACATGTAGCCCAGCTGATGGTCATCATCAGGACTATGCTTTAATTCTATTATTATTTTGTAGAAAAGTTTAGAAGTGTCTTATATTACTTTTAAAATAATATAGCTTTCTGTGCATTTGCAAAAAGGTAGATATTATCCAAAAGATGCCTTCTAAGGGAATTTAGATGTCTTTCTGTGGCAACTTGGTGCCTTATTTAACTTTTTAAATATATTTATTATTTTGCTTCTTAAAATTATTTAATGAGACTGTAACTAAACAAGAATGCAAATTACTACCCTGGCAGCACTTTGCAACTATAACTTAAAGAATCCATTTCATGATACTTGGGTCCAACAAATAACTGGAACAGAATGTTTGCCAGATGAATTTTGGCTCTGCACATGTTCAGATCCCAAAGCTGAGCTCCTTTCTAATATAAAGTGATTTATGAAGATTTATGAAAGATTTATGAAATTGTATTTGAAGTAAAATTACCCTATCATTAATTAACAGTATTTTCCTACAGGTTCAAATAATTGAACCTCTGCTTAAAACTCAGAAGTGTTAGCTTTTCGGTACTGAAAACAAAAAAATAAAAAAAAAAGCAAGAAATTATATAATATCGCATACAATGATATAATGAATATATACATAAGTATTTAAACATATGAGGAGCATATATATGTTCATTTCCTCTACTGATTTTAGGCTACTAGTTTATAGGAAAGAATAGCTGTTCTAGAAAAGCTTGCACTCACTGGAAGGTAAGGTCTTAAAGGACCTTATGCATAACAAATTCTTTTGAGATGCACAGCACTTATGATCCTCGCCCCAAAAAAACCCAAATAAACAAACAAACAAACCCAAAACCCAATCTTCCCCCCAAAATTATTTTATTTGACAGTGATGCATAACAAGACTGAAAACTGAGAAGTAGTTTGACAAAACCTTTTCATTACTGAAGATTCCCTTCATTTTCCTTCCCAAACCCTCCATAGCTTTAACATTTCCACCCTGTTGTGCAGGTAAACCGTATTTGCAAGAGCCCTTAGGTCTAATGTGATGTATGGGGAGTATTTGTTAGGGTAGAAGAATATGAGTCAAAATTTACTCATTATAAATTGTTGAGCAGATTCCAAGTGTATTCTCTCTGCCCCAAGCAAGCAGAGTTTGTTGTATTTTATTTTTTTTACTGGTTCTGCAATAAGAATCAAGAGAAAATCTGTGACAAACTGAGTAAAATTAAGGCATAGCATAGAATAACATCTTATATAGCAAAACTGGCAGCTCTTGCTGCCACACTTACAAATCCCCTCAGGTTCCCACCGAGGCAGACACCTATTGATTTCTTTGTTTTCCACCTTCACAAGTCATAGATTTTCCTGTCTATCTCTAAGGAAAGAATAGAGTCAAACTAATTATATACTTAATTTGAAAAACCAAAAGGGCAACAGGTAGTGAAAAATGTGTTAGATTAAAAGAAACCTGCTTACATAGTTTTCATTTTTTCCATGTTATCAAAAGTATCCTAACAAAGAGTTAATGAACCTTCTAGTCATCTTATTCAAGTTTAAATTACAGAACTAGAAGAGTGAATAAACAAACTTTGCACTTTAACTTGCTGAAGACAAGAATAGGTTGTCCCTATTTCCAATTTTCGTCATTTAATTTTCAGAAAGAAGCCTGGGATTTGGATCTAATGAAAAGCTTAAAACACAGGCTGTGTAGAATCTTATTTTTAGGTTGTTAGAACTCACAGACCTGGTAAAATTGCCTCCTCTCAGAGTTTTCAAGCATTGGAAAAAAAATCAATCTACTAATGACATTTTCTGCAATAGTGATGAACTGTCCACCTAATGTTGAAAAAAGTCGTCATGGGAAAATAGGATGAGGATGGAGAGCTGTACCTATAATGCACATTGTTTTACTCTGTGTCTAAAACAACGGTAACAAAAAAGATATAATGAAGGCAAATGGAACAAAAGAAAAGGATTAGAGGTACAAAAGTGGCAAGTGAAAGACACGCGTTAAATTGAAGTGGCCTACATTTACAGCGAAGATCATAACCTACCCTATGAGAACTGGCAAACCCAAAAAAGCACCTCCTGTACTTTGGCATACCCTAAAAAGGATGCTTAGCATGTTCTAAATATCTAGTGAAACTCACTACAGTACAAATTCACAAATGGATTTTATTTTTATTTGTATTTTTAGTTTTTCATTTTATAACCTGTAGCTGTGTTTGAAAACTGGGAAAATGCAGAAAAAGTGCAGTGCAGCTTCTAGAGAGAAGCCAAGATACAAAAATTCCTTACAAGTAATTCCAAACAAGATACTCATGTTTATATTTTAGTGTTTTGTAGTTAAGATAGGCAAAGAATTCTTCTATTCTTATTTTTGAAAGTTTTCAGATTTTACCATCTCCTTGAACTTGTCTGTGTTCCATTGTAGCTCTCCTGGTGAGTGTTTGAGAGTGGAATAAGGACAGAAAAATATTTTAGTATGTGTTAGCACAGGAACAGACAGATAAAACACTTCCTCTGTTCCTGAGTTATGTTTGCCGTCTTTAACTTCAACACCTCTAAAATATTTGAGACTTCAAAAGTGGTGTGTGGGATGTAAAAAGGATAAACTAAAATACAGTGAATGCTGTCACTCAGAAAATCTGGTTATGATTAGACTGAGACGTGGGATGCTGAAAATATTGGTTGTGGGCAGTGGGGTTTTGTTCATAGTGTATACTTTAAAAAATAAGTTTACTGGGTATGTAAGGTTACTCTAGCTGAATGAACTTCCATTTTAACCACATACATCAGGAGAGTTTTGCAATTTTAAAAAAGACTAACAAAGTATGTTCCAGAAACCTCAGCAATACAAAAAAAATTTCTGCTCTTCTGCGTTATTAGGGGAAAATATCCTGATGTCAGCTTGCTGCTATTTTTTGGAAATTAACTTTGTATCTTAGAGTTACTCTTCTGTGCATTTTGCAGTCACCATCCTTCATTACTGTAAGATGAAAATTTCCTCTCTGTCCTAGGACAAAGTGTTTCTGTTTTAATTATATGTAGAGCTGGCTACAATGACAATTTAAAATTATATACAGTGTTTATATATTTTATTTTGCTTTCCAGACTTCAAAGTTTAGGGAGTTAATGTTTGTTTAGACTTCCTTGAACGCCTAACCTTCAAATAAGTTGTGCTATGTATTTTCATAACCCCTATAACAATGTCTTAAATGCCCAGGTGCAGAATGCTGAGGTCAAATGTGTTGCTACAACTATTTCATATTCCCATTCTTCTCCTTGGGTAATTTACCTTGGTTGCTTACGAGTTAAAGAAGACTAAATTTTGCTACAGCCTGGTTCTCTATAGAGTGGTCAAGTTTTCATTGACTTCACTACTGCTGGAACATCAATTTACCCTGTGTTTTCTGTCTGATCATCCTGTGTTAAACCTGAGTGGGAAAAAAAGGAAGACATCTGATCTATGTAAATCTAAATGTGCTTTTCCCTTTTTCTAAAGCTCAAGGTCCAACACTTTTCTTGTGCCAAGTCTGGCAAGGTACAATTTATCTACCAGCTTACTCCCATACATTTATCTTTACGAAGAAGTGTTTTTTCCTGTCAGACTCAAAACTGCCAAACCGTTAAGCAGAGCTTGTTTCAGGAAGCCAGAAAGTAGATACATGCAAGGAACAGGGCAGTTTTATTCTTGAGGCTGTTCTCAGCTGACCCAGGGAACCTCAGCAAATTCTTGAATATGAAGTAGCCATGAACCAAACACTTCCTTGGCAGTCCTTACCAAGATTTGTTGTGTGAATCTATGATACTTTGAAAGGGGCCTCTATCTTTCCTTCCAAGTCAAGATCCCTATCAGGATGCCTCAGAGAGGCTTTCTGAGTCCAGACCCCTCCTCCATGAGCCTGAATTTCTGGTCTGAAAATCATTTATAGCCCAGCTATGTTCAGTTAAAACTATTAATTCACATCTGAACTGTTTTCCTCACAAATTTTTGTGAAAAAGGGTGTCCTTTTTCCTATCTATAGCTTAGAATAAAAGGAGATTGATTCTTCAGGGTTTGATTGTTTTGAAGTGATGTGCCACACCTTTGCATCTGCTCATGATATGCTCAAATTACATTTGCTTTCAATAATCATCCTTCTACAGCTCTGTGGTTAAGGATTGCTGTATCATTTTGTGTGTGTGTAAATAATTACCTGAAATGACTCCCCCCATCTTTTTTTTTTTAATTATTATTTTTATTTAGTTGTACAGGAGTTCTTGTAATGCTCTTTCTTTCTTGCTGTTTTTCTCTCTTCCTCTCCTTCTTTCCCTTTCTCTCTCTGGTAAATAAATTAATCTGTGAAGGTGAAGTGTAAATTACAACAAATTTGGTGATATAAACAAACAATGAAGTCACTTGTACAATTTTGTTTCTGACATTTCGTGAAGAAGATATCGTGTGTGATATATACACTCCCATGTGAAGTAGCTATCAAATAAATGGTATTTATAGGAAAACCTTAATTGGGATCCTGTACTGTGACTGCCTCCTTCTCTGTCTCTGAGCTGCAGAATGTTAGAAGGGCAGTTTATGCTGAAATACACCCGTCTGCTCATTTTATTTGGAGCTTGCACCCTATTGCCACTGCCATTCTTAGGAAGTAACTAAACCTAACACTGACTGGGAAACTCTGCCTTCTTTTACCTCAAACGATAATAATGTTTTCTTTATTTTATTACAGTCTCTTGAGATTGTGACTGATTTGCATATTCTCTAACACTTAATTAACGATGTCACTTTTCCAGTGCCTTGAAAACAGTTTTCATTTTTTTCCTCGGCAGGCTTCCAACAATTACCTCCCACATTTTCTGCTGCAGTCCTTTTTATTACTTTAATGACAAATAATTGGACAGATTCTGAGTAATGAGGGTGAGAGCCAAAGGACTGTTGCATAGGAGACGGCTGCTTGTTACAAGGCACTTTTAGTGGTCTCTAAATCAGATAGACAAGTAGAGTAATGATCATCTTGCAGTAATGAGACACAATTAAGAATCGCTGCAGCAAATGACAGAGCAGTCCATTGAACAATAACCTCCCTCTTCCTTTTTTCCAAAGAAGATCGAAGCTTAATTATAGCATTGCCATTTGCAATGCTATAGTTAAAGTCGTGTCAGCATTTCCATTATAAACCTGCTACTTTCAAGGGTTTATAACTCCCATGAAAAAAATCTACTTTGAGCTGGAAATTTCCTTGCAAAGACTTTCAGTTTGTTATTTAATTTCTATTATTTATTTGTTTATTTATTTATTTATTTAACAAAGCGGACCAGCTCTGTGGCTGTTCTAAATAGGCATAGCCTCACTGGTGTGACTGAAGCTAGAATAATTTGCATTTGCTGAGGATTGTTTTCAAGTGCTTTATGAGTCCACATGTACCCATGCACAGAAACCTGTCACTGAGGCTGAGGAACAGCAAATGCTGCTTTTGAGAGCAGCATTTTTTGAGATTTCTTAACATTTCAGACATCAATAGAATAACATACTACTGTGACAAGCAAGTCTGGGAAATTTCTGAGGTATATTGAAGGTAATTTCTTGTCACAACTACTCAGTGAGCTGGTTAGGAAAGAAGATCTCCTAGACTCATTATTTGTGAATAGAAAAACACTTTTGGCAGATGTAAATTTAAGAGGCTGTCTTGGCTACAGTGTTCACAAAATACTTGAGTTTAGAATTTTTGGCGTAAAGAGAAAAAAGTTCAGCAAAGTTGATAGCCAGGATTTTAAGAGAGTAAACTTTAAATTACTGTGAGAACTAGTTAGCAGTGTTCCCCAGGAATCTGCTTTTGAGGGTTATGTGGTCCATGAGTATGAGTCAGTCTTTAAGAACCACCTCTTAAAAGCACAGGAGTAAGCAATCCCACTATTCAAGTGGGGCAGAAGATCAGCTTGACTGAACAGGAAACTCCTCCTGAAGGAAAAGAAAATTGTACGATCGCTGGAAGTGAGATCAGTCTTTGCAGGACAGAGCTGTGGTTCCTATATGCAGTTGAGCAAATATGAAAGAACAAAGTTCAGCTATAGTTGAAACTGGCCAGTGCTGTTTCAGACAAGAAAGGCTTCAAGTAGGTCAATAACAACAGATGACTAAGGAAAATACTGTCAATGCTTGTTGAAGGTGGTCATCTAGCAAATGAGGACTAAGAAAAAATGAAGGCATTAAATGCTTTTGTTCTTCACTCTTTAGTATGCAAAGTAGACCCTGGACTGCTCATTCCTCTGAGTCAGAGGTCTTTGTGAGCAGTGACATTCCATTTGTGAACATTGAAATTATAAGGAATAAGTTCAATCAGTTGAATGTTCATAAGTCCTTGGGGTCTAGTGGGATTCATCTGAGAGTACTCAAGGAGTCTGTAATCTTAAGTCAGGAACATCTGTCAAAGATCTTGGGATACTGGGGAAGTTCCCATTGACTGGAAGCTAGCTGATGTGACTGCAATTAATAAGGGTGTGAAGAAAGTCCCACAAACTACAGACCTGTTCCTAAAGGAAGAAGGAAGGAAGTTCCTGGAGAAGTTCATACTGGGTCCTATTGCAATGCATTTAGAGATTAATGCAATCATCAGACACAGTCAGCTAGGGTTCAAAAAAGGAAAGTCCTCTTTAATTAATTTGATAGCCCTCTAGGAAAAGGTCACCTACACAGTGGATGAAGGAGAGATGGTGGATGTAGTTTTTTCTGGATTTTAGGAAGGCTTTTGATATGGTCCATCACAATATCCTTCTAGACAACTTACATATTTGTGAAATGATCTGGTACACAGTGTACTGTGTAAAGAATTGGCTGAACGGCAAGGCTTCAGGGGTTGTAGCACATGGGGCTGAAACTGGTTGGTGAGAAGTCACTGGCCATATTCCTCAGTGTTAAATTCTAGGGCCAGTTCTGTTCAATAATTTCATAAATGATCCGGATGAAGAAGTTGAATACACATTATCAAATTTGCTGATGATACCAAACTGGGACATACTGTTCACCCTCTCGAGGTACAAAAGCCTTGCAGAGCGATCTGGATACTTCGGAGCACTGGGTAATTATCAGTGGTGTGAAATTTAACAAGAACAAATACCAGATTCTGCCCCTGGGATGCAGTACAGCTGGGCACAAGTATAAGCTGGGAGAGAAGTGTGGAGAGCAGCCCTGCAGAGAGGGATCTGGGGGTGCTGGTGGGCAGCAGCTCAGTGTGGGTCAGCAGTGTGTGCCCGGGCAGCCAGGAGGGCAAAGCCCATCCCGGGCTGCAGCAGACACAGCAGCACCAGCGGCCAATGGACAGGATCATCCCGCTGGATTCAGCCGTGCCGCGGCCTCACCCCGAGCCCTGTGTGCTGTGCTGGGCCCCACAGTGTGAGAAGGATGGGAAGGTCCTTGAATGGTCCAGAGGAGGACAGCAGAGCTGGTGGAAGGGCTGGAAGGCACATCTTGTGAGGAGCAGCTGAGGACTCTGGGTTAGACAAACCCAGAGACCTCAGACCTGTCTAGTTTGGAGAGAAGGAGGCTGAGGGGTAGCATCATTGCTCTGTACAGTTTTCCCAGTGCCTTGCCCAGATGGCTCTCAAAGGTGTCTATGGATGACGTTTCCACCAGTTTTCTAGACAACCTTTTGCTCTGCTCTGTCTACCTCTCAGTAGAAGAATATCTCATTGTGTTGAGGAAGCACAAGCTGTATTTCATCTTGAGTCCTTTTCCTTGAACCCTGTCACTGTATGCCAATGGAAAGAGCCTGTCTTTGTTTTCTTTACACCTTCCCTTTAGCTATTTGGAAACATTAATGAGATCCCACCCTGAATGTTCTCCAGCCTGGACAGTCCCTGCTTTCCCAATCTTTCCTCCTATGAGAGATGCTTGAGTCTCTTCATCATCTTCATGGCCCTTCATTTGACTCTGCAGCAGCTCCATGCCTCTCTTGTAGTACTGAGCTCTAAACAGTACTCCAGCTGTGGACTCACCAAAGATGAGGAGAGGGGAAAGATTGTCTCCATTGACCTGTTGGCATGACTAATGCAGCCCAGCCAAGTATATCCCTGGTGTTCTTTGCTGCATTGGCGAGTTGGCTCTTGTTCAATCTGCTGTCTATGATTGTCTGCCATCATACACTGCAGGGGGCTGCTTCTCCCTGCAGGCAGGACTTTGCATTTTGTTAAAGCGTTTTCTGTTGGTCCATTTGTCTAGTCTGCTGAGGTCCATCTGGATGCATCGCCCTCTGGCATATCATCCACTCCTCACAGTTTTGTGTCATTGGCAAACTTGCTGAGTGCACATTCTGTCCCATCATCCAGATCTTTAGTGAATACGTAAAACAAGATTGGAAGCAATACTGACCCAGTACTCTAGTTACTGGTGTCCAACAAGGCTTCATGCCACTGCTCACCAACTTTGGACACAGTTGTTCAGCCAGTTTTCTACCCATCGCACTGTCTGCTCATTTAGCTGATACTTCATTGCTTTTCTGTGAGGATTTTATGGGAGACAGAGTACTGAAGTTTAATAGGAAATATGTGCTTTCCTCCCTTTGTCTACCAAGCCAATAATTTCATAATAAAAAATTATGACAGAATCACAAAATGGTTGAGGTTGGAAGAGACCTTTGGAGGTCTCAAGCAGGTCTCAACCCCTACTCGAGCAGAACTGTATAGAGCAGGGGGCCCACCAGCCTGTCAAGAAGGCTTTTGAGAATCTCTATCAATGGAGACTCCAAAACCTCTCTGAGAAACCTGTGCCAGTGCTCAGTTACTATCACAGTAAAAGCGTGTTAGCTTTCCCAGCTTAATCTTTGTTCCTCCCAGGTAATTTTTTGTTCCTTCTACTCTCTGTATGCTTCCTTTTTGTGTCTGAGTTTGGCCAGGGCATGGCTTGTTCATCTATGCAGGCATCCTGGCTTTTTTGCCAGACTTCATAGTAGTTGGAAAGGACTGCTCTTGAGCTTGAAGAAAGTGAGCTTTGAATATTAACCACCTTTCTTGGGCTTCTTTTACCTTCATGGTCTTATCCCAAGAAACTCTTCAAAACAGATCTTCAAAGAGGTCAAAGTCTTTTCTACTGAAGTGCAGGGATGTAATCTTGCTTTTCGCCTTTTTCACTGACTTTGGGATCCTAAACTCTGCTGTCTCATGCTCCCTGTAGTCAAGGTTGTTTTTGACCTTCACATCCCCAATGAACTCTTCCTGGTTGATGAATATGAAGTGCAAAAGAACACCTGTCCTCATCAGGTCTTCTACTGTTTGGAGCAGGAAGTGATCATGATTGTTATTCAGGAATCTTCTAGACTGATATTGTCCTGCTGTGTTGTCCCACAGCACTGGGGCAGTGGTTGAAGAGGTCTAGGTCCTGTGAATGTGAGACTACTCCTGCAGAGGGCCTGATTTGTTTCCTGGTGAGGAAACCTATAGCAGATACCCACTATTACGTTAGTTTTATCTGTCCTGTCTTTAATCCTAACCTACAAATTCTCATTTGTTGTCTTAGGTTACATGGAAAGTGTAACCAAAAGTATGTATTCTATTACCATCTTCATAAGCTGTTAAAAACAGGTGGGCCAGTGTTCTTTGCGTTCAGCAGGACTCAGCCCTGATAACACTGTTGGGGGGCTAATGGGCCATCAAGGTCTCTGGAATGACTCATAGAATTACATCATCCCATAGTGACCTGCCCCACCCAGAGGGGAGGAACTGAACATTCCTACCTGTATATAAGCTGAAGCTTCGTACACTGGGGGACTATTTCCACTGGATTCCCAGAGAAGAACAGCTCAAGAACCACCACTGGACCTCCAGAGATGGACCAGACCTGTCTTCAGGATCACCACTTCAACAAGACCACATCCATCACTCCAATGGGACTGCAGCCACCATTTAACTGGACTGCTGGCTCCACCCTGACCATCGGGGTGGCAGGTTGTGTTCTGACTTTGTCAGTTTAAGCCATTGTTTCTGTTGTATTATTACCTTCATTTTAATTTTTCCTCTTAAATTGTAGTTCTGACTTGGAATCACTTGCAACATATTTGTGTGGGGATAATTCCTCAGCTGGCTTGCTTCCAAAGTAGCACATTTGGTTACTTATTCATCCCTAGGCAGATCTCAATGCTCTGTAGCTGCTCACTCACATAAAGGGCAACTCCTCCTCGTTTTCTTCCCATCCTGTCCTGCTTAAAAAGTCTATATCTCTCCATTTCAAGACTCCAGAGATGGAATGCATTCCATCACATCTCCATGATCCTGATAAGACTGTAGCTCTGCAAATGCACATAGTCTTTATTTGTCGTGTTTATTCCCCATATCACGTGTATTAGTATATTGACACTTCAAAGAGGCAACCCAGCATGTTAAATGTCTGGGGAAAGTTTGGGAGACTTTTCTGTATTGGGAGACTTTTCTGTATTAGTGCCTTGCAGACACTTCCTTGGTTACATGCAAGAAGCCTTAGTTTTCTTGATTTCGTGATCCTTTGCTGTCACATCATTCTATGACCTTTTCATAGCCAGCTCTTGGTTGCTCCCTCACAGAATTGCTGGTTGCGCTCTTCCTCAGTGCCATTCATAGTTTAAAGCCATCTTTATGATGTCCAGCATCTCAATGGTGACAATAGATTTGCCCAGCTGGTCATAGAACCCAAATGCCTGCCACCCGCACCAATTCTGCAGCTGGTTATTGATTTATCCTACTAGTGCCCATCATCTCAGGACAGTCAAGCATGACTGTGCCCATAACATAGCTAAAAAAAGGGTACTTCTTCAAAGTGTTAGTTAACAGCATTGATTCCTTTTGTTTTCATATGAGATTAATGCGTTCTGTGTGGATACTATTGATGATACCTTATTTGGAAGTGCCTGTAAAAACTGGGACTGGAAGACAAAATTTTTAGGTATGTTTAGACGTATTGCTATAGACAGTTCTGGTGCTTTTGGCCTCTTTTGTGCCCTCTTGAGTGTTCTGTGTATGTTTAAAAATGGCACAACACATGTCAAATACAAATCATAGAATCCTAGATTGGCCTGGTTTGGAAGGGGCCTTAAAGATCACTTAGTTCCAACAATCCACCTGCCATAGATGGGGACATCTTCCACTAGACCAGATTGCTCAGAGGTCCATCCAGCCTGGCCTTAAACACTTCCTGGAATGGGGAACTTGTCTGGACAACCTGTTCCAGTGCCTCACCAGCCTTACAGTAAAAATCTAACAATAAATTTTTTAAACATAGGTCAGCTATTTGAGATGAAGGGGAAATGGCATAAAATGTTTTTCCTTTTTTTTCCCAGTGGTAGCTTTGTAGGCAGTAGGGAACATTTCTTCTTTATTCTGCAATCTGTAAGAAAAATGTTTGCCTGTGATGCACTTTCATGGTTTCTTTAACAGCTAAAATGTCAAGCTTGAATCATTCTAAGTGTGACGTGTGATGCAAATGGTGTTGGAAAGAAGCTATGGGTTCTGTTTGGTCTGTGTGGACTGTGTTCATTGACTTTAAATGCACCATTGTCAAAAATAAGTTTGCCTCAGCAGCTACGCAATGTTAGCTCTTCAACAGCTATGGAATAGGTTGATTTGATGGATAAAGTCTGAAACGAAAAGGGACTTATTCAGCATATACTGACCCATTTAAAGCTAAATAAAGACTGACTTAATCTTTAACTACTGTTATGTAGGGGAAAAGGTGATTAGAGTAAAAAAAAAAAAACAAAACCCTGCCACAACTTTGAGATATTTGAGAGATTTCTCCAAATCTAAAGCATTAGACACATAGCTAAGACTATGCTGAGCAGACACTCCTTAAAACTTGTTCTATCCTTGCCATGTCTGTATGTGTGCATATGTGCATATGTTAAAAAGTAATTAGAATTTGTTCAAAAACAGCTAGAATTTTCATAGGAGGCAGGCCTTTCTTTCTCATTGTAATGCTTCAATGCCTTTCTCAGTTTTACTGGTAAGAGCTATCTAATGTGCCTCCGAGATTCCTAAGTCTCCTAGTGAATTCTGTGGGAGTGAAACAAGTTAGGGATTACTTAAGTCAAATAGAGATATACAGCCCAGGTGGTGAGATGTGGAGCACCTGAGGGTGACAAAAGAACTAGCTGATGTCAGATAGAGGAAGAAAAAGAAAAAGAAAGCAACCCTTTGAAGAAATGTTCCTGGTGGCTGAACGAAGGCAAATGTTGCAACCACCTTCAAGAAAGGCAAGAGGTTGCATCCAGTCAACTACAAGCAGCCTGGAAAGGTTAAGGCACAATGCCCCTGACAAATAATTTCTGAACACTTGAGAATCAAGAGGGTAATTGTCCTATGCCAACATGGTTTTACCAGGGATAAATAATGGCTGAACAACCTGACTGCTTTCTGTGGTGAACTGGTACTGTGAACAATGCAGTGGGTGTCAGATATTTTGATTTCCAAGTCTTTTGACAGTCTCCCAGTTTCACTATCACCAACCTGGTGAGACAGAAGCTGGTCAAGTGAGCAATAATTGATTAGAAAGTTGGTTGGACTGCTGAAATCAAAGAATTTATACCAATGGCACAACCGGTATAAACTCCATCTGGCAGCCAGTAACTAATGGCATCCCTCAGGGATCTACACTGAGAACAAAACCATTTAATGTCTTCATTAATATCTTGGATGATAAGATGGAGTGCAACCTCAGAAAGTTTGTGGACAAAACCAAATTAAATTTAGTGCTCAGCATGCTGGAGCACTGGGCCTCTAGTCAGAGAAACCTGGATGGACTGGAGAGATGGACTGGTAGGCCTCTCATAAAATTTAACATCCTTGCCAATCCTGCGTCAGCAATGAAATAAATTCATGCAACAATGCAAGCTGAGGTCCAGTTGTCAGGGAACAGTTCTACAGAAAACGACCTTAGGGTCCTAGTGGAAAATAAACTGAACATGAGTCAGGGCAGCCCACTTGCATCCTCAGCTGTACCAGACAACTGCAACTAACAAGTCTAACAAGAGATCCTTTTTTTGTCACTTGTGAGGCCAAATGTGCAATATTATGTCAAGTTTTGGGATCCACAGTACAAGAAGCATATCTTAAGTAAGCCAAGTGGAAGCAATCAAGATGGTCAGAGGGCTTGAGCAGAAGGTGTCAGAGGAGAGAACTCTCTTTTTATCTCAGAAAAGAAAAGGCAAAGGGGGAGTCCTTGTTGTTGCCTTATAGCTATGTAATGTAAGGATAGAGAGAAGATGGATCCAGACTCTTCTACGAGGTGCATGCTGGCAGAGGAAACAGACACAATTTGGATGGAGGAAAATTAATAGTTTTATAGGTTAAGGAGGTGGTTGTTGGTTGGTTTGTTGGTTTAGTTTCTTTGATGAGGATTATCAAACCCGGGAATAAGTGAACAAAGAGAGTGTGGAATATCTGTCCTTGGTTGTGCTCAAGACTCCACTAGGCATGTCCCAGAGCAGCCTGATCTAATTAGATCTGCTTTGAGCAAGAGCTTTGTCTAATGACCTCTGGAGGTCCCTTCCAGACTAAATTACTCTGTGATTCACCAGATATAATTTAAATTCATATTTTCAATTGCTCAGCTTTACAAAAATTGAACTCTCTGCTAAAAATTCCAAACTAATATATATTTCTGTGGCATACAAAAGAAAACACTCATTGTGTTCAAGAACATACAACTGATCATTTAAGAAATTAGAAGACCCAGTCCTGAGTATATGCTTTTAAAATGACCAGAACAATTTAATGTATGATCCTAGCATTAAGATTGTCTGCCTTACATAATTTCTATTCCCTATATTTCCCCTCAATTATTTTCTTTTACCTAAACAGCAGATACCTGCTACCAAGTTTCTAAGCAGATATATGAAACACTAACAATTTGAGACTGAAATGATTTTCTATTTTTTACCAAACCATTTTCTCTAAAACTCTTCTCAAAAATTTTCCCTGTCATGTGTGTATGTGAGTAACCATATGCATCTTCGAGAGAGCAGCTATTATTCCTATTTCATAGCTTCTTGATACTTTTGAATTTGGATTATAATAAGACAATATACTTTATTCAGCAGATTTGTTTTAATCTAATTACATAGGTGAATAAAAATTGCTGCATGCTGTTGCATCTAATGTAAGTTATCTATTATTCACACCACATTTACTTTTAATATTCATGCAGATTCCCTTTGACATAACCTACTGTGTCACAGTTAATCCAATAAAGATAAAATATAGCTCAGCAAAACACCAGTCGATTCCAGCATTCTGGTAATTATAAAAGACTATTTCACACTGGTTCCTTCAATCAATGCATTTCCCCTTGGATGTGATAGTGTTACTCTTTGAAGCTTTCAATCCTCCCAGTGGATTCAGGGAAACATTCAGGCACTTTTTTAGTCTCTGGGTCTCCGAGGCAGTTCAAAGAGCACAACAAGCCATCACTGGTTTATCCTCAAAGGCTGACACTGTCTGTTTGATGTATGATGACTTAAAAAGTCATCTCTAGCAAAGCATGTGTTTGCTACCAGTCTATTGAATCAGCCATTTATCAGCTAATCTGTATGCAACCAGCACGTCTGCGAACAGATCCAAGGGTAGAACACAGTCTCCTGCTGGACCTACTATTGATTTGATTTCCCTCTCTAATTTCATAGTGGTTTTGGCATCTAGTTATTGAAGCAAACTTTTATTTTATGAAATAAGCGTGCATGTATCATTCTGTTAATTGTGAGTTTTTGTGCAGGACCTGAGAGCTAAGATTTTGCAGTGATGCCGTTCCAGTGGGACTTGTCTTTTGCTTGATCCTCTGCAGTCCGTGCCTGTCAGCTCTCATGAGACACACACGTGGTGCTGTATATGTTTTGTTTTATAAAATTTAACTGTAGAGCAGCCAAAGCTGAGGCACAAACATCCAAGTATGGGTGATTTTATATTTAAATCAGCAGTGGTCCTTCTTCTTTTTTGTTGGTCAGTAAGTCAAAATAACTGGCTTTTGTCACTTGATGAGGGAGCGTGAGTAATTTTGATGTATTCAATATTTTACTATGTAGTACAATCTGGAATAAACAAGCTAGTACCAATTAAAATGCTGTACATATTTTTCATAGGAGTGTGCCCAGGTAGTTCTTGCTGGAATTAAGAAAGACACTTGAGATTTGTACCATCATACAAAACCAAACTTATCAAAAATTGTTTTAACTAAGGGAGAGTTTGATATCTTTTTTGATCAGTGCCTGTTAAGGCCTCTTAAGACTGTGGTGGTGGTGGTGACTCTGATGTTCGGCATGGCTTTTAATGCTCCTTGTAGTTACAAGAAAGAGGAACAACTGTGGACCCTGTCTGCTTGTCATAGACCAGTGGTCTAATTCTGGAGAGTAGTGTCTATTAGCCATTTTTGGATTTTTGGGATCACACAGGCAGAAACAGTTGCCTTGTAGCTTTTTCTGCAATCTCCTTTTTTTTTTTTTTTTTTTTTTTTTGAAAGTGCATATCTGAACCCGTTTAACTGTATTATGACACCTACCAGGACTATATTTCCTTCCAGTCTTGTCCTGGAGCATAGTCAGAGTGTATATGATGGACAGAGTAGAGAAGACAAATGATGTGGTATAATATAATATGCATTCAGTTTAATGATTTTTAGAAATATTGATGACTGCCAGGTAATGAAGACCTTTCCATGTATGCAAAGGTTGAGGAGGATGAAACAGTGGTATCCTTATCTCTGTTGCTGCACTCCTGGTGATGCCAATAGGACTTTTATGAAATTTTTCAGCCTGTTTGGACTTTCATTGTAGATATTCTTTACAATACTTCATGTGTTATAAAAGCGAGACTTGGTCTGACTTTATTGTATGCCATGCTTCTCCATAAAACAGCTGGGATTCTGAATGACATTAAAAAGCATGGTAAGGAGTGCAAATATCAGCTTCATTCCTTGCTTGCTTTTAACATCACATGGTTCCCTCCTGACAATTCTTCATATAAATTGAAAATCTTTGCTCTTAAGGCATCAGTCTTGCCAAATCTGTTCCTGTTTTCACTATGAATCCATCTGGTGCTCTAATCCTTTTGTCTCTATGAAACTGCCTCAGAGCACTGCTTTGAAACATGCCATTATTTGTATACAAGGTGGGAAAAGTCTATCTGGAACAACAAAAAACACTTTTGAAGAATGTCAGTGCTAAAGAACTGGATCAAGAATAAAATACCTGAACAGTAAATGTCAATGTTTTTGATGTTTTTTTCTTTTGTTGTTTGCTTTGGTGGGTTTTTTTTTTATTTGTTTGTTTGGTTTTTTGGGTTTTTTTTTTGTTTTGTTTTGTTTTGTTGTTGTTGTTGTTGTTTTGGTTTTTTGGTTTGTGTTTGTGGGTTTTGGATTTTTTTCTTTGCATGTTTTGGAGTGGGTTATTTTCTTTTTCTTTTTTTTTTCCCCTTTTTGTCATTGGTTTTTTTGTGTTTGATTGTTTTTTATTTCTGAGGGCTTTTTCTTATTAATTTTAATATTAATTGTGCTTCCGCTCATTTATTTGACAAGTATTAGACACAAAGATATAAAGCTACTCAGTGGTATTCAGGAGATTCTGGATTAAAAAAACAGACATTTAGGCAACTGGGGCTACAAAGATGACTTTTGTAATGCCTTAATAAACGCAAGTTTTGCTTCTCAGGAAGACTGAACTACCAACATCATTGCAAGTACACAAGCCTTATACAAATGTGGATAAGAGATGACTAATTACAGTAAAAAACTGAGTTTTCTTAACTAGCATTCTGGGGTTATGGATAGTAGAACTGGATGTTCTACCATCTGTGAAGTTTTTAGGGAGAAGATTTGCCATGTATAATAATATACATAGAATGCATTTTAAACTTTTGCGTATCTAGTCAAAAACATGCTTTAGCCTTAAAAAATTTCACCTCTATATCTAGTTTTTCTCAGGAAAAAAAGCCAAGAACTGCAAAGAAGCACTTTTTCCCTGATATTAGCTCAGCTGGTTAGAGAATGGTACTAATGACACCAAGCTTGTGGATTCTATCCACACATTCACTTAAGAGCTGGACTCGATGACCGTTGTGGGTCCCTTCCAACTCAAAATATTCTCTGATTCTGTGATTCTTCCTCTCTCTCCTACCTCCACATTTACCCTCCTTCCCTGAGAGACAAGCAACTGCCAAATTCGTCACCTGCTGATACATCTCCCAAGTCTGATCCAGAGTTACTGCTCCGGGCCGCTGCCTGTTTCTGGAGCCCATCCACTACAGAGTGTGTCTGTCAGTCTAGAAGATGTACCTTAGGAAGCTGGCCTGGCATGGGATAGCAAAGGGCATGTGTAGAAAAGGAGGAGAGAACTGAGAGTTAAGTAAACAGTCTAGCTTGAAGTATGCTGATTCAACTGTCAGGATATCAGGGACTCGATCTTAGAACGGGTAGGTGGAACCTCACAAACAGCAAAACCCCCCAAACCCAGACAGGTGAAAAAATCCCATACTTCTGTTTGTTTTTCATAAAGGTTGGGTGGGTACAGCCAACACATGTCATGGATGCCTTTTAAAGAATCTTAGCTACCCTTTTTATATAATTTAAGCCTTCTTTGTCAATATTAACAGTTGAGCCAAACCATGTCTTCCTTATATTTTTCTGTTCCGCTGTTTCTGGTTACTCACAATGGAAACATATTTTCATGCATACCAACTTGATCTTAAACTTCTTCTACCTAATACAATAAATATATATGGACATTTAGTTTATACCAGTTTTGTTTCTTCCATTGCTCCTAAATCTACATTACTTTTAGAACTAAGTGCAAAATAAGAGGGCAGAAAATCTTTTCAAATCCCTCTTTCCTACTGTTGTAAAGATAAAAGTGCACATGCTAACTTTACAGAGATTTTTGTCAGCTCCTGATGTTTCTACAAAAGCTTGTTGCTGACCAGAAACTAGGTCACACAATTGTTCTTCAATAAAGATGTACTTTTGATGTATCTCAGCAGCAGCCTTTCTGTATCAGGAGTCCTGCAGTTTGAGGTCTTTAGAAACTGAGTCTTATGCCACAGATATTTCTTTTTCTTTATTGAAATTTTTCCATCTGACTTCAGCTCTGTGATTGATGTGTCTCGTTCATACAGTGAGGTTATTTTGTGTTGTTTATTTTTAAAATATATTTTCAGATGGATTCTCCTTAAGTTGAGAACTATGTTTACAATGACTTCTGCCAAGTTAACACCTGAGATATGTTATGTATTACAAGAGGGGGACTGTCGCCTGTGGGAGTGGAAGCTTCAAGCAAAGTTTATTAGACAAACCCTCCTGTTGTTCAGAAACAAGATTCAGAAAGGACCCCCTTGCTGTCTAAACTCCTCAGAGCCACTGGGTGAAGCTGGATCCAATCTTAGCCTCAGACTTTCAATGGTTTAAGTCTAAGAAATTATAGAGGTGTGACTGAATGTTTGTGCAACTTTTCCCTGTGGAATTAAGAATGGAAAACCAGATATATTTATGTGAAAACAAATTATTTTTTATAATAAATGATTAGACAAAAATTTCTTGATCAGAATTATTTACTGTACAGTGTATAAGTTAAAATTGATAGGACAGATTAGGATAGGGTAGTGCACTATATCAAAACAATCATATTAAAACAATTGTATTAAATCTAGCAAAAGGAAACAATTGTTAAAATAGAGATTGATGTAACTCACACACACTAATTGTGTGCAAAATCCCTTTTGTGCAGCCTTGAGCCCCACCCAAACAAGAAATCTTCATACACATTCCAAGAAGGGATATGTTAGAAGAACCTAACTGTATGAAAGTGATTCATAGTAGAAAGTGATTGACTGTCAGTCTTCTGGTCAGCTTAGCATTTTTCAATAAGGATACTTTACTGCCATATCTTTGTCTCACTATCAGGATGTTAGCTTTGGGGTTGATGAGCCAGACCAGTTTTCGCATAATTCAAGACCAAAACCAGAATGACAGCCTCCTCTCGGTCCACTACTTATAGTCCTGCAAATAGGGCATTGCCCAAGTTGCTTGACCACATTCCAGGGCAAAGCATCCTGCTACAGGATCACTAAACAATAATATGACCAGGCAACAAGTGGTGACAAACAGCCACAAAATTCAGTTCAAACTGATAACCATGTGATAACCACGACCATTTCTGGGAACCTAATTTGTGAAGAAGCCATGTTTTTCAAACGTTCTACTGCTAAGAGGAAATGAAATTTTTTTTGTTTTGTTTTGGTAGCTGCTTAAACTGACTGTCTCAGCAAATACACAATGAAATATGTAAAACTCATTTGATCAGATACCCCTTAGTATGGATATGAATTATGAATCAATGAAAGAAACTGTCACTGACTAAGTTGCCTTGGGATAAATTTAATGATAGAATCCCTTTGATTTTAAGAATAATACATGCATACCTCACACACAAAGACAAAGAAATTATTTCTGAATAAGTATTTTTACTTAAATGCAAATAATCTAATCAGTTTTTGAGGGTTCCTATCTAATGAAGCTCCTGCTCAAATCATTCAGCTTGGGCATAAATATGTCAACACCTGGCTAACACTGTCTGCCTCAATATCTTTAAATGCATAAGCTGTTATAAATCCCCAATTATTAATTTTGTTAAAGGTAAAAATTACTTTTTTTTGTCTATTGTTCTGAGATTAGGAATATAAACT
Organism: Acanthornis magna; assembly: GCA_036785705.1. NCBI lineage: Eukaryota > Metazoa > Chordata > Aves > Passeriformes > Acanthizidae > Acanthornis > Acanthornis magna. The sequence goes on from JAWUZG010000149.1 coordinate 167,439, forward strand.
TTGAATTACAACTATCTTGCTGTGATTTTAGCATGGCTAAGGAAAAGAAAACACAGTTGAACACACTTATACATCCACAGAAATATTTTAGTAAGCTGTATGCTTCCATTCCTAAAGTTTAAGCTGTTGAATATCTTGCAAGAACCATAATAAATTTGCAGTTGACTATGAATGTGCATAAGATCCACTTCATATTGTCATTGAAACAATAACTTAAACTCTTATCTACCCACTGATTTTATTAAAATTTAATATAAAGACTTACTTTTGTAAAACTAGGGGCCATCCCAGCAGAGTGACTTTGTGTTTTGTGTGTTCATATGAAAGATATCTCCACACCTTTAGAAACATTATAGCCCTTGTACATTGAAGAAAAGAGAATACATTTTATTTCTTCCACCTGATTTGGAAAAATAGATGAAATTCTGTTGCCTTCTGCAGTTTGTTGGTTAAGAACAATTCTGGCACTCATTTTTGCTGAAACTCAGTGTGGGGCGAGCTCGAGACATGAAGCTCGAGACTCCAGGGATCTGGGGGATCTTGTCTGCCTTGAACTGTGCTGCTCATGATGGTTTTGTTCTGCGACCTCAGGCTCTGAATAGGGAGAGTACTTCTGAGAGCTAGCAAAAGCTAGGGCTATTGCTATAGGCAAACACAGTACTGGACACAAAGAATTGGATCCTGCCATGGGCAAAAGGTGTGTGCAGAAAGAGTCCTTTCAAGAGACATTTTAAGCAGTCATTTCTATATCTAAACTTACAAAGGAAATCTGCCTACTGAGGGCAAGATCCTTATCTATGACTACCTGAAGAAGTAGAAAGATAACCACTGTATTTTGATGATTCCACAAATTCATGAGCTTATGTTACTATTACTACCATTTAGTAAATAGAAGGAAGGATGTGCCTCTTTAAGAGTCCAAAATAATGAGGTAAAACTTCTGAAGAATGAAAAAAAAGTGGGTAATTAAGCAGACCTTGATTTCTGTTTGTATGACAAATGTGTAGTCTCCTTAAGTTACATTGTTATTGGAAACTTACTTGGGTATTAGAAAATGTTGTCATCCTTCCAAGGTGAGAAAAGGAAAAGAAAATTGCCTCAACGTATATCTGCACAAGTGTCGCCTTTGTTGTATGATTACTTTTTAAAGAAGTCCAAGTGGGAACTGTGGTGAACTGATCCCAGCTGGCCAGTCTCTCTCTCAGTCCCTGCAGCAAGATGGATGAGAAAATAGGAAGGGCAAAACCCAAAAAAACCAAACCAACTTGTGAGTCAAGATAAAGACAGTTTAGGAAGTGAAGCAAAGCTGCACATACAAATACAACAAAATAAGGAATTAATTCACTACTTCCCGTGGGCAGGCAGACATTTAGCTGCCTCCTGGAATACAAGGCCTCAGTTACTTGGACAGAAAAATGCTGTAACCCAAAGGACATGTTTCACTCTTCTTCCTTTCTCTGTGTTTTTATTGCTGAGCACATTGTTTTATGGCATGGGATAGCCTTTTGGTCTGCTGAGTTCAGCTCTCCCAGCTGTGTCTTCATCCACATTCTTGTGCAACTCCAGTCGAGTCCGCAGGGGACTGGAACATGAAAAGACCTTGGTGCTGTGGAAAAACTGTTCAGCTGTATCTAAAACATTGGTATGTTATCAGCTCCAGCTGGGAGAAGAAGTATGTGTTGAAATTATAGTTATGGTAATATTGTGTGCTGAGAACATAGCAGAATCCAGCCATTTTGGTTAGTGTTGGGTAAAATATTACACGAGCTAAATGAGGTACTGGGATTTAAGTACATAAATTCACTTTGATGGGAGGGAGGGTTTTTGTCATATGGTTTCCATCTGCTTTGTAAATTAAGGTTGAAAGAAAGAAAGGAGAAGGAAAAGGTTTTTGTATATGAGAGATTGTAAAAATAGTACAGGAGGAAGGTCAGCAACTAGCCGATTCTGCATCTTAATAGCAAAGTCATGAAAATCTTGTTCACTTGAAGTAATAGCAAGCACTTGAGTGTGCTAACAATAGAGGAGAACTAACTCGCACCATGTACTGTAGCTTCTTAGTAAGGTTAACAAACTACATTAACCATTCACTCATCTGTAGCTCATAATTAATCACTCCTTGAAAATTACATTGTATAATAAATGAGGACAGACATGATTCATTAAAACTTCCAATTAATTCTATTTAATACTATTTCATAGTTCATTGGTAAGTGCTGAGAGAAGGATTACGCTATAGGATACTTGATGCATTACTGACAAAGAAGTAAATAGGGCAAACATAATGCAGCAAGAATATTTGCCAATGTAAATACCAATTGTTTATCTCTAGTAGTGTTGGATCTATACTTTGTGTCAGTTAACATCTTCACTCCCAATTTAGATTTCCATTGACCTATAACCTAACTGTAGAAATTAATCATGGGCTCAAACCTTTATAGTCTTCAGAGCAATTATACTGCCTCTTGCCCCGACCAATCCTCTAGGAAAAGAAGTTTGAGAACAGAATTTTACTCATGGTGGGACCAAACTCTTTATTGTATCATGAACATTTGAATATAACATTTTCAACTAAATTGTAACAATTTGGTAATTAATATGCAGAGGTGAAAAATGCTCTATTTAAGTACTTTAAAAGGTCAAAATGGTGATGAAGCACAGCTGTAAAATCAATTTTTGTAGGAGCTCAATTCTGCTTATATGCTTACTTTTAACTTATTTCAAGAATTTGAAATTCCATCATGGAGCAGCAGTAAGGGTCCTCAATGGCTTTGCTCTGGTGTTTTCAAGAAACATGGTGCTGTTACCATTTAATAAAAATGGGCCCTTGTCATAATTTCTGACCTTAAGGGTAAAATGACCTTTTGCCTATGTGAATTCCAGTTGTACTATCATTGGATTGAAACACAGAACACAGCAGGTTTCCATAAGATTTTCTGAACAAATTCAAATATGTAGACGTAAGTTACAACAAAAAAAGAAGAAAAATGTGTGTGAGGGTGAGGGTTGCCACATGAAATCTTTCTAACCCAGCTTGACAGTGCTTTATGTAACCTCAGCTGGTCCTACGGCAAAACTTCTCTAGCTTTACTATTGGGAGTAAACATGTAGCTTTACCCTTTATGCAAAGGTCCTTTGGAAAACTTATTTTCAGAAATTTTACATCCTTTGCCCTCATTTTTTAGAACATATTACCATTTCCTTTAGCTTTTAACAGTTTCAGGAGACTGAAGCAATTAGGAAATTCAAAGCACTTAAATTAGTTGTCTCAAAATGTAGAAATAATTAATTTCCTAATTAAGGCTTTATTTCACAATTGCTACCAAGTTTCACTTCTGTGACAAATCTTCTATTGAAAAAGTCTTCTTTTAAAACTTACATCTACACAGTACCACAAAAATGGCAAACTGTTAAGAAAAAATTAGATTAATTTGAACAAGCTGTCTGTTTAGCAAAAGGTCAAACTAGTAAAAAAAATCCAAGTAAACTAGAAAATAAATTGAATTGCATTTTACCCATTAAACTGCTTTTGTCAGGAAAAGAACTCCGAACCAAATATGTTTGTCACTAGATCAACTTAAGACGGAGACTCTGCATCTTACAAGAGCCTCCATCTTAACTCGATCTAGTGACAAACAAGTTACCAAAGTTTTCCACTCTTTCAGCAAAGAGATTGACTTACGGCTTGAGACCATGCTTATTGTAATAATTGTTAAATGCCTACTAGATAGTTTGAGTATAGATTAATGAAAAGTGCTCAGAAAATTTTAGAAATTAATTCAATAAGCTCAAATAATTTATAATAACAATGATTTATTGTTAATGAGTTTTTCATATGACATATTTATGAGGTATTTTACATTATTGATTGTTTAATCTCCAGAAATACAAGTGTTTTACAAACTTTAAAAAGTGTGGACTTTTGATATTTTTGTAGAGATAATCATGCACAACAGGACTGTAGTAGACCTGAAAGTCTGAAAACTCTCCTCTTTGAAGAACTCTGTTAGCTGATGCAACTGCAAAAATGGAAGGGTTCCCAGCCAACACTGCCACTAATTAAAAGAACTGTGATAGTCCGATATTATCTCTATAATTCTTGTCATGCTATTTACAAATTTAGCTTTGGTTTATACACTAGAACTAAGATGAAACTAAGGCACGGGATGCTGTAGATTCATGTTGATTCTGTTTTATGACAAATATTTTATAACTGTTTGAAAGTGTAAAAATTGCGTGGTCCACTGAAAAACGGTAAGACAGAAAGGTTTTGGTTTTGTTAGTCAGTATCTTGTAAATTGTATGATGTGGTATAACTTACTGTATTGTATCTTAATCTTTCCCCTCCCTGCATTTAACTACACCTGACTGCTCTTAACAGAAGACAAATTTGGTTTAATAAGTATGAACCATATGGATGAAAATTGCTGATCTAACAAAACAAAGAAGCACCTGTTCTGCAAGAAGTTGTATATGCTTGCATTGACTTCAAGATTCCCTGTAGAACAGGGAAAGATATCTGATCTTCAAGGCTTTTTTCCAGATCTGTCTCTCCCTTTTACAATAAAAGCTTGATCAAATTTACTATTGCAAAAAGGGGACTTAAATATAAACTATGAAATCGCTGACTTATAGAACTAATGGAATAAAGGGTGCATAAATGACACATTTTCAGGCAGTGTATTTCATGATATGCATTTACATAACATGAAAATAAATCACAAAAGAAAAAAGTTTTTACTTTTTTCGTATATTTATTAATGTCAAGAACTAGAGAATATATGTAAGTTTCTTGAAGACATGGATTCTGATAAATTATCTCATTCACCATAGCTCTGCAGTTCAGTCTTTAGTTAGCAATTTAGTCTCGCATAAGTAATTGCTGTGAACAGAAGACATGATTCCATTCTGCTCAGCATCTCCAGATGTGCATTTGTGGCTGGAGTGCATTCACACAGTGAATTAGGTCAGGAAACAGCTCCAGATGAAAACTAATTCTACGAAAAAAAGTCTGTTCTCAGCCAGATAATATCTCTGATGCGGTCTGTCGTGCAGATGCCCAACTGCTAGTGAAGGCACAAGAGAGAAGTGAAAAAGAAAGACCTTGTGGAAGTGTGTGCACTCCTTCTACTGCTCTCAGTAAGACTTGTGTTCTATTAAGTTGGCATAGACAGGAGAGATGAACGTTTAGATCTTAAAAGGGGTTTAGTTCTCTATCAGTAAATCTGTCAGCAAACTGAGTGACTTTGGGAATTAGTAACTCAAGAACTTTGGGGGGATCTATTGCAAAAAAGAGCTCAGAGTGAATGAGACTCTGGTAAGACATCTAAATTCCAAAACTTCTATCTGCATAATCTACCAGACAGGTAGAGTTGGTCACTAAAGAATTTTTTCTCCCAAATGGAGTTTAACAATTGTCATGTTCAATACTTTTTTATACTAAGTTACTTTAATTCCCATGGTACTGCTGTTGGGCCCTTGGGCAGTATGGAAGAACATGGCATGCTACAAGGTTGTGAGAGAAAAAAACTCTCCAAATAGATCTTTGCTGAGAAAAATCTCTCTAAAATAGCACAAAACTAGTAAAAAAATCATGGAATAATATCTTGTAGCAGCTGCATGATTATCATACAAGTGCTGTATGATATACTTCCTTTATAAGAATTCTGGAACAGAGCAACATCTTCCTACTGAAGACTTCCCTTGCAGGTTATATACCTATCTACATGAAGACCACACTGCCACTGATATATGGCAGAAAAGTTCAGAACTTTTATTCCTCTGTAATGAATATCAGTTAATGGATTTGTGTTGATCCCAGTAACCTGATTAAAAATAAAAAGTTCAGGCTTTTTTGTCCTGACACTGACAGCATAATCTGTCTGTAAAAATAAGTGAGTTTCAAAACATGGAATACCTTGAAAATAGAACTCTGGGGAATGTAGTTTCATTTTAGTTGGCTTGAGATCACTATTTTTCTTTTTTTTTCCCCAGCAAGGAAAATAACATGTATAGTAATCACTTTGTAGGAGGAATACACATTGCATTGTGTGCTCCTTCAAGAAAACAGATTGAAAAGAGGAGTCGCTCAATGCTGATGCTGTGGAAACCCCTCTTCTCCCTACTCTTTTAGGAAATTTTACATTGTTTTGGATTGTATGAGAATGGCTGAAAGGATAGTATGAGAGGAGACACACCATGGACTATCAACTAACTTTTATAGATGACACTTCTGATAAGTTAGGATGACTTCAGGTTTACCCAGAAAAACACACATTTCTTAAAACATAATGAAAATTTTTTTTGGTCATTCAGTCATTCTTTCTGTTACATTGATCTTATGTTACTTAGGTAAGAATGTTTCATTCTATCCTTTGTTCACTTACATTGGGAGAAACAGACATGTCACTGAATGTAAAGGTCTCTAGAGGAAATGTAGGAAAAATATTAGTATGTTTGTCTCAAAATCTAGGAAAAGTTCAATTTCCTCATTTAAATTATCTAGATATTTATAAAATTTTAATACTTGCGCTTGGCCACTGTTCTGTCATTTGAAAATGACGAATGAGGAATGCAAATAGATGAATGAGGAATGCAAATAGAAATAATCTGTACATAATATTAGAGAATTAGACTTCTAAAGTCAGATCAAGATAAAGAAATGTACAATTGAATTTGCTCAAAAGTTCTGTAGACAATTTTATGCTACATCTGATAACAATAGAAGCAAAATTATTCAGCTGTTAAAGGTAAAACTGCTTAGTAAGACTGAGAAAGGCTGACAACAGACCTTTGCCTGTATACACAAGAAATTTCTGAGGATATTTATGATATCAGATGTTTTCTGTAGGATACCATCTCCAGTTAGCCACTTAATTAAGGAAAATGACTTGTCTGACAATATAAATCCTCTTAATGATGACCAGATGATGACAAAAATCACAAGGGATTATACTGAGTAATCATTGTATAAAAATCATAATAGAGTTTTCATAACAGGCATGCAGACTTCAGCTGCACCCACATTCTGAGAAGAAGCATGCCTTACCCCTCCTTGCTTTTAGCTTCATTTCTGTGTCAGTGCCCTGGGACTTACATTACTTGCCAGGATTTAGAAGGGAGGCTCAAATTTGAAGAATTTGAGGCAAGCAGCTGTGGTGATTAGGGACATGGCTTGGTGGTGCAACTGGCAGCTGTAGGTTTATGGCTGGACTCGATCTCAAAGACCTTTTCCAACCTGAATGATTCTGTGATTCTGTGAACTTGTCTAGATAGTACAGCATTTCACCAAGTATATTAATATATTTTATTAAATGGAACTGTAGTTCTGTTTTTCCACACCATCTTCACATACTACATGGTAGAGATGCTGTCTTTGCCAGGACTGTTGCCATGCTTTGGCTGTGGGATGATTTGGGTATATCTCCTGTGTCATTTATGGGCTATGACACTGTGTTGGTTTTGCTTGGCCTGGTTTTTGGCAGCTGAGGGGGCACAGAGGTGGCTTCTGTGAGAAGCTGCTAGAAGCTTCTAGCATGTCCAGCAGAGCCAATCCCTGATGGCTCTGAAGATGATGGACATGCTGCTGGCCAAGCCTGGGCCATTAGAGATGTTGGTTACACCTCTGTGATAACATATTTAAGAAGAAAATTGAAACAAAGTGGGGCACAGTTTTTTCTAGCCAGAGAAGAAGAGGAGGTGAGAACATGTGAGGGAAACAACATGGAGACACCAAGGGCAGTGGAGAAGGAGGGAAGGAGGTGCTCCAGGTGCCAGAGCTGAGATTCCTCTGCCAGCTGTGGTGCAGACCATGGTGGAGCAGCTGTGCCCCTGCAGCCCATGGGGTCCATGGGGGATGCAGAGATCCACTCACAGCCCATGGGGAGGTGTCCACGCTGGAGTGGGTGGATGCCTGGAGGGGCTGTGATCCAGCGGGAGTCCCAGTGGAGAGAGGGCCCTGCTTCCAGGCTGGAGCAGCCTGTCCTTGGAGGACTGCACCCCGTGGATGAGGGACTGTCTGCCCATGGAAGGAGCTCACATTGCAGCAGTTTTGGGATGACTGCTGCTTGTGAGAGTGGAACCAATCTGGAGAAATTTACGGACAACTGTCTCCTGTGGGAGGGACCCCACGGCGCAGCACGGGAAGGATGTCTCTCCCTGAGCAGTGGAAGAAGATCCTGGTGGTGAACTGACCAAACCCCCCATGCCCTGTTCTCTGCACTGTCAGTGGGAAGGAGGGAGGCACTGTGGGAATAATGATGTCTTTAAAGGCTTATTTTAGTTTTCTTTATCCTCCTCTGATTTTGTTAGTAATAAATTTATTTTGTACCTCTGAGTTGAGCCTGTTTTGCCCTTGGAGTGTTTTCTCCTGGTCCTTTTCTCAACTCTTGAGACCTTCGTTAAATTTTTCCTCTCCTCTGCCCAGCCGCGGCAGGAGAGAACAAGTCAGTGGCTGTTGTGGCTGCCTGTTGTTTGGCCAGTGTCAAATCATGACAGACATAAAGCTTTGTTATAGCTCTGAACTGCTACATCAATATCTATAATTTTGATTTCTTCATGGTATGACCTCTTCTGTGTGTAGGGCTTGTGAGAATTATACTTCAGTGTATTCTAATGTATCGTCTGAGATATGTCCTGCCACGCATACGCATTCTTCACTGTGAGATGGATATACAAATTGTGCTGGTTTTGCTTGGCCCAGTTTTTGCTAGTGAGTAGGGTGGGGTACAAAGATGGCTCCTGTGTGTCCTGTGTGAACATTCTGGAAGTTTTCCACCTCGTCCAGCATAGCCAATCCCTGATGGCTCTGAAGATGATGGACATGCTGCTGGCCAAGCCTGGGACAATTAGAGATGTTAGTTACACCTCTGTGAAAACATATTTAAGAAGAGATCAAAACAATGTGAGCATGCACTTCTTTTTAGCCAGAGGAGGAGGAGGAGGTAAAAATATGTGAGGGAAAACAGCACAGAGGCACCAAGGTCAGTGGAGAAGGTGGGGGAGCAGGTGCTCCAGGCGCTGGAGCTGAAAACCCTCTGCCAGCCGTGGTGAAGACCATGGGGGAACAGGTGGTCCCCCTGCAGTCCATGGGGTCCACGGAGGTGCAGAGATCCACCCACAGCCTGTGGGGAGGTGCCCACGCCAGAGGAGCAGGTGGATGCCTGCAGGAAGCTGTGATCCAGTGGAGTCCCAGGAGAAACTGAGAGTTGCAAAGACCTTGCAGGAGAGAGAGAGGCCTTGCTCCCGGGGTGGAAACAGCCTGGCCTCGGCTCGGCCTCGGCTCGGAAGTCTGCACCCTATGGACAAGAACTCGTGCTGCAGCAGATTCAGGCGGGTTGCTGCTGGTGAGATTGGACCCACGGCAACGAAGTTCACAGAGGACTGTCTCTTGTGGGAGGGACCCCATGGCTAAGTAGGGGACTCGTCCTCCTGGTGGACTGACCCTGACCAAAGAAAACCCCCATACCCTGCCCCCACCCCAGAGCTGTTGACTGGAAGGAGGGAGGGGGTGAGCTGAGAAATGGTGTCTGAATAGGGAGAGGGGTGAGTAGAGAAACAGTGTTTGTAGCAGAATTGTGGTGATGGACTGACTAAGAAAAAACCCCATACCCTGCCCCTGTCCTGGAGCTGTTGGTTGGAAGAAGGGAGGGGGGTGAGTGGAGACACAGCGCCTTAAGAGGGAAGTGGTATGAGTGAAGAAATGGTGTCTTAAGAGCTTATTTTTGCCTCTGATTTATCCTCCCGCTCTTTGAGGTTAATAAATCACTTTGCACCTTTAAGTTTTTTGTCTGTTTTGCCATTTTCTCTGTGTGTACTGCCATCAGTGGCTTATCTCAACTCATGAGCCCATGTTTTTGCGTTAGTTTTTTCCTTCTCTGCAGAGCTGCGGCAGGAGAGAGCATAGAGAGCAGACATTGTAGGTGCCTGGCATTTAGCCAGGGTCAAACCTCAACACAGATGGCAAGTCATCTAAATACTCCTTTCATAAACTAAAAGCTCCTCTCACTAGTTGGTTGAAAATATAGAAGTAATAGACAATGACAGTTTCGTTTGATGGGATCTTTAACTAAAACAGCTGTCATGATGTCCTGTTAGAAAGTTCAGTTCCCAGTGAAAAGTTAAGGATTGATTCCCAGTATGAGCAATAGGAAGAAAGTTGTGCATATTCTTTTTCCTTTAATTTATTGGAGTAAGAGAAAGATCTTAAACAATAGTGCTTGGGCTGGTAGGAGAGAAGGTAAAGAATATATAAAGGGGGGGGGGGGAATCCACAAAGATTCAGCTTTTAGAAGTGTACTGAAAAGCCTTGGGTCTGAGCTATACAAAAATATGGATACCTCACAACTGAGGTATTCCACAAGGTTTTCAGAGAAATAGGTTTGAGTCCCTTGCCTCCTTGTCTCACAGGAACAATGTACTTCTGGGAATAACATCAATAAGACTTCCTGGAGGCCTTCTAACCCCTCTTCCATCCATCATGGCTGAATATTAAAATAGACTACCATGTCTTGACTTTCAATGTAGGTTGCTGGACACCATCTAAAAATACAGAATTTTCTTGTCAGATTGAACATCAGAGATTAATGCATGCAGAAACAACAGTTGCTATAAAAATCTTGTCCTTTGTATCCTAAATGTCTAAGTTTAGTACACATTTACTGACAGGCTAGATATTTTGTTTAAATTCAGGATTAATGGGCTGTTGGATTTTTTATATTGTTGGATAACTCTTTTTCTACAGGAGAGTGATGTTTGAATGTTTTCGTGCAGGTACAAATCAGACAACATAGAACCAATTTGGCACAAATGCGTCACCTAAAATCATATATGTAGTTATTTTCTGTAAGACTCTTTCTTTTATCTCATCAAAACCCCTTTTACACCATCTATAAACTGAACTTTTGAACTCAAAATGCAGAAATGGATTTAAATTAGAAAAAATCAAGATAATCAGATTGTCATCCAACAGTGTTCCTCATTAAGAGACCAAATTAGACACATTCATAAAATATATCCTCTCTCTCATTCTTTTGCTTTTGTTTATTCCCTCTGCCTACTACTGATGCTTCAAGGAGAGTGAGATGAATAAATCAGGTCATAGAAGATAGTTTTCACAGGTTCGCTCAGGGAGCAAATATGTATAACAGTGGAAATACTCTTGGTTACTTTCCATTTTTTTTTCCTGCAGATACAAGTTTCTCCTATTGCTTTCTGTAAAACTTAAAACAACATCAATTTTTAAGGACTTGAAAGTGCTTTTCTATTTAAAGTCAAATAAGACAAGCATAATTTTCATTCCAGTACTGTGTGTTTGCTTCTTGAAGTATGCTGACTATATAGACACCCACAAAACATAATAAAATAAAAAGGAAAAGGTGGGGGGGTGAGAAAATCTAAGTGATGAAAATGAGTAATTGCTTGGCAGCAAGTCTGCAGGGAGAGAGCTGACACTGTACAACACATATTTCATGAATAATGAGACAAGTCGCAGTGCTGTGCAATCACTGCCTATTGGGTCAGAAATTTCACGTTAGTGGATTCATCAGAGCAGATCGGTGTCATAAAGACATTTTTTCTTGAGATAAACATACCTTTTTCTTCACTGAACTGTCATCTCTTAGTTTGGATAATACATACAGCACAAAGTCTTACGAGCTCTATTATCTATTACATACCTGGAATTTGGAGTCTTCTGCTATGATTTTGCTCGTTTGTTTATTTATAGAAGAAGGAAATTACATCAACAGATAAATCTACAGGCATGAGTAAAGTTCATACATATAATTCCACTTAGACTAGACAAAAGTCTGTGCATGTGTCTTTAATGGTGGTTTACATACAGCTTTTTGTCAGAAGGACATCTGACTTTTCCAAACCTATCTTGTCTATCTTTCCTAGATGATCTTTATTAAGTTTTTTTTTTGTTTTGTTTTGTTTTAGAGTTTTTTGGGTTTTATTGTTTTATTTTTTTGTTTGTTTTTGTTTGGTGTTTTTGTGGGGTTTTTATTATTTATTTTGTTTGGGGTTTTTGTTTTGTTTTCTTTGTTTCTGTTTTTGTTTTTGGTTTTTTTTGGGTTTTGTCTTTGTTTTGTTTTGTGGTCTGCTTTTTTCTATTTAACTCTTTAGTCGAAACAAAGCAAATACTCAATTACTTCTTTAGTTTCATTTTCAGGAAGTACACAATTTAAATATATCTAATATGTGAGTCATTTGCTCTTGCTGGTGTAGGAAGTAGCTAGGAATAACTTACAAAAAGAAAAAGTTTTTTCTGTGGGTTTGAATGTATTCTCTGCAGTACCTTCTGTCTGATTTATTCTTTACTTGGCATCCTCTTGCCAACATTTTGTGTTCTCACTTAGCTTACATTGTAGTTACAGAAAACCATAACACAAACTAATCAGGGATATCAAAGTGAAAGGAAAGGTGCAAGGTGAGATAAAAACTGCCATCTGGGTGTTTAGACAGTGAGACAGTTTGATTAAAACTTTGCCTTTACCCTCATTCCTGCAAGACATAATTATTTACTTGAAAATGAATACTGTAGCAAGCAGCAAGAGTTGCTTTTCCTTGGCTAGAGAAGTCAGAAGGGTTTCTTTGCAAATGAACTCCATTAGGTACTTTCAAGAAACTTACCGTACAGTGTCTGTCTAAGCCTTACTGTCAAAATGAATTGGAGCACCTATTATTAACTCTTTCTTGATTGCAATAAGTTCCTCTTGAGATGTTTTGGCTTGGGGAATTTTCCATTATATTTTTTCCTTAGTGGAAGACAAAGGGGAGATGGGGGAAGAAAAGACACTCAATGCTCATGTCAGCTCCTTTTTGACAGATTTGCCTCTAATGAATTGAAGAGGGTGGATAAATTCCATCAGCTTGTGGTAGTCAACAAAGTTGTTAAGATACTGAAAACAAGTCTGTGGGATGTATATTTCCTGGGTGGCTCTCTTCAGAAATATGAGCTTACAATGTGCTCTAAGTAAGGTGGAAAGAAGCTCAGACAGAGAAAAAATTGTGTGCAAGACTAAAAAAAATCTTTCAAACACACAGTGATTTATAGCAAAAGTTTGTGTTTCTCCTTGTAGAAGTATTTTAAGGGGAATATATAATTCTGTTGAGGAACCCTCTAATTGGAATAACCCTGTTCCTGCTACCTTGTTATTTTGCAGTATGAAATGTGTTGTTCCCAATCTTATGGAAATATTTGATGGGAAAAAACCAGACAATTTCTGGTTCAGTGTCCTGATTTTACTAAAACCCTGTTTTGAAAAAGAGTTTAGGTTAATAGCAGTAATGAAGTTTTGGTATTTTTCACAGATAAAATTTTAATTTCTAGTATGATTCCTGGAAAATTTCCTCATTGAATACCTAATGTTCTACAACAAATGCAGGACTATCATAATGAAAAAAAACCCCACCAAAACCAACAACAAAAACAAAACAAAACCCGAGGTGTAAGAGCTTTTCTTCCAATTTCTTCTCTGTAGAAGAGAAAACAGGCATAAAAAATAAAAATAAAGCCTATCTCTAAAAATATATATTTTTTTTTTTTTTTTTAATTTGAGAAGATAATATTGTGGAGGACCAGCCTTGTCTCTTCCTTTCAGTTTGCACTCTGCAGCAGAGACCTTTTGTGACACAGGGCTGAAAGGAGTGGGTCTAGAGTGCTACCCTACACAGTAATATAAATAGTGGAAGAGTTGAGGGGGGTATCAGCTAACTGAGAATTTACGATAGGGACCAAGGCTGAAGCATTAAGGCATTTCTTTTCCAGGGGCAATAGGAACCTATGCCATGCAGCTGTGGAAAAAATAATTAAAAAGTTGCCAAGAGTGAAGGACTGGATAAGAATATGCCTAACTATAGGAAAAGGGTAAATAGCAACATCTACATGGGCGGCCTGTTTCTGTCGAGTAGATCTTGCCCCTAGTAACTCTGAGACTTAAGTTTTTTGATGAGCATGATCTGATGTATTGTATATTTGTTCTGCCTAGCAATACTGCATTATAAAGGGGCTTAGCAAGGCCTCCATTGAAGGTAGCAATGTTTCCTTTCTGCTTGCTTTCTCCATGTAACATGGCACTGCCTAAAATCCCTAGCTCTGACACAAAGGTCTGAATTATTCATCACCCAGTTAATGGCAGGTGATGAGATCTTTTCACGCTACAGCCCTGTCACTAGGTGTTTATTGCTCTGTTTCACCAGCAGCCCTGCTATTACTGTGAGGCCAGAAGAACCCCACACAGAGGCATGACATGTATCAGTAAGGATAGCTCTTTAAAGATTCTGTTTCGCCTGGGAGGTCATCTGAAGGTTATTACGAACAAATTATTTCTTCATTTCCGCTGACTGGGTAGATATCCTTAATGATCTGTCACCTAGCAATAGGCTGCCTGTTCAAACATAAAGAATAGCATACTGATGGCTTATAACTAGAATCAGTTCATTTTAGCTATTCTCTTGTCAAGCATGTTTCCAAGATACATATATTATTTACATATTCATGAGGCTTTACAGACATTGACACCATGAGGGGGCCTGTCTGATAATGTGATACAAGTTTATACTGTGTCCTGAGGCACTTAAAGTCTATTAAGTGAATCAAAACTGTTCTCTTCTTTCTAGGTGGTGTTCTTGGCCTAAAGGAGCAGGGCTGCAATCAACATTTGTGTACAGTACCTCACTTTTTTGCTGTCTGTCTACCTCTTTTCCATGTTGAAGTTAATTCCATTTTATAGAGAGGCATTAAGCTGAGCCAAATTACCTTTTAGAAAGTCAGAGCATCATTTTCTCTTGCTACTGCTGTTCAGAAATGTAGTCATGACTGTTTGTCTGCAGGCAGAGAAGATGACAGACCCAAGCAAAAATGGCTTTTTAATTTATTAATTTTTTAAAGTCTACTGAGATACTGATCTTTGACCCTATTTCTGGTGCGCAAAGGTGGGAAAAATAACAGTGTAAGTGGGGTGGAGGTTGTGGGGTCAGGAAACAGAGAAGAGAAAGAGAATATTCCACAATAAAAGAGCCAAAGACTGTGGATTTCTCTTGTCAATCTGAACCACCACTATTGTAACCATGTCTCTACTAACATGCTATTAATTTTAAGAGAGATGAAGTTAAAACATGCCAGCTAATAGAAATGAAAGGCATGAGCAACACTAAAAATTGGAATGTGGCTTCGGCTACTTCCTGAATTTAAAAGAACTGAGTGAAAATCATTAGCTGGATGTTTTCCTTTATTTTAGAAATTTGTACATTTTTTTTTTTCAGACAGCCCAGAACATAGGAAAGTAAAAAAGGGTTAAAAGAGACAAATTGCTATTTCCCTCCATTATTCATTCAAAAGATGGAAGTCCTAAGAGGCAAAAGTATTCTCACTTCTTTCATCAGTTACTGATGTGTTGCACAACATTTGCAAGAGATCAGAGGAAGAGATAGAAAGCTAAATAGAAACTGATATTGGACCACATTATTTTCATAAATTTTAGTGTTAATTCTTGTTAAAAATTTGTTAGCAACACAAAGCAATAATTCTGTATGGTTAAACTAATACATAGTGTTAACAGCAAGACAAATAACAAGGTGTTTATTGGAGCTTCTTTACGAAACCTGTACACAGACGAGGCTTAAAAAGAGAGAAGGAAATGTATTGGAGAAGCCATCTAGGAAGTGTCTTGGAGATGAAAACAGTGCTAATGCTGCATGTCCCCCAAACATAAATGAACTCTTTCATAAATGCAATTGAATTCACTAAGGAAAGGTCACTTTTGCACATAAAAGAGGATTTCACATTGACAGGTTGGTGGGTGTGCCCTCTGTGGAATTATAGGTTCTAATGCTAAAGAGAAAGTAAGATGTAATTTTAAGCCTTTCATGTTGTAACCAATCAAAATATGGCAAAATCCAAAGGAAAAAAAGGAAATATTTGTGTTGTTTGGTGTGGGTCTTTTTTTACTTTTTTTTTTGGTTGAAGACTTGAACCGGTTTCTTTCTCCTTTGCCAAGTCACTTCAACTATTGTTAACCTGCATGGTATATTTTCTTTCAGAGCACCAATTCTTCTGTCTTTAAAAGTCTTGAAGACAAAGTTATGTGCTTTCAGTACCTCTGATTTGCTTGTATTAAAAAAAAAAAAATCCTTCCACTTGTGAAGACGTTTGTATTAATTTTTCTATGTAGCGCATCTGCTTTGATGAAAAGTGGTGACAGAGCAAGGTGAGCTCAGTGAGTCAGTAGAAGGGGGGCTGCATGTAGTTTCTTGAAGTTTTAGAGAATCTGTATTGCTGGATGCAAAGGAGACAGAAATTTCTGCTTAATGTCACTTTTTTTCCCTGAACATAGTACGGGCTAGAATTCATGATGAACTTTATTCCATACTATTCAAACTGTGTAGAGGATGTGATGTGCTCTCACCCCCCGCTGAAGTGAGAAGCTGTGCAAAGCCTTCCATGGGTGTATTGAGCTCAAACAGCTTTAACAGAATGTGGCCTTAGTCACATCCTCTGTAGTCAGAGGATGATGATGATGTCGAAAAGACTGCTATAACAGTGCATATTGACAACAAGGTATTGTAAAAGAACTTGTATGTATTTCTAATATGAACTGTAGAGGCCAGAGACAATGACTGTCTCCAATAATACAAATTGTTTAGTATTGAATGTGGCTGGTAAAATTTCTCTGGTTTCTCCTGAAAACATATTTATTTTCTGATTTTTAAATTCTCTATTTTTAATCTCGTAAAAATACTATATGCCTTTTATTTCACTGGATTAAACAGAGATTAAATACAGATTTTATGTAGCTGTCCTGAATAAATCAGGCCTTTTCAATGAGGCTTTGATCTATTTTGAAGCCTTTGAAATCTGACTTGGATGAAATGTCAATGTATTCATGGTGTAATGCTGTGAGGAGCATTGAAGCTTCCATTAGTATCTTTGAGAGTTTATTAGAGAAACAATGCCTGACAAGAGCTACACGTTATAGAAGAATTGTTAATTTTGAAATTAGCTCTGGTAGGTCTGCTTAAGAAAGTTTATAGGGGGAAAAAGGTGCTCTCAAAATCATCTGAAATGAAGCCTGCAGTGAAGATACAGCAGAAAGGCTGACGGGGGAATATGTTAGTTCTACCTGCTTTAATCCATTTGTTACCAGGAGGGACAAAAACTGTGCACAGATTAATGAAGCATTTGAGTCAGATATATGCTGATGAACTTGTGCCTGCTTCTCTACTCTTTGTTGCTATGGAACCAGAGAGATGTGAAATTACCAAAGAACATACACCCAGCAAGGAGTTCCTCTGACAGTCAATTAGAAAATAAAATGGAACATTTAGGAAATGAGGTCCCAGCTTTCTGATCACATGTAACGCATGAAAGGCTGCTTTTTCTGGTGTGTACTTTGCTAATGTGTGTGGTATTGGTACATTAAGTGAACTGTTGAGTATGACAGAACGTATGAAGTGAAAGTCACTCTCCCCCATGAAGCCTGACTAATCAGATGTTAAGTGGGGAAATATCAGGTATTTGTCACCTCCTAGCCTGCAATGAGGACATACCTAGAGTTTCCAACAGAGTTGTTTCAGATTATAAAACAGGAATTGTATGTGCACCAAAGCTATTCCATAGTGTATGGGTCCTATGCTGGATTTATGTGGCCAGGCTTTGGTAGCTGGGGGGCTACAGAGATGGTTTCTGTGAGTAGCTGCTAGAATCTTCCCCCATGTCCAGTGGAGCCAATGCCAGCTGGCCCCAGGAGGGACCCACAATTGGTTAAGGCTGAGCCAATCAGGAATGACAGTAACACCTCTGTGATAGCATATTTAATAAAGCATATTAAAGACGTAAAAAAAGTTATTGAGCAGATGTAATTGCAGCCAGGGAACATGGAAGTGAAAACATGTAAGAGGAACAATCCTGCAGACACCAACATCAGTGCAGAAAGAGGGGCAGGAGGTGCTCCAGGTGCTGGAGCTGAGATTCCCTTACAGCCCATGGTGCAGACCATGGTGGGGCAGCCATGCCCCTGCAGCCCATGGAGATCCATGGGGATGCAGAGGTGTACCCCCAGCCTGTGGAGGAAACCCACACCAGAGCAGGTGGATGGCTGAGAGGAGGCTGTGAACCTGTGGGAGACCTGTGCTGGAGCAGGGTCCTGGCAGGCACCTGCAGGCCTATGGATAGAGGAGCCCATGCTGGAGCAGGTTTCCTGGTAGGACTTGTGATCTCCTAGGGGACTCACACTAGGGCACCCTCTCCTTGAAGGATTGCACCCTGTGGAACAGTGACCCACAATGGAGAAGTTCGTGGAGAACTGTCTCTTGTGTGAGGGACTGCACACTGGAGAAGGGGAAGAACTCCTCTCCCTGATCAGCAGGTGAAACAGCTTGTGATGAACTGAACCCATTCCCTGTTTCACTGCTCCACAGCAGGGAGGAGGGGGAGCTGGGAAGGAGGCAGGGGTGGGGGGAAGGTATTTTTTTAAAATTCACTTTTCATTATCCTGCCCTGATTTTGTTAGTAGTAAATTCAATGAATTTCCCTAAACTGAGTATATTTTGCCTGTGGATGGTATTAGGTAAATGATCTCTCCCGGTCCTCATCTCAGCTTGTCAACCCTTCATTATATTTTCTCTCACCTGTCCACTTGCAGAGGGTCGAGAGGCTTTGGTGGGTGTCTGGCATCCAGACATAATCAACCCACCACAGGCTGAAGATCCAGAACCTGACTGAACATAAGATTCAGTGTCCTTAAAAACCACCTCTGTAATGCCCTATCTGTGACTGTTTTTTCTCTGCTACCTGCTCCTCCACAGCATGTAGGAGACAGAGAACAGCCTTACAGATGTGTCACCCATGAGTGGCTGTGTTTGACCAAACCTGTCAGTGACTATGGAACAATTAAATAATAGAATTATTAAATTAGTTATTGATAGATTAATAATTATCATTAAATTAGGAGTAATGTTTGGAAAGAAATGGGAGAACTTGCCAAATGTGGCTCAAATTCAGTATAAAGTAAAAAAAAAGATGTTTATTTTGCTGCATATGTATATTCTAAAGCATATGTAAGGAATTTTATTTTGTCAAAAATCAAAGGTATGGTCATATAGAGAAATAATATCTCTCTTAGTTTTTGATTCTGTAAGGTGCAAAGTATTGTCATTTTCCTCATGACCAGTGAGAAAAAGTAATGGGTAGAGTGTTAGGATATTTCCCAGTCTTTCTGACTGAGTGATCCAATGAGTCTACTCTTGTCCGCTTTTCCTGTACTATGATTTTACACACAGTTGCCAGATTTCTAGAAATCTGAGAAAGCTTTAAAATCCAAACTTTATATTTGGAACTTGTAAGAAAATTTTTCGACCATCTTTTGCATTCAATGATTTCAATTTATTGTATTTTACTATGATTGACATGTCATTGTTGTAGGGATGTTAAATGATTTCTAGTTTTATTTTTTGCAGTTCTATTTGTTAAATGTTATTTGACACCTTTCTAATGCCTTCTGCTTCAGTGGAAGAAAACAATAAAATACAAAATATTTAAGAAAAAAAGTTTAGCCACTGTTTTCTTCTAGGGCTGACTATAGACTAGAGATAACAGCTTGTAAATGGTACTTTGGAAGGCAGTTTCTGCTGTAATGAGATTTTCAAGCAGCAGATGGAATTCCTAGAAAAACCCTGTGTATCTCTTGGGAGAATTTTGTTTTGAACATCACAGGTCTTTTTCAGTTCAGCTGTGTCCACAAGACCCTACAGTAGGATCTAGTCAATGTATGGAGAGCAGTAAAACCTGTATGCCATTGTTGTTTGTTAAAAGATTGGATCTCTGAAATATTAAATGAGATTTGGAGGGCAGAAGAAAATGGCTTTTTTTTTTTTTTCTGGATGTTGTTTATGTATTCTGTGAGCTAGGTAGGCAGCAGAGTTGAATTTCACACCACAGATGCACCAAAATTGAGGGACCAAGGCAGAAAAATGAGCTTGATGGGGAAAGGATTCTCAGAGGATCTCATATCTGTGTTGAACACTTTCCTGAGATGGAGGTTCTGGTGGTAGGAACGTGAATAATGGTTGGAAAGAGACAAAACTGGGTTTTCTACTGCTTCCCAAAATACAGGGAAAGCAGATGGTAAAAAAAACAACCCCAGTTTCAGGAAAATATGTTTTTTGTGTCTCTAGGTCAGTCTGCCTCATCTCTCTGCCTTCTTTCTCCTGGTGGAAGACACAAACTAGAAGCTGAGACAAAACCCATATTAGATATATAGGAGCAGGGTGTTTGGATAGTGAGGCAGACTTTTCTTATTTGAATATTCTAAATGTCATTTGCTAGGTCACAAGAATGTATATTATGGCAAATTCTCAGCTTTGCCAACCTGAAGTTAAAACTTTATTTTAAACGTGATACTCATTTGACTTGTGAACTTGTGAACAGCAGACTGGTGTTATTGAGACTGAGAAATTGGTGCTTTCTCTGGGTAAAGTGCTTGGCAAGGAAACAGAAAACAATGTCTGCAAATCCAGCCTGGGGATCTGGAGCCCAAGAATGCAGGTGTCTGAAAAAGGATCAGTCTTCAACACAAGCACATTTAATGCATTTTGTACAAATTGAAAAGTTCTTTCCTGCCTTGCCTTCCTCGATAGTCTACTGTGTGACAGCTCTGTATCCCATATCCCTGCACTGGACATGTTCAAGAATTGTATGGTCATATGGTAACTATCTGGGAAAATCATCTGTCAAAAAACCACACACTCTTTCTCTTTTTTGCTTCTCACCCTGAAAATGGCAAAGGGCACAGAACTTTGGGACATCAGGACAGATGATTTTTAAAGTCGGCAATATCTTATGTGTAGATGGTGCTAACATCTTTGTTAAGCCCATTTTAACTGTACAAAGATGTGATCATAACTTTTTCTGCTATGCTTATACACTGTTTTCCTTGGGAAAGCAAAAGTTGCTAAACTCCAAGATCAGCAGAGCTCAGGCATGTAAGTTCAATGATTTTAAGTAAGCTGTAATGAGAGTAGACTCTTTTTGAGCTGTAATGAGAAACGTAAAAATATCTGTGTGGCAAACCTTTGTCATTGTAACAAGTACATGTCTACATGTATATCTTGGCAACAAAAATAGTTTTGACGTGTATTGTCAACTGTTTTGTTTTTGCTCTGTCTAGAAAAGTATGCTAGGAGTGTAATTTATAAGAAATATTTTTTATAGTCAAATAAAGATACACTTTTTTGTTTGTTTTGGGTTTTTTTTTGTCATGGGGTCAGTTTTCAGTTTTATCAGTCTTTAATTTGATTCTATCTTCATTTTTTGTCACACACAAAACCTTGAAATTCTTCTGTGCTAATGTTTCAGATCAGTTCACAATGCACTTTGCTTATATTTTTGCTTTTTAAACCCTAAATTAAAAATAATTTTAGAATGTATTTTCTATAATACTACCTGCTACCATCCTGATGCTTCTGACAGACCTCTTCAGAACTGAGAAGAGACCGCTTAAGAGACTCTGCTCCTCCAGATCTTCATCTTTAACTGCTCTGGCAATTTCAGCCTTGATTTCATCAAGGCAGGGTATCTTTGATCAAGATGACAGGTACATTTCTAACTTTGAATTAGATTCTGATAACTGGAAAAAGAATGGGAACATTCTCAGAATCTGGACTATGTTCGTCATTTGTCTTTTGAGAATGTCATTAAATTACTTACATACAGGAGTTGAGTAACACTGCCCTTCCCTAAGAGCTTTTATGAAGGTAGTAATTTTCTTCTATCAATCAGTTACACACAAAAACCATTTCCTGTGTGACTAACTAAACATTTATATGTATCAGCAGGACATAGCAGCTTTTGACCACGGCCAGAATTAAACACAACATGTAGTAGTACATCTACACCTTTATTCTCCTTTGCACAACCTTCATGTATTGTCTTGGTTAAATGCTGCCTGCTTTTCATTGGAGTGGTCAAGCAAGCCCTTGGACTTCTGAGCACCACACACCTTTATGTTTTGGGAACTGTTAAGTAGGAAAATTTTTCAGTCATGATAACCATGTCCTAAAAAGTACTTAAAAATATTATGTAAGTATGGATATTCTTTGATTTGACTAATGAATTGTACAGCTCATTCTCACTGCCTCATTGAAATAAATTATAGTGCTTACAATACTGATAATTGAAAGATTATTTGTTATCTTAAAAACTTGGTTTGGATGCCTAAGTAAATTTGGTGAACCATGCTTTCTCAGAATAATTTTTTTGTCACCTTTCTAAAGTGCATGAGTTTTTTCTTGCATGAGTGATATCACAAAAGAAGTTAAAGGGGTAAAATATGGTTTAATTTCAGAGAAAGAGTTGTTGAATTAATAAGCATGATCAATATTTTAAGTAAGTCAGTATTGCATACACTTGAATGTAGAGCTTCACAACAATCTGGAATATGTTACTTAACATTACACGTATCCTAAACATTAATATGGCTGCTTTCTGAAAACAGATTTGTAATGAGATCCCTGAGATAAAATGGCACTAGGAGACAAGAGGTGACTGTGCACTGCTCAGAACATATATTTTGACACAGGATTTTAAAATGGCCAACTGCTCTGGCAAAGAAATCTGTTGCATCTAAACTGCACTTTGACTTGATGCTGGGTGGAGGGTATATATGTGGAACTTTTTTGAGTTTTACCAACCAACTCTTTAATAATTTATATTCTTAACACAGAAATGTTGTCTTATTTAAAATTAAATACCTTAAGAAGGAGTTCTACTAGAAGGTGAGCACAATCTGGATCAATATTGCTCTCCTGTCTTTTAAACATAGCTGACACTAAATTTGTGGAAGAATACTTGGAGTACTAATGAGCTGAATTTTCTTTTTCTCTGTTCAGGTTTCTCTGTGTCAGGGGAATGCCATGGCTCTGGTTTTAGTTTTCCAAGCTGCTAATCCTACACAACTTCCTGTTTATAATCATGGTGTTTAAATGAGTTTTTTAAAATTACCATTGCAGAAGAATTCAGAATTGCAGGACTGTAGGGCTAGAAATCATTACTTTTTCCTATCAACAGTGTGTAGGTCATTGCAGGTGGAAGCGCACTGTTACTACTGATAGTCAAAAAACCATAATACAGCATGAAGGAAAACAAACCTGGTGTGGTTAAAACGTGGTTAAATCGGAAATGAGTGGCATGTATGTGTGTGCTGGAGGCAAACTGTGCTAACAGTATCTGTCCCACCTTTTCTGCTTCTTGACATCTACCTTGCTTCTAAGTACAGCCTGTCTCATTACCTACCTTGACCATTTCAAGCTGTTACTCTGTTTCACCAGAGCTTGTCCATAAAAAAATGTTCTCCAGTATTGGGATAAAAGTGTGATGAGGCTGAAATAATATATCAGATTATTTTTTCACTGGAAGAAGTTACTTCTAGAGTACTGACTGATTCCTCCCATTCTATTTTGCTCTTCATCACAGTATCTAGATGCCAACAAATCTGAACACATTCCTGAATTCTGTGCTGAATTATAATGTGGATCATGTGCTGTCAGAGGCAGAGATTTTCATTCTCATTTTGGGATCAGGGTTGGGAGGGTATCTTTGTTTTTAATACCTAGAAATCCAAACTATTTGTATACTCCTAACAGAGAACGCTAACAAAACTGGGACACTTTTGGTGACCTACATCCATGCTGATTACCTGTTTCATTATTGTTTGCTCTTAACCAAAGAAAATGAAATATCTGTCAGCAGTAACAAAAATTGGAAGTAGGTCAATCTACAAACGTTCTGCATCAAAACCAGAACAGAATGGATGTTTTCCAGAGAAAAATGAGAAATAAACATGTAAATGAAAGGCAATGAAGAGTTTTATAGTTTTAGTCAGAATGATTAGCAGATTACATTACCTCTTCATTCAGGATTGTGTAAATTACATCCTTGGTAATATGAGGCACTACAAATAAATGACTTTTATCTTCCCAGAAAGAATTTGATAAAGATACTAGGATTTACTTAGCTGATTCTAAATTCTCCTTTCCTTTCGGTGGGCTTGGCAAGAAACTGTGAGCAATCAGAATAGGATCTTCAAATGTTTCAGCAAAATCTGAAAGAACTTTCATACATACGGAGGAAGAACTTTATATTTGGCTAGGCAAATATTTTGCTTCCTGTGTGGAGGCTTTAATCTTAGCTCAAAGAGGGATGAATATATGTCATGACATGTTATCATAATTGGATGTTTGCTGTAATTTATTGTAAATAAAATTTTTGATATGTTCCACTGATATTTGCTTTTGAGGGATTTGATTCTGAGAGCTGAATGTGCACTTTCTATATCTAAGTTTCCAGTCTTAACTTAGGAGCACCCTTTTCTGTGTTTTGATCTGTGAATGTCTGAAAAATTTGGATTAAAGTAAATGAGTTGATTGTAATGTCAATTTAACATGTAATATCACTTTAGTCTTGAATCTCAAAGGAACTATGAAGGAAGGTGGCTCCTCAGTGAACAGATTCACATTTAAATCACAACCTATTTAAGGGTTTGTCCACTACGTCATGGTGTCTCAAAAAAGGCTTTTCAGTCTCTTTATATCCTGTAGACTAGTAAGCTGAATTCCCACAACCAGAGGAATTTTTCTGCAAATTGTGCTGGTATGATTTCAGAGCTCCATTCTCTAACAAAAGGTTTCAGTATTGGAACTGAAATACCTTCAGAGAATTACCTTCATTTATTTACCTAAAGACTTTTTCTGGGCAAATAAATGAATGAAAAAACACATGAGAAGGCTGCTAATTGCATGCAGAATTGGGTTTGTCTGGGATAAAGTTATAAAGTTAACTGTCTTCGTAGTGGCCTTTTGGGAGCAGCGCTTTACATCAGCTAAAATGATGATGACACCAGTGTTGATGACACACCAATCTTTGGGCTATTGCTGAGCAGTGCTTTCACAACAACAGGGCTCTCTCTTCCTCTGCCCTTTCTTCCCTCAAATGTCAAGAGATTTGGGGTGGGCAAGAGTTCAGGAGGGGGCACAGCTGGTCCAAACTGGCCAATAGGATAATCCATGACACTTGGAACAAGATGCCCAAGAAAGGGCATGGCTGAATCACCATCCCTGAGATATTTAAAATATGCATAGGTTTGGTATTTAAAGGCATGGTTCCATGATGAATTTGGCTTTGTTATGTTTACAGTTGGACGCAATGAGCTTAAAGGTCTTCTCCAACCTAAATTATTCTAGGTTAATACGGATCCATGCCTGGAAATAAAAGTTCAAGCAAAGGATTAGGAAAGAGAGTCATTTGTGGTTTTGACATTTGGCTTCCCAAGTAACCATTAGGTGTGCTGAGTTTCTTCTTTCCAGTGAGTGTCTGAATACCTGTCTACCCATGGGAAGTAGTGAAATAATCCCTCTTCTTGTTTTGCTCATATGCACTACTCCTACTTTTCTTATTAAACTATTTTCTCTTTATCCATGAGCCTTTTCACCTTGTTTCTGTTCATCTCCACAGCTCAAAGACAGTGGAATGTGTGAAAGGTGGGGGAAGACTCACTGTGGTTCTTTTTAACATTCCAAGCTCAAGGAATTCAAAGCAATGGCTGCAACTGGGAGTGGTAACAGGCAACACTTAGACTGGATATTGGTGAAAAGTGGAATGATTATGTGGGAGTATTTGTTGTTGTAAAGTGGTAAAGAGAGGAGGGGTGGAGCTTCCCTGTGTGTGAATTGTCTGCTTTTTGCCAGTGTTGGGATGATACTGCTTTGATTTTGGTATGAGGAAATTTTTTGTTGTTCTTGAGGCAATTGTAGTTTATGAAGATTGTCCAATGAATGTGTGTTTTAAGAACAGTTCTTAAATATGTGCTCTCGGTGGTCAGGGGTGGAAATGTCGTGTTTATGAGGCAAGGTTTTGACAGTGATGGATAGTGTTGGCATGGACACAGCTGGTGCAAGCTCTGGCCCACCGCAGGACATGGCTGAACCTACCCAGTTAAGATGGTGGTGCCTCTGGGAAACGTTATTCAAGAAAGGACAGAACACTGCTCAACAGAGAAGTGTGAGACAAAATGTGAAAGAAGAAGACCTGCAGACAAGTCTGACAAGTAGGAATAGGTGACCCAGGCACCAGGGCCCAGATTTCCCAGCAGTTGGTGGTGGAGCCCATGGTGAGGCAGATTGTTCCACATGGCAGCTTGTGAAGCACTGCAGCTGCAGCCAGGGAACATGTTCTGAAGGAACGTGCAGCCCAGAGAGACTGCAGGAGCAGGTGCCTGACAGAACTGAGCTGTACCACCAAAGTGTGTTAAATAACGGGAAGAAGGGGAATGCATATAACAAGATTTAGACAAATATATAGCTCCTTTAAATCTTAAGATACCATTGACAGAAAAGAGATTAAACCAGATACTCTAAATCTTAAACTGCCATTGTCAACAAAACAAACAATGGAGTACAGTTCTAAATAACATAAAATAGAAAAATTAATAGCATTACATTAATTGGTAGATCTTTTTTCTTGGTAGTAAATGCCATAAGTAATTTTTATGTTGCTTTGAGGTGGACTTATGCTAGCATAAATAGTTATTGAACTGGGACATGGATTCATATATTATAATAGATTATAATTGTTGGTACACACGAAACACACATTAATGGTTAACAGACTCCAGAGATCATGGGTTCTGCTGACTGTGTTTCATGAAAGCTTATACAGAAAGTGATTATATCATGAAGTGTCCTTTTTTTCCCCTGTGGAAAGCCATTTAGGATCTTCATTGTTTCAACATCATAAGTACTTCTTAGGAATAAATATTCATAATTTCCCAAGCACAGTAAATAAAGTCTTAGGTTGATTCTTATGACTCATATAAAGAAAGCCTTTCTTGATAAGGTTGCTGAAGTGGTTATTATTTTCTTTTGGCTCGTGTTTTTATTTTTAATGATGTTTCTGCTCTCCAGATGTCCGTTTACAAAGCTCATTTTGGAGGAAAGACGACCAGAAGTGGAAGACCAGAGTTATCTTCATAAACTGTTTAAAATTACACCTTTTGGTCAGCAACAAGCTGACTAATAAAATAGCATCAAACGGAGCCTACAGTAGCTAAATTGCTTTACAAGTAGTTTACCAACAATGATGGAAGATGAAAAAGATTTTTTTTAAATGAGTCTAATAAAAGAGCAGTCTTTCTATTCTGATAAAAACGTTTCAGATAAACTCCGCTTACCAGCTGTTTATAAGCATGTATTTCTGAACCTTGTATTTTATAGGACACAGACACCATACGTATGCAGATAAACTCTTGAATTAGAGAAAACGAAGCCAAACCAATACTTTGATGGAATGTGGAAGGGTTTCTGAATGGTCTGCCACTAAATGAAGAACTTTTCTGTTGTCTCTTCTATGACATCAGTAACCAGGCTCCATCTGCCATCATTAAGACCAGACTGACAGAATATTTCAGATTTCTGGAGAAAAGAGTTTGTTTAGTTTGTATTTTATTTGGTGAGTCAATGTACAGAGATACTTAAAAATGTTTTTTTCTCATATAAAATCCAGAATGATATTACATGGGGTTGGAAAGTCAGTCATTGCTGAGTAATGTGTTAAATCCATCACATAAACGGTTACAATGAAGAGCAGGAGAAAGATTGCTCATGCAGCTAACAAAGTCAGGTAAGCTGGACAGAGATGTTAATGCTTGTTAACTTTTTTAAAATTGAGTACATGGATGAGTAGTCAATCCACAAAATTTAAAGAAGGTCTGTTAAGTACAAGTGGAAGGTAGTGTGTTATTTTGCATTAAATGAAAGCAATCAAAGATATAATTAAAGATAGAGGCATGAGAATAGTATCAAAAGGAAACTGTAATGCAAGGAACAAGAAATAGGAGTCAGAACTTTGTCATGGATTTAAAATAAGCAGGTAGTACAGAAAGATCCCAACTCTTTGACTAAGCTCGATCAAACTGCTTTGCAGTGATGTGGAGCAACTGCATATCATGAAAGGAGGAGTAGTTAATTTGTTGGTGAAACACAAAAACATATTATCAGTGGAGAAACTGTAAATAATGGTGAGTGGTTTGGTAAAATTCATCACAGTATGAAGAAAAGTTGGATATGAGTAGGTACTTCATAATGGTGTTATCTAAACTGCTTTATAAGAGTGTAAGATAGCTTCAACTCACTGTCTCCTATAAACATGCAATAAGTGTTGGTATTAACAAATTCTGTGGAGAACTGCTTTGTGAAGATTGTACTGATGGGCCCTTCTGAACCATAAGTTTTCTATGCTAGTAAGCAGGTCCATCTCCATTAGCCAGTGTAGAAATAGAAGTTTTGATGTGAAAGTCTGAAGCCAATGGCAAAACTCACCTAGATTTCAGTTGGGATTATTTCCAGTTAGGGGTTTATTAAAGTGTTTGTTTTGAATTTGTCTTCTACCTTTGAATGTCTGACACAAAGTCACTTCCCAAATGTCTAAATACAAAGGAGACATGGAATTGGGTTGGGTTTTTTTTTTTTCCATTTGTGACGGGCTACATTTATGCAGTTGGGTCTGAACTAATGGACAGGAGAAGTTGTTGGTATTATGTCTGTCTTAGTGTTAAACCCATGTTTTCTAATATACTTGACAGTATGCTCATGAAAATGCTTTCTGCTTTATGAAAGTTTTAAGTTGCTGAGTCTGGGAAAAACATCTGTATTGTGTTGTTTGTTTTTTTTTAAGATTGAAATTGATTAGAGTAGTAGGTTATTGTTACCAATTTGTTTGTATTGGATTGTCTGCATCTTCGTAAGTCTATATTGCTTTCAATCCTCACCCCCATGACTTCCTGTTATAATATAAAGTTTTTAAAATTACTTTAAGTTGATTAGTCTTTGAGTCTTGTCTTTTGCATTCTCACTCCCTTCCCCTTTTTCTTAAAGAAATAAAAAAGGAATAAAGTCAGACAGCTGAGAAAAACTGTTTTTCTAAAAGCATTAAAACATATATATCTCCTCTAGCTAAGCCTCCTTATACAAAGATGTGTTTTCTTAAAGGCATTTTTGATGTGTTCTTAAAAAAATTAATATAGTTATAATCACTATGTTTATTGCATTCCTACCTGTGTGGGTACCTATAACAATATAACATATAAATGTCTGTCAGTAATTAGAAAATATGATGGGGGCAAGGTAAATCTGAAGTTATCAGGGAAGTAACTGCCTTTCAGGCTCATAAGCTGAACCCTAGTTCCAGATTGCATTAGGAAGAAAATAATCTAACTTGTTCTTTGCTGTAAAGAAGAAGAAATTGAGACCTTGCACAATGTTTCATCATTCAATGATGTAATGGGAAGAATGCTCTTAGAGTGATGTTTTTCTTTAATGAGGACTCCAGTCCATAAGCACACTGTGTCAGGACAAGAACAAGGGATGAACAAAACAGGGCAGTGCTAGTCTTCACCCACTTCTTCTTCATTCTTTCCACAGAGTTTTGAACATGCATTCTCCAAATAGCTTTTTGCTTGTTTGTTTTTTTGCTTTGTTTTGGAAAGAGCTGCATTTTAGAATGTGTATGTATTGAAAATCTCATAGTACTGGGAGAATTACAAGTGTTTCTGGTTTTAAACTAATTAGATGGGATTTTAAAGAGTTTTTATTTTAGACGGTTTAATTAAAACAGATGAACATTTTATCTATTTGAAAGTCTCTGTAGAGAGAATATTGACATTTCTTTTCTTTATCAAGTTTTTCATCGTACGCTCCAGTTTATTCTTTTAGGTTATTTGCTTCTTAAATTTTTTCCTGTTTTTTATTTTCACATTTTTCCATTATATTCTTTTCTTGAGGGGGAGGGTGTGTGGGGGTACTTATTCTCAGCAGCCTGCTTGTCAATGTCTTACAGCTTAATGTTAACCCAATAACATTTTGAAACCACAGAAACTTTCAGACCTCTGAGGCTGGAGAACATCAACTTGCACCATGACTTGAATCAGGAAATTATTGATGAAATAGTAACACAGGACACACATTAGAAATTTAGAAAACATAGGACCTGAAATCGATGCTAGTTGTGCTACTTTGTAAAGACAGGAAGAGTACAAGTATTTAGCATTTCCTTTTGTCTAAAAAGATAAACAAGTTACAGTGGTAGCCATTTGTTGTATTGAAGGTAAAATCAGGTAGTAGCATCAAGAATACATAGATATTTGTGTTATTAACAGATCAATTGTACATCCCCAATAGAAAATCATAACATATGCCTCCTCAATAATTTCCTGAGTCAAGGTAGACTGTACATTTTGAATCTACACTATAGAAATTATCTCTGTTTGGGCCTTTACCAACCAGATTCTCATTTAAGCACTGTCCTTGAAAATGAAAGTCTTTCATGACTCCCATAGAAGCATCAAAAGAATCTTAATGTAATAGTTGCATGATGCAGTGCAGTTGACTGACTTTGGCCACGAGTTTGACACCAAAGCACTCTATCACTCCCCTTCTTAGGAGGACAGGGAGTTGCTCTGGAAGACAAACACCATGATCACAAAAGCTTACTCTACTACATCACTGCTTCATGCCCAGCCTTCCTCTTTGCAATTATTGTTGAGTCAAAGTCATATGGTATGAAATATTCCTTATATCCCTTTGGTGTCAGTGTGAGTCAGCTGTCCTGGCTATATCCCCTGTAAGTTCTTGCCCATACCAGACTCCTGACCCTTTGGGGCTGAGAAGGTTGCTGGTGAGACACAGCTGATGCTGTGCCAGCGCTGCTCAGCAGTAGCCAAAACACCACTGTGTTATTAACACCTTTCCAGCTACCGATGAGCAACGCAGTACTGTGAGGGCTGCTGTGTGGAAAATTAGCTTCATCCCAGTCAGACCCAATGCAAGCAGAGATAGAAAAACGTCTGTAGCCTGTTACACATCCACATTTCCTGTGAAGCGTGCTTAAACTTACTTGAAAAATTGAGAAAGTACTTGTGTCCTCTTGATATTTGCCCCATCCTTTGGTCTTCCACTAATGTTACTATAGCTAGGGCATTTCTTAATTGACCAGCTGGGTAGATTTTTTTTAATATGGTATGTATTTTAAACTTTTCTAGAGAATGTCATTCTCTGCTTCCATCAAAAAAAGATGAGGACTCTTGCACTATGAGACTTTCTTGTTAGTCAATTTAACTTGCAGTTTTCTGTCAACTAAAATTAGCAGATATTGTACAAATTCTAGACTAGGTTGTCTCAGGTTATGGGATGCTACCAATCACATTCTCAGTTTTATCTCAGTTTCTTACATCGATAAGAAAATCTTAATGGGGTTTTATTGTGAAATTCCTTGACATTTAAAACTCAAAAGGAATAAGAAATACCTTGGTTGAAACTTTTCGGGTTCCTTAAGATGGTACAATTTACTTTGTGAAAAAGAGTGAGGCAGTCCCAGCTGTATCTGTGTCACTGCCTCATAGATACTCCTTTGGCTTTGCTGTGAGGAATTTTTCTGATCTTAGCTGGAGCTGTGAATGAGTCTGGGTTCATATCTCCCTTGTTTATCAATCAAGTCAGCTGTTTGCTGCGACAGCTGCTCTCTCCTTCAGGGATATTTCCTGCTCAGAGTAAGAAATAAATTGCATTGTGTGTCCATATATTTGATTTTGATATTCTGATAATTTTAATTATTGAAACAGTTAGTCATTAAGTCAGGCAATTTCAAAGTAGTGGGCAGCATTTGGTTACTTAGACAGAAGTATACAGGATTTTTTTGAAATGAGCTAGAGTAGCCTTACAGTTACCTCTGACCTGAATTACCACTACAATTAATGTTCACACAATAAATTACTTAAGCCACCCACAGGCCAGAGAATGGCTCACTTTATTATCTGTTCAATTCTTCTTGCACATTGGTGCTGTAATAATGATTATTATTTTAAAAGCTTTAAAATTACTTTTATGGAAACCAAATGGGGGAAAACAATACAAAAGCTAGCAGCCATTCACCACATCTATTTCCCAAACCCACTTAAAAATAGAGATGATTTTGGAAAAATCTTTCATATCAGAGCTTGGGCTCTAGATGTATAAGATTATTTTTCAACAATATAAGGTGCATAAGTGCCTTTTCATCGCATGAAGAAAGCATGCCTGCTGGCAAATGAATCATATTATAAAAATTGATTGTATCCCAAAAGGGAAAAATGTTATTGAAGATCCAATGGCCTGGGATGATACACCATTGATCATTGTAAGAAATACTTCCAGAAACTGTTTTTAATCTTTCTGCCAGAGCATTAGCAATTATTCTTTAGCCCATGGTGAGTAATGACTTGAGTTTCCCAGTTTCCCAATCGATAAAACATTTACCCTACCGCTACAAATGTGCTCTTCGCTTAGACAAGCAGAATTTTTCTTCCAATTACTCTTTTTTTAGTGTGACCTCATAAAATGTTTCTGAACATATTTCAAGGTTTTTTAAAGAAAAGGAACAATATTTTCCCTACCATGTACTTCTCCTCCCTTTCTTCATTCTGTTTTGAAAAACAAATAATTAACTTGCACAGAATTCTGGCTCTTCTTGGATTAATTAGTGGATGTTCTGTCCTATTTCCTCCAAATTTGAAGTAAAGGATGCAACTAAACTGCCATTTATGTTTTTAGCTTAAAAAATAAAAATTATACAAAAAGATAACTTTCTTCCAAAAGTGTTTCATATTTCTTAAGCAAATGTGAAAGTTGCCTTTGCTCCATCCTGATTCTATACACACAGACAAAATAAAAAATGCTGTAATACAGTGGCTAATGGAGAACAATCACCAAGCACAATGCTAACAGGCTAATGAATAACTTTGCAGCAAGTCAGACCTGTTGAGATATAAAGATAGATGCTCATAAATACCCTTTGATGATTGGAAAGTTAATGTTCAATCAAGATGCTCTTCCCCAATGATTGCATATTATCTGTCTCTGTATGAAACATGCACACACATCTAATGTTAGAAGTTCATAGCCATTATTTCATATTCTATATGCCCTCTGCTTGGAACAAGGTGTATTTTACTGTATTTATTAGAAGCTTCAACTCTCACATTTGTACACTGAATTCTGAGATCTTAAAAGGAGTTAGCTACTTATGTGCTTCAGTGGATTTAATGGAGAGATGAAATTTCACAGCATAAACTTCCCTGTGAAAAGGGAGGTAAACAGATAATCCAGACTGCATATTCTGGGAGTTGTGTTTGTTCATGACCAGAGCAAATAGCAAGAGGAGACTTGAGGGAAGAGTTGGAGGATGAAAGGTAAACAGATTGTAAAGACGCATTGGTAATTCAAAATAGAAATCCAAATGCTTAGCTAGAGTGCAACAGAGTAGACTCTATATACTTCGCAGATTTAAATCATCTGGAGGTTCACCCCAAGAAATTAGGATTACATAGGTCATGTTCCTTGCAGAAAAAGTAGACTACTGGTTTATGTTTTTATACATAGAGGTAGAAAAGTATAGCAAAAGCTTTAAACAAAGAGTTGATTGGAATGAAAATTTGGGGTGAAGTGACCTAGGAGAGTAGGAAAGATGAGCTGGAGCTACACATATCTCCCCCATCACCACTCTCAAATCTTCATCTGCTAAACTGGGACAGGGAGTGTAGTAACCATACCCTGCTGCTGGAAACCAGTCAGCCAACCATTTCAACCATGTCCCTGCTATCAGTTATCTGCATGAGGAAGAAGGAACTGCCTGTATCTAGCACATGTAGGAAAATATGGAGTATTTTGTCATTCCTGTCTTATTATTATTAATATTTACATTGAAAGTGAATGGCTGGTGCTTTACACTATGGAGTTGATGTATTTTCTTCGAACAAGCAATAAAGTGCCAAAAAGCAAAAAAGTCTAAACCACATTGCTATCCAAAATATAATATTGAAGTTTGAATATTTTGTAAATTTTTTCTATGCTAATTATTCGACTCTACGGTAAAAATTAACTTCATATGTTTTGTATTGATCTAATAAGGACTAATCTGACCAACCTCCACTGTAGCAGAATTGCTGTAAGAGTTAAAGACAATATAAAGTTAAGTTGCTTTCATAGCTTGTGATGGAGTACTGGCTGCTTAACCTGGTTGCTGTGAGTCCAGGGACTCCAGAAAGAGGCCAGGGTTGCTCACCCAGACTTGCTCGTTGTGCTTTGATTAGTCTGGGGATGGATTCATACCTGCTCCCTTGATCAGTGTACAGTTCTAAAGATAGTTCCTCATGTCATCTCTTTATCTACCTTGCTGAATCTCAGACTCTAGGCTTCTAAGCTGTGACTGTGAAATTGATATGCTAGGAGTCTATTTTTAAAATGCTTATGTCTGCGGACACTAATGTTCTCACAGCTAGCATGCTAATCTACCTTTATAACATTTCCAGCAGACGAATTTCATTTATTAGATTTATTCTAGAAATTACGGTAGCTCAGTGATGATCCTTTGCAATGCTTACAAGTGTTTTAAGTCTACTGTGCTGCTCTTTTTTATCATGGTTTGACCCCAGCTGGCAAATAAGTACTACATGGTTCTTAACTCACTCCGTATTTACACACCAGTGGGACGAGAAAAAGAATTGGAAAAAGGTAAACCCCATGATTTGAGATAAGAGTATTTTAATAATTGCATTAAAGTTACTACTACTAAAAAGAAAAATAATAAAATTAAAAATGAAAAGAGAGAGGACTAAAACTCAAGAGAAACATTGATTCACAATTCAATTGCTCAGCACCTGCTGAGCAACGCCCAGCCTTTCCCCCAGCAATGATTGGTACCTCCTTGCCATCTCCCCCCAGTTTATATACTGGGTGTGATGTTTTGTGGTGTGGAATATCCCTTTGGCCACTTGGGGTCAGCTGCCCTGCTAGTGCTCCCTCCTGGCCTCTTGTGCACCTGCTGGCTGGCACAGCACGGCAAACTGGAAAGTCTGTATAATATTGAGCAGCAACTAAAACATCAGTGTGTTATTAACATTATTTTTGTAATAAATCCAAAATAAAGCTCTGTACCAGGTAGTAGTAAGAAAATTAACTCCATCCCAGCCTAGACCAGGACATTCTGTAACCCTCAACATCAATACACATATTAGGGATACTGAATGTTCTAGTGAGATACTATTTTAACTGAACTAATCAGTCAAAATAATGTTTGGGTATGGGTTTAAGTTTTGGTTTCCTTTTTTTTTTTTTTTTTGGTTTTGTTTTGTTGGGGTTTTTTTGTTTTTTGTTTTTTTACAAGACAGGGATCTGTCTTCCTATCATACCAAAGTATAGGCAGTCCTATAATTAAAGAATCTTCATTTCTTTTTCCTTTGTGTTTTGAGCCGTACCAGTATCATTATTTGTCTTGTCATGCGGTGTCATTTAGCTCCAGCTGGAGAATGTGGTGTTATTTAAAGTTTGTACTTCAAAATCCAAAGAAAGCTTATATTTAATGCTGATAAATTTCCTTAGCACATCATACCAATGAGAAGTATCACCTGGTACAGGCCTAGGTCAAATGTTGCTTTGTAAAAGCCCTTTGCCTCTGCTTGAATTGACTCAGAATACATATCAGTAAAGGATATGTGTCAGCACTGTTCTCATTCCTTGTCGCCCTGAGGAATGAATATAGATTTAATAAGTCCCAAAGGGTCTTCAGGATGATGGGAACTGAACTACCTATTCCTCAGCAAAAGAACAGAGAATGTTTGGAGGCAGCCACACATTTTGGTTCACCCAGAAGATATCCTCAGGTGTGACAATCTTGTGGTTCTTCAAAATAGAGTTTAATGATTTGGGTTTTTTAATGTAGATGACTGTGAAGGCATGTGATACAAAATTTTTACAGAGGTGTAAATGGACAGGTAAAACATGAGCTCCTGAGAACAATATATCCAGTCAAAATTATTTTATTCAGTCTAAATTATTTTATTCATTCACAGACAGTTTGTAAAGGCTTAGAGATGCAAAAATCTGCTTTCATGGAAGAATACCTCAGTATTACCCACAAGTGATAGACAGAGATATAAGAATATATTCTGATGCATGAAATGTAGTTCTGGCCTCCATTTAGTAGTTGCTGCAGTGGTAATAGTCTTAGTGAAGCTTAAGTCTGGATCTTACACTTCAGCAATGCCCCAGTGAAGTAACTGACTAGAAAAGTTCCTTTTAGAAGAGTCAGCTGCTGGGCTGGATAGCCATGACACATCTCCCAGCGCTCAGAAGCACAGCTGCTGTTGGCAGGTCTGCAGGGCCTGACTCAGTATCAACTTTCCGTTTCAGCCTAAGCTATAAGACCTTTCCATATATTTTCTTCCAAAATGTCATCTTTCTATTTTTGCAAGTAAGAATTTGGACATAGTGAGAAGCATCAGTGGTAGAGACTGGAACCCAAATGGTCTAGAAAACTCAAAACACTGGCCTTTAGATGGCAGTGTGTACTTGTTGAATAGGAATTATGTCACGGGGTAAATCTGTGAAGCAGAAACAATTTTCTAAGGTGGAACTGCAACAAGGCTATATTCTTGAACTAAAATGAAGTGGAGATCCCACCTAAGATCCCACCTTATCAGAATTTCATTGTTGTCTGGCTGCTTCTGATTAAAATTTAGTAAACAAACAGGAGGAAATTGGTATGCTTATTTTTTTTCTTCTAAGTTTGAAGAACATATATTGAAACTTTTGCTCTGGATTTAGCAGAGCACACCTGGATTAATAGTTGCCTGTGATTCATTTTTACCTCTTCCTACTCCTTCATGCAAAGACAGTATAAAGAGTTCAAGGAAATTAATATTAGAGTCACATGTGATGTGAAAACCTGATATCATGCACCAAATTCTACCTTTGGACAGACAAAGCCATCTGGGAGGGAGATTCATAAATACATATAAAGCCAAGGATTATCATGTGCACTTAGCAGAAGTGTAATAGTCTAATATGTAGTCTCTTTGTGCTTTTGGGGAGGACAAAAGAAGAGTTAATTTTTGTTTGCCTTCAAAGAGTCATTGGGGCCATCATTTTTAATATACACTGTATTTGTGCACTACATAAATATATAACCTATTTTATTTATCTTGCAATTGTATTACATTCATATTGTAAAGGCCTTTTGGTTTTTTGAAAGGCTGAGGTTTTGTTGCATTCTGTATTGTCTTTAACAAGGGACAGAGTGTAGATAAGATCTGCACAAAAAATAAAATTGTTAAGTAAATTTTACTTCACATTTTATGTAAGCCATATACATTTTTCTTAGTGAGTTTCTATGCAATCTTTAGGGGAATCTTTGAATATTTGGGAGAAATTTCTCATCTGCCCACAAAACAAAATGAACAGATATTTAGAATTTGATTTTAAATATACCAACTTTAAAAATGAAGGTTTAAATATACACAAAATATTTAACACAGGTTAAAAAGTGAAATTTATTTCTAAGCTGTCTTTGGAATGCATATACCCCAGATAGGAATGTTTAGTCCTGCTTATCAAAGAATACTCCAAGAATTACTGATGTGTCCAAAACCAGTAACTTACTTCAAATCAATGACAAATACGTGAGAATTCATGATTGTACAAATGTTTATCAGCAGTGCACATGGGTAATCTTAAAACTCACCAACAGCTAGCAGATAACTTCAGCAGATGAAGACTCACATGACCCAATCTTTTCCCTGAAGTTTATCTTTGTTCAAATAAAAGCAGCTACATTGCTTACCAATACTTTATACCTTATGTCCTGTAGCTGTAATGATCTAAGGATTACAAATACCATGTAAGATGTGTACAGACCAGTCTGCATGGGCCATACAATGCCAATTTTTGTAAAAGTGTTATCCAACTCAAGAATATCTCTTGGCAAATATATTTACTTTAATACTAGTGTGACTTTTATACACACCAGCAAAAAATATCTATTCCTATTTTTATTCACTTGAATAGCCAAGTTCTCATTGGTTACAGTGGTGAAGGATTAATCATTAAATTACTGAGGGATTTATCTTACTCTTATAAACACTGAGAAAAACATCACTGAATTTAGGGAAAACTGATGCAATTTTATAATTTTTTTTTAGTTAGGCCATCTATTTAGATTTATTAATGTTAAACTCCAGGGGCCTGCAATATGATCTACTGCAAACCAGAATTTCCAACCCTTTAACATTTTCAGCATATCATTTCAACTCTCCTTAGACTTCTCTTTGCTGTCTGACAATCTGCCTCAGATATTATCTACTATGTACACCTTTGGAAGTGGATGAGTTTTTATAGGGCCCACCATCATAGTTATGTGGAGAAGGAGCAGCAGTAACTGTAATGCGCCTGTCCATATAGCAAGATACAGAAGGGCGTAGAATCTTGGGAAGGGCATAATCTCTTCAACAGCAGCAAGGGAGTAAGAATCAGTAGATGTGTTCATTTCTCTAGTATTATGCTTCAGTTCAAGAGTTCTTGATGTCAATAGCTGTCCTCCTACACTGCAGGTAAAATTAAAGAATTATGAACGTATCTGGTTCAAATGACTTACCCTCTAGGTCTGTTTAGCACAGTTTTACACAATTGCAGTTAAACAGTGACACAAACCCCGGGGTGGTCCACTCCTCAACTACAAGTTTCTTTGGAAAGGTGTGGTTAGCTCCTGCCAATATCTTTCTGCAAATTTTAAAGTTTGTACTATGTCTTTTG
Organism: Acanthornis magna; assembly: GCA_036785705.1. Lineage (NCBI taxonomy): Eukaryota > Metazoa > Chordata > Aves > Passeriformes > Acanthizidae > Acanthornis > Acanthornis magna. The sequence goes on from JAWUZG010000149.1 coordinate 206,103, forward strand.
CTTGTGCTATATTTTATCCTACAGTTTGCTTTTTAAAAAACTCTTAGTGATTATATGTTATTAGTTCATCACTGATGTAATCTGTTCTAAATTGATGTAGAAACAGTATGTGTGATCGCTGCTTCCTCTGCATGAATTCTGAATTGAACCTTTCAGCAGCTCTCTTAGAGTAAATACAAAATTATAAAGTTTATTTAATTTGACCAATAGTTATATTTTTCACTAGCATCCTTGATATAGTGTTTAAAATATCCTAGTAATGAGGCAAACCGTAAAAATTTAGACTAATTCATCAAAAAAATACCTAAAAAATCCCAAGACTCCTAACATCCGAGTATCATTATGTTATTGATACATCTTAGCCACAACTGTGTGCTTACTGTAATTTTGTATAAGTCCACTCTACAACACCTGAAAACAAACAGAACTACTGGAAGTCTAATTGATCTTGAGAGGAAAATCAAAGTGAAAAAAGGCTCCAGAGAGTGCTCTGAAATCAGAATGGGGTCTGATTTCCTCAGTTCTTGCTAAACAATAATTACTTACAAGATTTTATAGCCCTTTGTGTTTTCTTGTTCATCTGATACAGTTCACATGTGCCACAGACTTAAATATCTATCTTTGCTCATTGCCATACAAACACATCCTCTTGGTTTAGGGACACCCAACAATTTTACAGGCTCTCTAGAAAAGAGCAGAGTGTGTAATTTGAAAGCAGGTGCTCTGTTACTTTTCACTGATGACGATTAGTTCTCATGGGTCCTCCTGTTTCAGGGTGAATCCAGTCAGAAACAAGTACAACAAAGGGAACTAGGGTAAGAAGGCAATTAGCTACAATTTACTGGCAACTACTGTGGTATTAGCTCCTAATCTTTGGGGTTCTTTCAGAGTGTGATCCAAGTGGTGGCTGGAAAGCTGCTTTTGATACCCAAGATCTGTATGACACCTTGCCTGCTGTCATTCCATGGGTTTGATCTTATTAACCCTTCTCACCATGACTTTGTGCCATGCTGCACAAGGCTGTTGCTACAAGCGCATCAGCTAGACAGAAGAGAAGGGCTATGCTGGTGGGGGAAAAATTGCCTTCTGCAGATTTATATACTTCAGCACAGACGAGCTCCAGATAGCCTCTGAGGGAGAAAATCTCCAAAAACCTTTTGATGAAGACCTTGGATCTCCATGATTTCCACATAAATTCCAATCATGTCCATGTGATTAATTTCTCCAAGTCTAAACATGCCTATACTCATATTTTAATGTTTGCGTTAATGTTATTTCATCTAAGAAAATTATTTAAAAATAGATGTAGACCTGCCATATGGTATGTTAAATGACGTAAGTTATCTCGTGTAATATTGAACTCAAAATTTATGACACATGAACTTTGAGGGAGTCAGAAGCAATTGAAAGTATAGTTAAAATACATCTTTGAAATTCTTGTCAAGCACAGTGCCTCTCTCCTGACATAAGTGCAAGTAGTTCTGACTCATATAACCACTGTCACAGATAAATAAAACACTAGTTTGGAGTAAGGAATTCAGTTGCCAGTAGTTTAGAGCTCAAATAACATTTAATCCTTGAAAGGGCTAGCTTCCATCAGGTGGATTTCATCACATCCTTTGAGGACACGAGGAGCCCCAGACTATACAGCTGTCTATTCACTTGAATCTAGACATCATAACTTTTAATGAACTCTTGCTGAGTTGCAGGTTTCTCTTGCTTTTCATGATTACTACCTTCTGGTCAGTAACCAGCACCTGGAGGTAGTGGCATTTTGGAAAACAGATACCAGTGAGCTCAATTAATGTCTAATTGAAATAAATATCTTTCTGTGTTTTTTCTTGTTCTAGTAGGAATTTTAGGTCATGCTTATAGAACTTGTGTCATATTTGAATGTTAACCTGTACTCTAAAAATTATATAAAGATATTCTGTCTAGTTCTACATTTGCATTTTTGTACAATAAAGCTAGCAGTTTATGAGAGGAGTTTGCAACAGGTTCTAATGTAAATGTTCAAATGTATGTGAGTAGAGGTGCTAAACTTGTGTTCCAATTTGTGAGGTCAGTGGGAATATCACCTCTTTGTCACTACACAATAATTTGAAAAACTTCCTGCTGACACATTCATTCCAAGGAATGACAAAAAGACAGCTATAAATGGTATGAAAATAGATAGAGCCAAGGTGAAGCATTTATGTATTTTTAGGAGATTATATCTAAAAAATTGTTCTTTCTGCCAGCTTTGTACTATATTTACACAGAAACTATTCAGGCACATGTGCTTTCAAAGAAGTTGTAATTTCCTGTCAGACTTTTTACAAATCCTTTCTAACAGCTGTAGACGGAAATCCAGCTACTCCTGCAATGAATGACCTTCAGTGTTTGGATCCCAGAGAGTAAACAAACATTTACTCTACAGAGGAAGCCCTGCTGTGAATGTAACATTAACATTACACTCCTCAGTTGGTTTAATAGAAAATAATCCTATTTCTGCACTGCAATTATGACTTCTTGAAAACCAAAGCATTTTCGTGGTAAGTCAATCCTGCTAAGACTTCAACATAAAAGACTGATAGTGTCAATAATGAAGATTACATTAGGCAGAGGTTGACAAGATATGACTTTTGTTTTTACGTGCAAGTTTTGTTTAGACAGTGTTTGTTTTACCTTTCAGAGCATTAGTTTCCATAAATTCCCTATGTTTTAACTGCATAAGTGATATTTTTAAACATAGCTCTTACACAGGAGTGTACATTAAATATTTGTTCAGCTGATTAAAACAGTTCTACATTTATTTAATGTTTGAACAGTAAACAGTTTGTTGAGGACTGAAATGTGTTCTTACACATAGACATACACATATTCAGGCCTCATTAGAAGGGTTCCTGTTGTGCGGGTGCTTTACCTAGGTGATGTCAGGCATTACAGACCCTCAGATACACCTTCCTTTACTAAGTGATTCAACCTCAACACTTACTCTCAGTAGATGGCACTTTGGGAAGAGTAACACAGAACTTCTTTCACAGTGGAAAGAGCATGTAAAGGGAAAAAGCCTCTTGTCTCAATAACATTGCAAATGTAGTTCAGCTTTACATAGCTATGTCCTTTGCACTGTACCCTTTCCACATGGTGTTTAAACAAGAAAGAAACTGAAAAGTCATCTAGATTACTTGGAGAAATTCTAAGTCTGGGTTTGGTACTGATTATACACAGTCTGGTTATACACAGAGTCTGGTTATACACAGAGATTAACAGCTTGGGAGCAAAATGTCGCCTTTCACAGACCTTTGCTAAAGTGATGAAGGAAAATAGAAGAGTTTGCTGTATTGTTAGTTTGTCCAGAAAAGTTTAAACTGCAATTCTGGTCTTAAAAATAGCATTATTAAAATCTTTCCATGATGGTACAGCATTTGCTTTGAAAAGCTTTCTGAACTATGTATATGCAGTAAACAAATACATAATAGACTATTTCCCTGCCTGTTTCTAGTTTGTGCAATCAACTCAGCCATGGAAAACATGAAGGGTTCTTTCATCCTGTTCACTGCAAGGAATAATAAAAAATCTGCTTTAGATCCAGTCCTTGAGTACTCTGTGATTAACACCCATCCAGCTCCACAGCTTTTGGTGGATTACATAATACTAAGGTTGATAATGTCCTGGTGTCACACAAAGAAGTAGCATTCCATATGCCTGAATACAAAACAGCTTTTTTACTTCTGGCTATATTGGCTCCCTGTTGGTTGACCTCTCAGGAATGAAAAGCAATAAAACTTCATTTATGTCCCTTTAATTAGCACTTGTCAATGAACTGCACTGTGTGAGTGGAATAATGTTAGAGTTTATAGTGATTTGAGCTTTTTAGCAATGTTGAATTTAAGTTACAAGCTAACAAGTGAATTGGTTCAACGTTTTCTCTTTTGCAATCTGTTGGCACTATCACAGAGTAATTTAGTTTGGATGGGACATCTGTGTGTCATGCAATCCAACCTTGTTGAAGCTGGTCCAGTTAAAGTAGGTTGCTCATGGTTGTGTTCAGATGAGCTTTGACAACCTCCAAGGACAGAGGTTCTACCATGTCTTTCAGCACAGGGTTTTGTGTTTGACACTTCTAACGCTGTAAAAATTTTGCTTATGTGAAAAGCTCCACATGTTGGAAGGAAGACAGTTCAGAAAACTGTCTGAAGTAAGACAGTGGCTGATACTTCAGCAGATGTGTTTTGTATTGGTATGAGCTTTTATCTCTCTGCTGCTATTTTTGATATGATGTTAAGAGTTTTGCTTTTTATGAAGTCAGTATTTTATCTGTTACCTTCTCCAAGAACTGCTGAAGTTGCAAGCAGGACCTGTGCATCGTGGCTAGAATGCCATGATATTGTATCACCAGGTGACATTTAAATTTTTTTAAAGGTTCAACGAATAGGCAACACTGCAGAAAGTTTATCATTGATAAACAGGTGAAGGACAATTAATTTAATACTATATTGTGTATCCTTGAAACATAATTAACTCTGCTATGGAAATCATCCCTGCTTTTTTACTATTTTAGATCTACAACTTTGAATAAATAGCCTTTGATTTACTGGCATCCAGGAATACCTGATCATGGTTGGTTCTTGATCTAAAAGAACCAGAATAACCAGCAATTTTTTAAAGAGGGCATTGTTTCAGGACATTATTTTATGGTAGTTGCTGCAAAATAGACATATGCATACAGTCATTTTCATTGAGAAAAATATGCACAGAATAGGTGTGAACAATTTCTCTTCTGAGCTAGCAGCATTTTGTACCCTGAAAGGTAAGGGATAATAAATGGTAGATATGACACAGAGTTATTTGCTCTTTATTTGTATCTGACTCAGTGATATGTTGTTTTAAAATCCTCATTATAAACAACAAATAAAAGAGGCCAGACTGATAACTTTATGGTGAGTTACTGCAAAAGTGAAAAATTGCCCCCTCAGTATGGTGTGATCACTTCTCTGAGATAGTATTTAGTGATCTTCAATGTATATGCACAGGTAATGCAATAAGATAAAAATATTTACAATGAATAGCAAAACAGTAAATCAATTTTTTTTTAAAGTACTACATCACACTTCTAGGCATGGGGCATTCACAGCTTTGCTGATCAACCCATTCCAGTGATTCACTTCCCTCACAGTAAAGAATTTTTTCCTAACATCTAACCTAAAACCTGCTCTCTTTCAGTTTGAAGCCATTCCCCCTTGTCCTGGCATTACAAGCTCTTGTAAAAAGTCTCTCTCCATCTTTCTCGTAGGCTGCCTTCTGGTACTTCAGGAAGGCTGCAATTAAGTTGCCCCAAAACCTTCTCTTCTCCAGGCTGAACAATGGAGAAGAGAAGGCTTCTTTCCTCATGTTCTTTCCTCATAGGGGAGTTTCTCCAGCCCTCTGATCACCTTGGTAAACCTCCTCCTGACTCACTCCAACAGGTCCCTGTCCTTCCTGTGCTGGGCCCCCAGAGCTGATGCAGTGTTCCAGGTGGGGTCTCACCAGAGCACAGCAGAGGGGCAGAATCCCCTCCTTGGCCCTGCTGCTCACACTGCTTTGGATGCAGCCCAGGACACATTTGGCTTTCTGGGCTGGGAGTGCTCATGGCTGGGTCATGTCCAGCCTCTCACCCACAGCAACCCCAAGTCCTTCTCCCCAGGGCTGCTCTCCATCTGTTCATCCCCAGCCTGTGCTGGTACTGGGGGTTGCACTGACTCAGGTGGAGAACCTTGTGCTTGGTTTTGTTGAAACTCAAGGGATTCCCATGGGACCAGTTCTTGAGTTTGTCCAGGTTCCTCTGGATGGCATCCCATCCTACAGGTGCATCAGCTGCATCACTTAGGTTGGTGTCATCTGCAGATTTGCTGAGGGTGCAAATCCCTTGGTCTATGTCATTAATGAACATATTAAATAACACTGGTCTCAATACAGACCTCTGAGGGACAACATTTGTACTCTGAGTTGTTGACCACTACACTCTGGATGTGACTTTCTAAACATTTTCTTATCCTTCTAACAGTCCACTCATCAAATCCATACCCCTCCCTTTTAGAGAGAAGGATGTTGTGGAGAGCTGCATCAAAAGCTTTACCAAAATCCGCAGAAATGATCTTATAAGTCCACTAGGCTGGTCAGGCAGGACTTTACAAGCTTGGTGAATCTGTGATGGCTTCTTCAAATCATCTCTCTGTCCTCTATGCGCCTTTAGCATAACTTCTGGGAGGATCTGTTCCATGATCTTCCCAGGCACAGAAGGGAGGCTAACAGGTTTGATTCCTGGTATCCTCCTTCCCTTTTTAGAGATGGGTAGAGTGTTTCCTCTTTTCCAGTCCCCTGCGACTTCTCCTGACTGCCATGACTCTTCAAATATCATGGAGAGTGGCTTGGCAACTACACCAATCAATTCCTTCAGGACTCTGGGTTGTATCTCATCGGGTCCCATGGGCTTATGTTTAAGTTCCTCAGGTAGTCACAAATCTGATCTTTACTTACTGTGGGAGGGACTTTGCCCCCACCTATCCCCATCCTGCTGTTGCAGGATGCTGAGGTTGCTGTTGAAGACTGAGGCAAAAAGGTGCCTCAGCCTTGTCAATTGGTATCAGTTTGCTGGTCTTGTTTATTAGACGGTGTTACACCTTCTTAGATCTTCTTCCAGTTAACACACCTGCAGAAGCAGGTTGTATTATGTTTTATGCCCCTGTTATGCTTCCTGTTATGTTTTACGTCCCTTTCCAGGTTCAGTTCTAGGCTGTTGTTCTTCAGCCCATCCCTACACAACTGAACTTCATTTCTATGCTCTTCCCTGGTCCTTGCTTCCACTGTGTGCATTTGCTTCTTTCCCATTAGTTTGACCAGCTGTCCCCTACTCAGCCATTCTGTCTTATGCCTATCTTGTCTGATTTCCTGCTCTTGGGGATTGCCAGGTCTTGTTCCCTATGGAAGACTTCTTAAAGACCTGCCAGATCTGTTTCACTGTTCCTGTGGACAGTCTTCCAGGTGATCCCACTGACTATCTCCCTGAAGAGCTGGAAGTTTGCTTTCCTTCAGTTCAGGGGCCTACCTTTACCCCTTACTTGACCCATATCCCTCAGGATGTGCAAACTCCACCAATGCAGGATCACTGCAGCCTGGGCTGTCTCCAGTCTCAACGTCCCCAATTTTCTCACCTGTGCTGGTGACCAACAGATCCAGTATCAAATTACCTCTGGTAGGGCTGTTTATTACCTGGATCAGGAAGTTATCCTCCATGGATTCCAGCAGTCTCCTGGATTCCCTATAGCTCTGTGTACTACTTTCTCAGCAGATATAGGAATCGTTGAAGTTCCTCAGCAGGGCAAGAGCCTGTGAGTGTGATTCCTCCTCTAAATGGTGCAAGAAGGCTTCATAAACAGCCTCCCCTTAATCAGGGGACTACACTGAACACCAAGTATGAGGTTCCCTTTGTTTCCTCAGATTCTGATTCCTACCCACAGGCTTTCAGCCAGCTTGTGATAGCTCTTCAGAGATAACTCTTCACACTTGATCCAGCTATTGATGCAAAGGAAACTTCTCCCCCTCTTCTTCCTTCCTGTGTCTTCTGAACAGCCTGTAGCCATTCATGGTTGCACTTTAGTCATGGGATTCATCCCCCCAAGTTTCAGTTACGGCAAAAAGGTCATAAGTTTCTAGCAGCACAGTGGCTTCCAACTTCTGCTGTTTGTACGTTGATGGAAACATAGCTGAGCTCTCAGAAGTATAACCTTCCTAGAGGAACACCCTTTAATTCCTTTGAGATATTTCCCTGGTGTTTCCCTGTTGGCTTCTCTTACTTCAGGAGTCCTGGCTCATGTCAGCAAGACTGCAGGTGTGCTCCAGTTAGCACTGCTGTGTGGCCAGCTCAGTTCAGAGTCACCAGCTGAGGGCCCTTGGCAGCAGCCTGTCCCTCTAACCTTTGCCTCTCATCCCACAGCTTGCCAGTGACAAGTCAGATATTGTGCTCCTCCCCATCACACCTAGAATATGCTGTCCCCTTTTTAATAGAAAAAATACAGTTTTTTAAACCACAACATTTCTGTCAGACATTGGAATCATGTTTCAGAGTAAGATTAACCTGCGCAAGGACTTACATTACTTCCTCATGTTAAAAAACCAAAAGAATCCACAAAATATCAAACAAAAAAATGCACACACACTCCGCAGTAAAATAAATAAAATCTGAAGCTGGAAATTATTTAGCTTCCTTTTACATATCAGAAGATATGTAGCTGCTTCATTAATCTAGTTTAGCTTTGTGCATGACTTTAAGTGAGAAAACCAATTAATATATTTGAAAAGCCAACTATAGGAATAATTCACTAACTGTTTAATAAAATTGAAAAGGAGGGATTGAATGTTATCTTCCACTTGCTCTTTCAGTTCAGCAAAATTAGTGGAGGAATGGTTTCATACCTTGCCAGTGCCTCTGCAGGAATCATGATTTCTGCTTCGTTCAGTATAGGCCTAAGGGCAAGCCAATGTTTGCTGCAATTTTCTGCAATAATAGCAAGACAATTTAGCAGTAATGGATAAGTAGGGAGAAAATTAAGCAGTTTGCTGAGATACAGAAATGAAGCCAGAAAATACTTGGCCTCATCTTAGGCTTCAAATTTATAGTCAATTCATTAGTGTAATTTAGTCCTTCCATAAGCCTTTGAGTGATAAATTTTACAAATACATTTGAAATGCCATCTGTAAGAAGAATTCACACATTGGTGAGTAAAATTAAAGGGTGGGGTAGAAGGAATCCTTCATTTTCATCTTGTACATGAAGACTTGTAAAGACCCTTGCAAAAATGACTCTTTCTACTTATATAGATAATACTAAAGGAAAACATTATAATATTGCACTTAAATTTCTGAAAAAAAAAGGGGGGGTGGGTGTCAGAATATTTACTGAGCCCTAATTTTATTTTTGGCTGCCTTGTTTGGGGATGACTTGTAGGCAGATCTCTCTTTTCTGTCAGATCCAGAACCCACTTGGAAAACTGGCAATGCAGTAAGGCCATTATTGGCTCAAATGTTTTGTTTTGTATTAAGACTTAAATAATTGGCTTTGAATTGGTTTGTTTTTTATATTTAAACTGAAGCACAGTCTCAAAAAAATTCAGCTCAAGTGATCAAACCAGCAGTACAGTACTTAATCACTAAACTCAACCTCTATAGTTCTCTGAGCAAAAGCTTAAAAGCCACTCAGGTGAAGTGGTTCGCTTAAAATTTTTATAAATCCTATACACTACAGTCACAACAAACTAAGAAAATCTTAATTGCTTGGAGAGACAAATTAACTGTATTATGTTTAGGTGTGAGAATATTACCTCGATAGTGAGGATTTTATAGTTGTGACTTTGTACTTACCTTCATTCTTAGACTGATGACATATATATATATATATCTATGTACATGTCAGAGTCCTACAGAAAAAAAAAATTGACAAGTTGACATGATTTATGCTTTATGAGGTGGAAATATAATTTGGTTCAAGTTGTGGAAAAGACCTAGATTCTGTGGTACTAAATATGGTAGTGGGATCTAAATTCTTAAATGGTGAGGTTGATACCAGGCATTTGGAAGCCAGGCTAAAAGAGAAGCATATGAAATATTGCACATAATGGAATGGGAACTGAGTAAAGAGACTTCCCTCCTCCGTCTTTAGTCACAAGCAATCCCTGAGAGAAGTGGAAGTCAGCAGATTGCAAGAAAACCCCAATCAAACAAAATATGCAAAACCTTCATAAAGACTCACATTACTTTGAGATCCCTTGAAAGAGATAGACTCAGCATTTCTCTTTATACCTGTAAGAAGGGCATACCATAGAAAGAAAAGATGACCTGAAAGTTGCTTTTTCTTGTTTCCTGACACTCTCAAGAAAGTAAAACTAAAGTTGGCTAATTAAAACAAACAAACAAACAAGCAAACCAAAACCAAAACAAAAGCCAACCCAGAACTATGGGATCATCCATATTTATTCCAAATTTATAGAAGGGGTTTTGACTGGCTGAAGTAACCTGACTCTTGGGAGAAGCTGAGTGCACATCCCTTTTAATGATGCACTCTTTGTTCAGGCACAAAAAACCAACCAATCAACCAACGAACCAACCAACAAACCAACGAAAAAATAAAACACCAAAACTAAAAAACCAAAAAACCCAAACCCAAAGAGAGATTGCTGGAGCAGACAAAGCTAAGACTTTGGATTTTTGAGTCATCTGATGAGTCAGTCCAGACAGAATAACTTTGTTGATGGGATGTATATTGGTGGAAGTAGATTCAGCAGATGCAAGGTAATAAAATGTTTGGATGTCAAAGTCAAGATAAATCTGCACTCAGGGTGATCTGTGATAATCCTTGGAAGTCAAAACAGTTCTGGGATAATGAAGTGAGGAGCCAATTTAGTTTTGATCTGTCTCACCACTGATTGTCAGAAGCATGTGGGGGAGGTGTTGCACATGTGCCACTTGCAGGAGTCAAGATGGGAGAAGGCTCTGTCTGCGGGGACACTTTACCTGGCGACCATTTCATGTCTCACATGGGACAGGCAGTGAGCAGGGGAACACCAAAGGCACTGTACCCTCCAGACACATTCTCCAATCGGATGGTGAAATGTCTCCACCAATGGACTATGTTGGAAGGTTGGACTGAGCCAATGGACTCCTCTCAGCAGGCAGACCTTGGCGGAGCCAGGGGGCATGAAAAACATCACAAGCTCTTCAGGACCTCCTGCCCAATCCCCACTCACTCATCATGATGTGGCCCCCGTCACCACGGAGCTGTGTCTGTGGAGCTGTGCCTCTCCGAGAGCTGCATGGGCTCCCCGTCAGGCAATGTGCACACTTACAGCCTCTGCTGTGACAAAGCCCCCGACCTGCTGGTGGTAACGCCCGCATTTTCTGTCTCCTCTCTCTCTGTCCCTCTCTCTCTCTCTCTCTCTCTTACCCCCCATCCTTTTCCATTTTCCTTCCACCTTTTCTGTCCTTTCTAGTCCTCTTTAGAAGGGCAGCTACTTCTTTCTTTTTGTCTTTGTTACCAATAAGCGGTACTCAGATGCAGTGCTGTCTTGGTTGACTTAATGTCGTTCCTGACCATCTGTTTCTAAATGAACTCCTCACAGTTTCCAACAGTGGAACGTGACAGTAGGCTATAGAATATATTGTCTCACTACTAACATTTTTCAGTGTTAATGAAGTAAGTCTTATAAATATAAAGAAAATGGTAGTGCTCTGATGAATTTTCTTTTTAGCAATGGGCTTCTTTGAAGAAGAAAATTACAGTGAAAGATAACTAGAACAAAGTAATTTTGCCAGATTAAAGTGTTACTTTTGAAAGTAAAGCCATAGATAAGTAGAAGGGAAGAAATCGACAGATTGCTACCGTGAGATTTTTAAAATGAAAATAATTAAAAACTGAGGAGTAAATTAGAAAGATGCAATGCAGTTGGGAGCAATAGTTCCTATTGTAAAGTCAGAAATACGATAACATTGGTGTCACAAGGCTATGGTGCAAGTGACTGAGTATATCTTGTAGGGGATATACAGATTTGAGCACTGTGGTACACTTAAGAGAGATGAGAACCAGACTAAGCCACACACTGATAGCAACAATGTTGATTGTTGCTCTTAATGGTTAGAAAAAAATCCAGCTCTCCAGACCAGTAAACTTTTAAAAAATAGTTTGTCATTGGCTAAACAACAATTTAGGTTTTGCTTGGATCGAAGAGAATTGAATATGTAAAACAATAATATTGTACCCCCTCTGAAAGTTACTTTTCTCTTGGAAGCTGATTTTAATGCCAAATAATCTTCTATGCTGCTATATTGCTGTGATTGTACATGGTCCACTAACAAAGTGAAGTAAATGAGTGACCACTTTTACGATCTCATTAGAAAGGCACTGTGGGGCTTTTGGGTTTTTTGCGGGGGTTTTTTGAGTTTGGTGTTTTGTTTGGTTTGTTGTTTTGGTGTGGGTTTTTTTGGTTTTTTGTTTGTTTGTTTCATTTGTTTTTTTGGTGGTGGTGGTGGTGGTTTTTGGTTTTTTGTGTGTGTGTGTTTAAGAGTAATAATTTTAATAGTATTGGAGTAACTGATATTAGTCTTGGAGCATCATTTATGTAAATGAAGCTTTTATTGGAACAGGAAAGGATCCGAGTAGAAAGACTTATTAGCCTATATCTAAAAATTCCACACTTGCTGTGCATGTATGCATCAAGGCTGAAAATATAAACAGAGGCTTGCATGTGAACCTCTAGGTTAAAACTCACTAAATAAAATTTGTCTTGTGTGTATATATTTATGTATATACACAAGCATTAGAACAGAGTAGTAAGGCAGAAATTCATGAATACAGAGAAAACAATGTGGTGGAAGTGACTGGTAACAAATATTAGTAATTCCTCAGGGGAGTCTCCAGTAGTGCCCTGACCTGTTCCTGATGCAGGGGTGTTGGGTAGAAGAGAGGACTACTACAGCTCCTGATTAGAAGGCAGAATATGTGAGTGGGTGCACAGGCAATATTTGCCTGAGGCTGTCTCTGACAAGAACAGGATAAAAGCTCAAGCTCTGCCAAAAGGAGAGGATTTGTGACTTCACACAGAAGCAGCAGTGGAAAACTATCTCATGGAAAACTTTTGAATCCAAGTATTTTGAAAAGGCACATGGGAATTAATTGAATATTGTTCACAAACTTGCTACTTGGTAAACTGGAAAATCTTGATGCATTTTAGAATTGTTGTGATTATCTTAGTCTGATACAAAGAAGTTGTGATATTAACATTCCACGGTTTTGATTCCCAGACTGGGAAGATGTGGGGATGTGAAGCTTGGAGGTACTTCCCTCCATTTCAGTGAGAGTATTGCCCCAGCTGCATCACAAAGTACCAGTAGGTACTGACTTGGACTATTATATAGACTGCAGGCTGATCGAGCCTAGTTTTACCTCCCCCTCTCCCTGGGACCACTACCCCAAGTCTTTAGGATTTATGCAGAACAATTACAACTGTGATTTTTCCAATGTTCTTTTTTTTTTTTTTTTTGAGGTCTTCTGTGAGAAGATCTCGCTCACTAAATGTCAGAGTTAAGGCAACCAAAATGTTAAGCTTCATTGGCTGAGTATTTGCCTGTAGTGCAAATTAAGAAAAGAGCAAGAAAAAATAAGGTGGAGGATAGAGAGAGGCCAAAGATAGACAGAATGATGTGTGTGAGCTCTAAGAACAGGGAATTCCTGTGCTTACACTTGTAATAATAGTATGTGTGAAGCAAATAGATAAAGCTGTCTCTTTAGACAATGCTGCCAAACAGATCTTCTGGATCACCCTAGCTGGCCTGAAAATTCATCCTGCCTCCCTCCCATAATTCTTTCTCTCTTTCAGCCTGATGTATGCTGAAGCAGCGTGCTAGAAATGGCTCTCCTTTTCTGAATCTCCTGCTCCTTCTCTCCCTGATTCCCCTCCTGCCCACCATGCAGCCTTGCCAGCCTTGCCTCCTTCTCCTCCTTCTTCTCCTGTTCTCCCTTCACCTGTGCCACCCGGCACAGTTACTGGCAGCATCAGACTGGGGGAGCTGGTGCTTGGGTTTCTCCTGCCCTTCTGCCTCCTCTTGCGGATAGTTCCTTTCATGGGGAATAGCCTTCCTATGGAGGTCTTTTCTGAGTGCCTGTGGCTGGTGCTTGAGTTGTGGTAGGCAGACACAACTGCAAAGAATACTGGGGACATATGCAGGTGCAGCAGAGCAAGAAAACATTCAGATGTTTATCTTTCACCAGATAGTGAGGTTCTGGTAGACCTGAAGTTGTATTTCAGACAATAGAATGTTTTACATGGGGGCATAAGGATGAAGACACACATGAGGTCACAAGCCATAGTAACAGGCAGCTGATCTATTGGAATAAAATTAGCAATAAAAAAAAAATTAGATGCTTTTTTCATTGATTAACTGAATGAGTTCATGTGTAATTCTACAGTGGATGGACTTTTAACTAATAGAGTTTCATATTGAAAATGTTTAGTTTCAAAATTCATCACAAAATAATCATAAATACCTGTAAGTGTCAACATCTGCTTAGGAAATAAATACTAAAATGACAAAAGATAGGGTATTCATTTGGTAATCCTTAAATATGTCTGACAGTTACTTCACTTTTTAATCACTCCTGCTTCTTTCACTTTATGGCTTAGTCCATGGACTGCAGTTTTGTTGCATGGGAGACCTTTTGCTCTTATTGCACTTTTTCCTTAAATTTGTTTAAAAGACAAAATAATAAATTACTGTTCAAAGCTGGAAAGATTGTGTTGAAATAACACATAGAGGACTTTGCCAAAACATGACTTTATTATACAGATTACCTTCATTATCTCCTGCACATTTCCAAAGCCAAAACCTTAATATTTTATATAAACAATATATTGAGTGATGCCTCATTATGTCCTTTGTCTTCACATATCTAGAGTGAGACAAGAGTGGTTAACTCACGAACAGCATTGGCTGGTATACGACTCCAGAGCTATTCCATTTCTCTTCACATATGAAGATAAATCTTACAACAGAGCTTGCTCATCAGATATAATATATAATGTATGTATTCTTTTCTGCATGCCACTCTTGAGGATTAGAATGGCTTGAGATGACAGGCACAGAAAATTAAAAGCTCTTCGAAGTAGGGGAGTAATGGGTTTTGAAGAGAGTAGAACTTTTGATGAGTTGACAGTATTTCATCTGTGAAATAAATGCAGTTTTACTTTGACATAGTCAAAGGAGGAATATTTATGTCTCTCATGATGTAAATATACACAGCTGGTATATATGTTTGAGTGAGATTATTTGAGCTGTGCTGATAGCTTTGAAGATATAGCTAGTGGAAGAACATTACTATGGGGCCTAATAGGATTCATCCAAGAATCCTCAAATAGCTGCTGACGTCATCGCTAAACCTCTTCCGATGATTTTTGAGTGGTATTGGGAATCCAGAGAGTCACAGCTGACTGGAAGCTGATGGACATTGTCCTGATTTTCAAGAAGGCCAAGAAGGAGGGCCCTGGAAATTACAGGCCTGTTAGTCTGACTTCAGTGCCTTGTAAAATTATGGAGACAATTATTCTGGGAGTGTCACGAACAAGTGTGCTTGAGATAGCCTCAAAAAAACCACCTGAAAGGCAATGCAGTCATTGGTTGCAGCCAGCATGGGGGAAAGTCCTGCTTATCAAACCTGATTTCTGTTTTTTGGCAAGGTAACCTACCCTAGTTGACCAAGGGAAGCCAGTTGAAAGAATCTTCTTATATTGCAGTGAAGTTTTTGATACTGTCTGTCACAGGATCCTTCTGGACAAAATGCCCACAGCTGGATAAACACATCATGTGATGGGTGAGCAACTGGCTCAGGGCTCAGGCACAAGGGGTTACAGTGAATGGGGTGACAGCAGCCTGGGGACCTGTCACTGGTGGGGCTCCACAGGGCCCCATCCTCAGCCCTGTGCTTTTCAACATCTTCATTAACAACCTGAGGAAGCCGTAGGGAGTGGCTGAGGTCACTTGGTCTATTTAGCCTGGAGAAGAGGAGACTGAGGGGAGACCTCACAGCAGTTACAACTTCCTCATGAGGGGCAGGCACTGATCTCTTCTCTGTGGTGACCAGTGACGGGATCTGAGGGAATGGCCTGAAGTTGTGTCAGGGAGGTTGTCGAGGTTTGACCCTGGCTAAATGCCAGGTACCTCCGAGGTCTGCTCTCTTTATTCTCTCCTGCTGCAACCATGCAGAGGAGAAGAAAAAAACTAACACAAACACACTGGACTCATGAGTTGAGTCCACCACAGAGGTTTAGGTTGGATATTAGAGCAGGTTCTTCTCCCAGAGGGTGTTTGGGCACTGGAACAGCTCCCCAGGGAAGTGGTCACAGCATCAAGCCTGACAGAGTTTAGGAAACATTAGGACACTCCTCTCAGGCACATGGTGTGACTCCTGGGGATGGTGCTGTGCAGAGCTGGGAGTTGGACTCAATGATCTTTGTAGGTCCCTTCCAACTCAGCTTATTCTGTGATTCTGTGATACATAGCATGATATTGATTTGTGTTCTTAGTGTGACAGTGATATTTGCTAACTGTAACCTTAAAACCTTGAAGTATTTTCCTGGAGTTGATCTTAAATATTTCAAATGCTGCTTTAAAAAGTGCCTATAGATACTTTGCTGGCTGGATAATGGATACACATTCATAATTTTAAAATATAAATACAAAAGTGAAGTATATCAGTCAAATAAAAATCTGACTGTAATCAGAAATTTTCAAAGAAACAGAAATAGTTTGTTTCCATCAAACAGGTAGGCTCTATTACTGTGATTTTCAGGTTTATAATTGCAACACAGATAGCATTTTTAAATGCCATCATATTATATTGAGACCTATGAACGTATAGTCATGACACAATTTTTAAAGACAGTAGTTGCACTTTTGTGTTTTAAATACCTGTGCTTAAGAAAACTCAGCACTTTTTTTTTTTTTTAAACCGTATAATGTACGGGTACGTATTGCTTTGGAAAATTTCAAAAACTAAAGGCTCTAAGCAATGAAAGTTTGGTGTATTTCTATGTAGAAGCATAAACTGATCCTATAAATTATTTCTGTTTTAATTGTTGTCTGTGTTGGTCTGGCTATTGATAAATAGGAGAGGTCAACTGTTAAGCAGAAGGACTTGGTTGTTTCTGTGAAGAAATGAAGCTACTGTAAATAAACAGTATAGCTTTTTCTTTGGGATTATTGCGATGTTTTTCCTATCAGTCCTCTCCCTTCTCCTACTGGGGGTATTTTGCAAAATTTTGGCCACTTTTCACAGAATTGCAGAATATGCAGAGTTGGAAGAGACCCACAAGGATCACTGAGTCCAGCTGTCTAAGTGAATGGTCTGTATGGGCAAGGAACCCATGACTTTGGCTTTATTAGCACCATGCTCTGGTTAATCCTAGTGTCTTTACTGTATATGTGTTAAAAAACATAAAGGATTTTCTGCTGAATATCATGATGGGCTTTCAGCTATTTTTACAGAAATGCCCATATCTTCTCTGCTCTCTAGGATGTAAGTAATGAGTGCACTTGGTCCGTGTTTTTCTCTCATTTAAATACACAAATTTGTAGAGATATCTTAGGCATCTTTTTTTAGTGCTTTCCATTAGTTACTCACATTTAACTGATTGTATTCGGTCTAGTAATTATAAAATAATAGTTCATAACTCCTAATTTATTTCACTTTAAAATATTTTAATTGGATAAACCCATCGTGAAGTAGTTAAAAAAAAATCTGAGACAGCGTGAATACACCTGTATGGATGAAGAAATTAAGGACTTTTGAGTTGTGGCAAGCTGCAGCATGCATACCATGCCTACTTACAAAGTTGATTAAAAAGTGTGTGGGCCTCTCTCTGTCTTCACAGTTCTGTTCCAATGGAGCAGCTGAAACTCTGGAGTTTTTCACCCAACTAATCTATTAAATATGCTGATAATATTGTGCAAATTTTAGACCCCCTTTTATTTTTTTTTCCTGTGTTACGCATTCAGCACCAAAAAAATCATCACTTCGAACAAACTTAAAATTTTTGTTATAAATCTAGTAATACCACATTACCCTGAAGATTACCCCTTGCATCCTGAAATTGGTCTTGGCTTTGTTCTTGTTCAGTTTTAGAGCTTCCTTGTGCCACATATGATAGGCATATAATACTGAAAGCTCCCTCTTACTTTATATACAGCTCTTGGAAAAAGAACATTTGAACGTTCAAGGTGGCTGGGCAGGGAATGCTCCTGTTCTGGCCTTTGGTCTGCGTGCACAAAGACAGATTAATGGGTCATGTAGACACCTTGTCTTCCTACAGGCAAGTGAGAACGAAACATCAATTTAGTAGTCCCAACACAGCTCTTTTTGCGGCAGATAAACCTTGCTCCCTCACCCACAACAGGTGATCTTTCTAGATTCTGTTGCACTTGAGAAGCTGCATAACTCTGACATAAGTTATGCAAGAGGAAAATATTTTTCTCCAGACTAAGAAACCTTTTTGTATTATCAGCACTTTCGTATGGTGCAGGTTTTTTTGACTGAAATAATTGTCTAAAAAAATGGAAAAATCCCTGAATTTTCTTGAAACAGAAAATGTCTGTTTTTTTTAAATGCTACAAAATGGCAGCACAGAACAAAAAAGACTAATCATCAGCTGGTCCATATCATAATTATAGAATGGATTTTTTGAAGCAAAAGGAAAATTGGATTAAGGCATTACTTCATTTGGCACTTCCATGGGCAAAAGGGACATTTCCTTGTATTGATTTTCAGATGCAGTTCCCTATTCACCACAATTTGGTTCCTGTAGTAATTGTTATGAAATCAATATTTTTTTATGTACCTCTCAGCCCACATCCCAAATGAACTTGTTTAAATAGACAGACCCTGTATTACAAAGGATACCTAAACTCTTTGAAGGGTTCTATATGAACAGGAATCAGAAATTACTCATTCCCTGAAATTCAAATTGGAATAAACCATCTCAAAACAAGGAGAGGAAAGCACAAGTTTATTATAAAATCATTCTGGTTTGTATTCTTAATAGATTTTGATGATGAATCTTCTTATCTTTTATTTGTGAGGAGAAGCTTGGAGCAGCTGCTGAGCTTTCCCCAGACAATGTACATTTAGAGTGGTTGGACACTTCTGGTTGATTTGCAGGCTGGCATGCAGTTGTTATGCTCCCTACAAGATGTGTTTGCTCAAGGGGTCCAGTCATCATGCTAAATAAAACCATTCACTTTGGTCAGCAAATATTGACTCAAGCTGTTACGCTTTTATGTATTTCAGAGACTCACAATGTTTGAGAGCTCAGCAAGCAAACAAGAACAGGTACAGGAAGTTATTGTGATGTTTTGGACTCATGTTTGTTTTTCTACTGCTGATGTATGTCCTCCATTTGATGTGGCTTGTTGCTAATGACCTTGTTATATAGTGCACTGTGGCTGATAAGGCCAAAGGCTTTAATAGAATACAAATACATTTCACATTTCCACTTGAAGAGTTTAGTTTAATTGTGTTTTGAAATGTACTGTACCCTAAAGGCGCTCTCTCCTCTGTAATGTACTTTCTAGAAATAAAATCCTGTGAAGAATAGAATGTATAATGTGGTGAGGTGTAAATGGACAGTTTTCTATTCATTTGGAACTGTATCTGATACCATCATTCAGCCCAAATCTAAACAATTCTGAGCTACAGAGGAAAATTAAAAAGGGGTCAGAAATAATAGCTTTTCTGAATGTCTGGTATATTCAATTCTCTGAGGGAGGGAAGCAAAGCAAATGCTGAAAAACCTTCTAAAGTCTCTGAACTTGTACTGAATTATGTCACTCCAGAATTAACATGACTATAGTCTGAATGGATATTAATCTTCAGAACTCATTGTTGAAGTCGTCATTGCGTAATAGTGTTCCTGAAGAACTGTAATTGAAACAGCATTACTTCAAAAAAATTTAGGAGAAAATGTGTGAGGTAGCTTAGAAAATACTGTATGTTTTAGTATGTTGGATATTTTTTTAAAAATCAAGCCATTATTTCACTTCTTCATTGGTTGTTTGCAAGTAAAAGGAAGTTGCACTGCTGACCTTGGGAGAGCTGGCCAGAGATGGCAGAAGATAGGAAGAGATGGTATGTTTCAAAAAAATTCTGGCCAATCCTGGCTGTAAGTTCCTGGTCTTGAAGTATGATAATTTATCTCACTGATAATTTTACTTCTTAATTAGCTCATATTTATAGCAACATAGTGTGTGAAAATAGTTTAAGGACATTTATCCGGTTTCTATTAGTGTTGCTAAATTACTACTATGTTGAGTTTGAAAAGTCATATTTTTTTGAACATCTAAGGTAATATTTGGATGCAAGTGAAGGGTTTTACATACATTCAAAGGAATAATGGGCATCTCATGTCATGAGATATGACAAAATCACAGGATGGGTAGGGCTGGATGGGACCACAGTGGGTCATCTGCTCCAAGCTCCCTGCTCAAGCAGGGACATCCTAGAACACATGGCACAGGATTGTGTCCAGACAATTCTTTTACACTTCCACAGGGAGAGAGACACCCCACCTTGTGTTCAGGTGGAACTTCCTGTGTATCAGTTTGTGCCTGTTGTCTTGTCCTATTGCTTGTCACCACCAAGCAGAGCCTGGATCCATCCTCAACACTCTCTCCTCCCCTCTCGATTGTCTCTTCTCAAGGCTTAAAAGGCCCATCTTCCTCAGCCTTTCATCATAAGAGAAATGCTTTTCATCCTTATTTACATTCGTAGACCTTTGCTGGATCCACTCCAGGAGCTCCATGTCTCTCTTGTACTGCAGAGCCCAGAACTGGACATGGAATTCCAGATGTGCCTCACCAGGGCAGGATCACCTCCCTTGCCCTGCTGGCAATGCTCTTCCTAATGCACCCCAGTTCACCATTGGCCTTCTTGGCCACCAGGGCACACTGCTGGCTCATGGAGAGCTTGTTGTCCACCAGGACACCCAACTCTTTTTCCTCAGAGCTGCTTCTCAGCAGATCAGCCCCCAGCCTGTGCTGGTGCCTGGCGTTATTCCTCCCCAGTGCAGGACCCAACATTTGCCTTTGTTGAATTTCAAATAGTTCTTAACTAGGCCTGTAGAATTTAATTATAATACACATATGAAAGGTGATTGAGACCTTTTCATCAAATCAATAAGACAAGGTAGCTGTACAATGCTTGTTTAGCAATGCTTACTCAACAGCCAGTAAGCATTTGGGCTGTATATTTTCCTTTCTTGATGAAGGCTGAAGGATACTACGAAGAGAAACCTTGTAATTGGAAGGAATGCTGAATCCTCAGTGGTACTCTAATCTTTCCCAATTCTTAGTAATACTTTCACTGTGTGTAGGGGAGCAACTGTACTAGAGATATGAGTGAAGGGCTGACATCATTCTCCACCAGAAAATACCTCATTCATTCCCAGAGTCTCCTGTATGGAAGTACAGAGCAGAAAGGAGGTTATTTGAAGGGGGACACCCCTCCTCTACTACATGCCTTCCCACCCATTGGCTTTCAGCCTATTATCTCCCTCTGAATATAAGATATTGTTGCTATCTTTTCTCTAGTTCTATAATTTTTTGTGTTGGGGAATGACAGTCCTTGAACATATTTATATTGTTGCCTTAACTCCATCAGCTTCAGCTTTGTTCCAGCTAAAAGGTCAAGTCCAGGCAACAACAACATTTGGATAAACAGAAACATTGCTTAATATATGATCATTGATATATGATCCTTTTACAGTTGAAGAACACTCTTTCTCCTCTCCTCCATGAACAAATATTGATAAATTTATTTCAAAAGGGGTAGTTGAACTTCTACCAAGCAGAATGCAAAGTCAAGATGGTTGATAATTTGTAGTTGAGAATTGGTCTAGATCAACAGGAATGAGGAAGAAATGGCAGGATCATGGAATCATTTAGGTTGGAAAAGATCTCTAAGACCGTTGAGTTCAACCACTATGCAGATACTACAAAAGCTAAGTGAAGGTTTAACTAACAATATTAAAAGATTAATGATAAAAAAATAAGGAGAATGTAACCTGTGTAACATCTCAAAGTTTGTAATCACACAATTTTTTGCTATTGTGAAGATATAGTTGACAAAATAAAAAAGGGCTCATTCTCCATTAGGAATTTGGTCCCGCATTCGTCATGTGGTGATGTTGCTGAATTAGAGCCAAAGTCTGTAAACTGTTAATGAAGATAAATCTTCTTTATTTGAAAGGAACTAGGTTTGCATGGATGTCATGAAGACAGACAAGTCTGTTTCCTCTGTGTCCCAGGAAGTATTAGTGCTCGTGAGTACCAAGGGAAATTTTTGAGTCCATGGCCAGTGTTAGCCCACACTGTATTAGTGGTGGGTAAGGTCTCAACTGAGCTTGTGTAGTGACCATTCATATTGAGAGAATGTAAGTCTTTGTAGGCTTTTTTTCTTATTTTTTCACTTATAAAGGACTTACAAGGGACTTATAAGGCACTATTTGGAAATTTGTGATCTCTGTTGTTTGACAGAAGAAATAACGGCAGTAATTAAATATCTACCTGGTCCAGTTCACTGAATTTGCATATTAAGAAAGAGAAAATGGGAAAATGCCTGTATCTGGAATTTTGAAAGAGGGTATGTATGAATTCTGGATTATGCATCTTTATAACAACTAGAGAGAACAAGGAAAGAAAGGAGGAAGGGAGGAATGGAGGAAAGAAAGGAAAGAAGGAAAAGAAAGAAGGAAAAGAAAGAAAGAAAGAGAGAGAAAGAAAGAGAGAAAGAGAGAAAGAGAGAAAGAGAAAGAAGGAAAGGAAGAAGGAAAGGAAGAAGGAAAGAAGGAAGGAATGGTGTGGAAGGAAGGAAGGAATGGTGCGGAAGGAAGGAATGGTGCGGAAGGAAGGAAGGAAGGAAGGAAGGAAGGAATGGTGCGGAAGGAAGGAAGGAAGGAAGGAAGGAAGGGAGGGAGGGAGGGAGGGAGGGAGGGAGAGAGAGAAAGAAAGAAAGAGAAAGAAAGAAAGAAAGAAAGAAAGAAAGAAAGAAAGAAAGAAAGAAAGAAAGAAAGAAAGAAAGAAAGAAAGAAAGAAAGAAAGAAAGAGAAAGAAAAGAAAAGAAAAGAAAGAAAGAAAGAAAGAAAGAAAGAAAGAAAGAAAGAAAGAAAGAAAGAAAGAAAGAAAGAAAGAAAGAAAGAAAGAAAGAAAGAAAAAGAAAAGAAAGGCATCTCAACAATGCAGAGCACAGAGCATTGGAATGAGTTGACTTTCACTGTACCACAAAACATACCAGCTACAATATTGGTAAGCATTTTGTATCTGCCAACTTGTTGGTTTGTCAGGGCAGTGCTGGCTGTTTTTTAAATCTATTAATTATTTATGGTTGGTGAACTCCCTCATTAACAAGAAGCAAGATATAGATTTTCCTTGAAGTGTTGCCACACAGTGTTGTTTTCTGTGTTTTGTATCTGAGTGTATGATAGATATGATTGCGTTATACAAATGCAAAACTCAGTTGCAATGTATGAAGTAATTGATAGATTCTTTTTTATAAAACAGATTATTATTCCCTGCCCTCTCTCTTCCTTTTATCTTTTTTTAAGAAATCACCTTTATTTAAGTACTTGGAATTGCATAACTTTCAAGGAAGAATACAAATAAATTTCTTTATGTGCAATGAACTTGATTTTTTTTTTCTTTTCTTTTCTTATTTTTTCTTTCTTCCCCGCCCTGCCCCTGCCCCCCCCCCCCCCCCCCCAGTAGCTGCACTGTCTGCTGTGGAAGAATACGTCAGTTCTGTTTCCAGTCATGATGACACCCAGGACAGGTTTTTTTGATTGAGCTGAACATTGGTCTTGTTGAATCCTTTGACTGACTGAGAGTAATATATCCACACACTTCCCCTGGGAGAAGTAATTACTGTGTGCAACGTGCACCTCTCATGGAAATAACAAAGTGCTTCACAGCAAGGAGCATGGAATCAGTCAAGTCAGGAATAGACATGAGCTTTGAAGATATTATAAACTATGTTTTCTTGTTGACAAAATACTCAAAGGCTTTTGTTTATGCTTTTATTCTAAACAAGGCTTCCCAGACATAAATCAATATGGCAGCATTTGAATCTCAAAAACTTACAAGAACTCAAACACTAAGTATAGTTTTCAGCACTTCATAACTGCTCATTATGTTTATTTCCCAGTTTTCTTTGTTATTTGTTTCCTGTCTCCATTCAGAGCCAACACATTTTTGGCTTTCAAATTGAAGCATGAAGCACTGCCAATCAGCAGGAAATATAATACAGATAAGATTCATATGAAGTCTTTTGAACTGCTAAAATCTCTGGATGGGAAATGGATGTTAAATTGTTTACATTTGGCACGAGAAGAAAAAGTTCCATTTTTAAATTCAAAGCCTCTCCACCTTTGTAAATGAAAACAAATCACATGGGTCATATAGAGTTCCGCTTCTGTAAAATCCATCATAAGTCTGATAAAAGCTTTTGTAAATCAGCAATTTTATCTGTAGCTTGCTTGAAAGTCATTCTACATCTTAAAAGGAAATAGCCCTTTGCCCTGTGTCCTTTAGAAAAGTACTGTATCAGTAACGTGTTCATGACACAGTAAAAACACCGAAATATTAAGAACGGTTTTATTGGTGTTTTATTCTTTTGAAGGAAATACGCTATTTTTTGCATAACTTCAATTTTTTCATATTAGTCCTATACTTTTAATTTATTGAGGGCATATATACAAAAGGTATTACTCCAAGTTCTGTTTCTATTTTGCTTTGTTTAATTTACAAAGAGTCTTTGTGGAAGACACCCCTCATCCCCAAATTCTATGGTTCTATAAATTTGCAGGATGCAGATAAGGGAAATGTCCTGTCCCACTTTTCCGAATATTCAGGAGCATTGGAAAGTTAATGTTCAAATTAGTGGGGTGCTCTTATATCAGCTCTTACACATGAGCAGGATGTAGCAGACAGATTCTGGATGGCAGTAAATCTCAAAGATGAGGTTGGGAACCGCATCACCCTTGGAACAATTAAGCATTGCTAATGAGTACTAATCATATGGCAAATCAGAGAGTGAGAAGCAGTAACAAAACTGCAGGCTGTTAGGTGGAACCTCGTCTATTTCAAAGCCAGCAGAAATGGTAGAAACTGAAAAAGATGTTCAGGACAGGCTTGCCAATAAAAAAGCACTTCAGGAAGTGAATATCCTCTCCTGGATCTGCAGAGAAGGGAACCCGTTTGGAGGAGCAGCTTAACCTTGAAGCCTTGTGACATTTTTGTCGTTGGATGGAACATGCTGTCAATGATGGTTATGGTTGAATAGGCACAAATCTAATTCAGGGAGAAAAATCTCTTGAAATTATAATTAAGAGTTATGCAGTTGGCAGGAGCATTATTTCAGGGATAGGACTTAAGCTACTGCTTATGCTCTTGTCTTTGGATCACTTAATGCAGGACTTTTCATATGAAACATGCTTCTTTCTGATGTCTTTCCAAATCAGAGGTCATAGAGCTACAAACTTTGTTGAATACTAATGAATCCTAAACCATCCTGGCTGCATGTTCTCAAGGATGTTGTAGCCAAGTGACTGGGGATACATAAAATCTGTAATTTTTGTTTTAAGGTTTTAGGCCAAATGTCTGAGTATTGATAAATTTAGTGCACGGGGATACTGTGAAAATTTTACGTATCTCATCTAGCAGCTGCAGCCTCATTGAATTCCATAACAGTTTGGTGCTAACTGGGACAGAATTTAACTCTCTCTTAAAGAATATTGGAGAATGCAACAGAACTACTGTTATCATATGGATGAACAGATATTTTTTTCGGATTATGACTTGAAGACACTTGACAAAGGTATCATATTTCTTACCAAAGTTTCTGAATAGTAATTATTTGCATTTTGGACACAGATTTCACTAACATTGTAGGTTGTTGGGAGGAAAGGGTTGAAAGCAGAAGACTGGGGAGGAGACGATAAGTTTGCTCAAGTGACCTTGCAGCTGGGAATATCAAGGCCTGGAGAACAACAGTGTGGAAAACCATGTATTAAATCTACTGCTGTTTATCCTCTATCTCTTTGGAGGAGTAGAATCTCTATGTAGAGATAACAGAGGTGTTTACAGAGACTTGTAGGCCCTATTCCAGACATGCTTGAGCTCCCTGTTGGGACAGATATCAAAGCAGAGACTGTAAACAGCACAGGGAGATCACAACATGGCGCTAAAGTAGGCATATGCAGGCCCTGGATAAATGGGCACAAAGAGCAGCCCTGCTGCCCGCTAGGATTGCACTGAGCCTGACAGTGCCTGTGCCCTCATTCTATGTGTGTCTGCTGCCCAGCCTTGTTTCAGGATACTCCAGTTAGTGAGGTAATTGAATAAATTTATTCTTTGCATTTCAGCTGTGGTTTTTTGGTTGTTCTGGTCACCTGCCCATGTCGATTTACACATAGGTTTTTGTGTAATCTTGTCCTTGTGTAATCTTGTTTTTAACTATTGAGGGGTTTTAACTTTCTTAATTGTATATGCAGAACTAGGAGTTTAATCAGAATTCTAATTCTTTTCAGTTGCTCTTGATGTATCTATAGCTTTTAATGAACACTTCCTGAAGGAAGGCTAGGGAAAACATGAGACAACAGGTAAATGCAGTAAGAAACCTAATGAAGACACAGAAAAAGCTAAGGTACTCAATACTTCTTTTATTTCATTCATCACTGCTAACACATGTCTTAGGGAAGCCATGGCTCTTGAGACCAAAGGGAAAGTCTGGAACAAGGAAGACAGTGTCAGCTTAGACAGAGCTCATCAAAATTTGGATGTGAGTCTGTGGGGGATGATGGGTTGCACCCACAAATTCCGATGGAGCAGGCTAATGCCCTGCAAGGACGATCTTGATTGTCTTTGAAAGGTTATGGCAATTGGGACAGGTTTTTGCAACCTATAAAATAAAAATGTCGTTCCGATCTTAAGCTACATGCCACCCGGCATCATCTTACAACCTCATATGGTGATAGAGAATGTACTCACAGAAAAGATTTCCAGAAACAGAAAGGACACAAAAGTGATTAACAGTAATATACATATTAGCAGCATATATATATGACGAGGAAGACATGTTTAAAAAAATCTGATAGCCCTCATGAGAAGACATTTGGTCTTGTTTTTCTGGACTATACTAAGGTCTTTAACACCCTGATAGACCAGCTAACAAGGTACAGATTAGATAAACAGACAGGAAAGTAGATTGAAAACTGGCTCAGTGGCTAGTCCAAGAGTGCTGTGATCAGAGGCACAAAGTCCATTTGGAAGCCAGTCATCAGCAGTTTACCTCAGGGGACTTGACCAAAGCTCTCACTGTTTAACGTTCTCATTAATGAACTCTGCACTGAGACAGAGTGTGCCCTCAGAGAGCTTGCAGACAATATAATACTGTGAGGAGTGGTTGATATACCAGAGGATTGTGCTGCCATCCAGAGGGACCTTTGATGCTGGAGAAATGAGCAAAAAGGGAGCCCATGCAGGTCTACAAGGGAAAATATGAAGTCCCTTCCCTGACGAGGAACGGTCTTAGGCACATGTACACACCCTCCAGAAGACCTGTTGGAGAACAGCTACACTGAGAAAGACCTTGGGTTTCAAGAGAAAAACAATTAGCTGACCGTTAGCTGGTAAAAAATGACCAACAGCATCCTGAGCTGCATTAGGCAGAGCACTGCCAGCAGGCTGAAGAAAGTGAATGTTCCCCTGTACTCAGTAGTGGTTAGGCCACATCAGGAAGGCTGGGTTCAGCACTGGGTCTCCCAGAGTTGAGGGGGAAAGGAAATACGGCACAAGAATTTAGAAAAAATTCTTGATGTCCTGTAATACTTTTCTTCTTTTCATTAGTTTCCTATCTCAAACTGGAAACTTGTCACTTAGAATATATTCATGTGCCCTTTTAAGAGGTTGGTAAGGGGTTTTGGATGATATATGAGCATGGCATGTGCCTTTCCTTCTCTAAAAAGTAAATCCTGTTTATTTTTGTGTAAACAAGTGGTTCACTTGTTCTTTTTTTATTATTATTATAGTTTTAGACTTATATGCTTGCTTATGATGCAAAGGAGGCATATGTTCAGTAAAGATTGGTAGCTGGCATCAAAATGCCATAAAAAAATCCTGGAAGATTACTTAGTAGGAAATCCTTAACACTGAAAAGCATTGATTGGAGGTGCTTTTGAAAAAAACTTCACATTTATAACTTGTCACAGTGAGACTCAAGTCTCCTGATTATTTCCTTGCTTGTTTGGCTAACTGCAATGGCTTCAAAAAGTTGTTATGTCTTTAGACACCTCTTTGCTGTGAACCCAGGAGCAGCTGTGAAAGGAAGTGTTGTGCAGCTCTGAGAATTCAGAATGTAACAATGAACTCACTTGTCTGCAAGCTATGAACAGGAGAATGTCTATGTGGTTGTCCAGTACTGTGCTCTGTGATATTTGACCTAGATCAGGCACTGGAAACCTTCTTAATGTGGTTATTCACATCAGTGAGTTTGCTCATTGTGAAGCAGGTTGAATAGCTCTGTTTCAGGTCTCTGCTTTGATCAGAGGGACTTCTTTGTGTACTTTTTTTTTGGTTGTTATTGGTAATACTAATACTCCTGGTCCTATCCTGTACCTTGTGGTCATTAATGTGACGGGAAAGTTGTTATGGATTTATGTACAGGATTCTACACTGTTGATCTTGAGCAGTGGGGGGAATGGGGGGGAAGGTATCCACTTTATTTTTTCCCCTTGTCCACCCAGCAATGCTCACTGCAAGAATAAGCAAAAATATAACCTCTCTGAAACTACTCAAACATCTGACAAACTGCTAAAAAAAGTTAAAGGACAAGGAATCTCAACTAGAGTTTAATTCACTTACTAGTAGTTTAATGACAGTATGGGCATAATAATTTGCTTCTGGGAAAACTGCTTGGGGTATTTAATATAGACTTCATGAGGTAATTTCCTTTTCAAGAGACAACAAGCACAATAGAAATTTGGTGAGAATAGGCCCTTCTTGGTCAAAAGCATCAGCTGGCTTTGGAATTTGAGCTTTTGTTTCCATGGAGCCCAGTTATCAGTTATGGTACTTGTTAATTTAAGTAATAATAAGTGTAATTAAATAAAAGCTACATAACCTGGTAGGTCTGACAATTTTTGTCTCAACTTTTGAAAGTTTCAGCTACTTTGAAAAAGAAATTATGCTGGTGATGGCTGTAGCATCTGCCAGAACAAATGCAGTTATGATACTGATCAGGTGTAGGAGTTCTCAATGGTTTTGTGTTTCTCTACAGATTAGGCTTTGTTTTCTCTCTTCAGCCTACACTGAAGCTGACCACCTTCATAAGATATGTTTGATGGCATCTCTGTGGCACATTCTGCTTTATAAGAGTTAGACCTTGCTGATTCGCTCTATGACTTTCTGAAGTAGCTTGTAGGGTCGCAAAGACTAAGAAAGAGCATAATGTTGCTTTTGTCACAAGGAGTGTGTCATGCAGTGCACAGAAAACACAGAAAACTTATACACAGAAAACTTCCCGTAGAAGGTGGTACCCCAGCACTCGTGTGTGTCAGGTCACAGAATGGCGGATGGCTGCTTTGCATGTTATGTTTCACTTTTCCCCAGCGCCACCAACAATGATCAGGAAACACCTTTGTGTCATCAATGCATGTGATCCCTACAAAGGGAAGTGAAGTAGGTGGGGGCAGCACCAGGAGATTGAACATCCTCCCAGTTGCAAAGGAAGAGAGAGACATCCAAATTTATTGTAATGTAGGAAATATTTCCCTTTGACACCAAAGATGGTTCTGTGGTACAAGCAGTATTGATATTCAAGTAACTCAGAAAAGGATCTTTTCTACCCTTTTGAAGGTGCTGCCCACTCCCTTTACCAAAACGTGGCTGAGGCAAATGAAGAGGAAAAAAAAAAGCCCAGACCAAAACATTGTAAACTTGTGGTGCTCCAGGTGACCCCCTGAAGTTTGATAATAACGATTTTTTAGTATTGATCAGTGAGTTTTGAGGCAGTGGCTCTCTCTCTGTGTTATTTCAAAAAACTCTAAATAAAGCGGTGAGAAAATGTTTTCTAGTTTACATATGCTGTTCAGCAATCCACCAATGCAATTTTCTCTTTCATTGAGAAGCTATTAGAGAACCAGGGCCTTAAACAATTGAAATAGATCATATCATGAGGACAGTTTAAGAAAAACTTTCTTTCACAAGAATGTGAAGAATATACTATTAAAATCACATGTTCCTGGTTAGGAAAGCAGGTGGACAGCCATAAAATTCAACAATTATATGTTATCTGATTTATACTTTCTAAACGTAAAATTTCTTCCAGATCTAAATTAAGTTATTTTTTTCAAGCTATTTAATTTTATTGCAAAACATTCCGAATCATGTTGACTTTTCATAGTCACCTGTTTTTTGTTCTATTCCTTTCAGAGTTAGAAAATTATGCCTTATTTAAAAATTGGATTTATCTAACTTCACTACCCAGCTGTTGATTCTTATTACACCCTAGGCAGAAAGGTTAAAAAGCTTCCCAGCATCAATTATCTTTTCCTTCTGTCATTTCTTACACACAGTAATCAAGACACTTCCCAGTTTGTATTCTGAGAGATGAATAAGTTGAGATCATCTAAACCTCACAACATAACACACCTTCCTTCAGCCCTTCTTCAAATTTACTAACATTTTCCCTGTCTTTTAGGCAGTGAATACAAGAACAAGACATAAAAGTGGACCAGCTCTAGAGCTTGGCCTCAAAAGAAGCAATTGAACTCATATTGTTAACTCCATATGTTGAAAAATGGCTCATCTGAATAGTGAGGTCATAGTATCTGCAAAGGAAAGGTAAGAGAGTGGTACAACTGAGTTTGATGGCGAACTTAAAGCAGGATGATCTCTATCTGACTTATTCATAATGTGTTGGCAACTTAATTTGTGCGACAAGAATCAAACACCTGAACTTTAGATAGGGAATTTGTTGGTTTTTTCTTTGCTACAGGGTAAATCATTCCTTGGAGAAACAAAATGTTTTTCTCCCTTTCATATATATGGAATCTGTGGAAAACACACACATTATAAGTGTTACCTAAGCTGTATCTTACAGCACTTACTTTATGAATCTTTGACCTTCTAGAAGCACAGTATCCTTATAA
The DNA here is from genome assembly GCA_036785705.1 of Acanthornis magna. Taxonomy (NCBI): domain Eukaryota; kingdom Metazoa; phylum Chordata; class Aves; order Passeriformes; family Acanthizidae; genus Acanthornis; species Acanthornis magna. Next base: position 236,858 of record JAWUZG010000149.1, read on the forward strand.
GTCAGATATTAGAGAAGATAAAACACTTGGGGATGTGTTGTAGTGAATGGAGAGGATCTGCGGTGTGCAAACTAACTTTCTGCATCCTCACAGCTGTAACAGGGAATGACACTTCAGTCTGTGCTGAGAGTAAATGTATGGTGGCACCTTTTTGCAGCAGTGGTCTTAGCCTTGAGAAGAGCTGTTGCTGTTGGAAGCAGGGAGAGTTGCTGCTTCAATTGTGGCATGTTTGGTGACTCATGTAATGGCAGGAGCCCATTTGATTGAAGGACCATGGCAGGTTCTAGGGTGCATCACGGGATCGTCCACTGAGGATGTTGGGAACAAAGAGGCTGTTAATGGTCAGTGCTGGCTTGAGGAGTTTGCAGCTGTAAAGACAGAGAGTGCAAGGGAATCTGTTTATAGCTCTTCAAGCACTGTTGTTAGAGGACCTATTTCCAGATATTTGCAAGTAGGACAAGTGTTTCACATGCCTGAAACTTTAAAGTCTTCCCCTGCCATCAAGCCCAGAAATGCTCTTACAAAGAAGTGGAATGCAGAATACTGTGGCTATTCAATGTTAATCAAGTTGATATGTAAATAGTACCCTGGCATATCTTTGTATACTTAACATACTACAAAATATGTTAAGTACACAAAATAGGTAATGTATATAGAAAGAACACCTGCTGATGTGCTTGACTGGTTACTTAATATTGATAAGTGTGTTTCAACATGGTCACCATGTCAATATAACATCATATAAATTGTTGCTTTTATGATGGGATGAGGGAACAATAAAGCAGGAATTGCTTATACCCTGAATATTAGATACCTTTGAACAGATTTTAAAGCTGTAAATTCATAAGCATTTCAAAATTAGAATTTTAGATGCAAAGTATTTTCAACTCCATTTTCTGTGTGCTGAAAACAGACATAGTAAAAAACCCAAACCTGTCACCAGTGCTTTATTTTATGACAGTTCTTTTCCCCCGTGTCTCTTAAAAAATAGGAATACAAATGGACTTACATACAAGCCTATTTTATGTTACTTTATATGTAAACTCCTTAATGTGTAGGAGGAAAATCAAAAGGATTAAGGAGTATTAGAGGTCAGCATTATTTAACACACTCAAAATTAGTTTGATCCTGTGGAGAAATGTTGATGACAAGCATCAAATCAACTTAGGTATTCTTTTGATGTTGAAGCCTCCTTATGGGGTTTTAGGATAAAGGCAAATTCAGTGGTTTCTTACTTTAGTGTAATCCTGAGCTAGTCATACTTGAACGTATGTGTTACAAGAAAACATAATCATGAATTTAAAGCAAGAGTCTTCCCCTGAAATTAGCAGGCATTGAAGTACGCTGAATGAATATTTCATTGTTGTGATGCAAGTCACATTTCATTTAGACAAGAAATTAGTTTCTGAGAATATGGTACATAGGATGAACTTTAAGTAAATTAGGATTTACTGAAACACACAGAGCAATCTGACTGTACTATGAAATGGGAAATAAGATTGAAGATTATTTTAAGCCACAGGAACTGTTTTACCCTTAAGGAATTGTAGCTGATAGAATAGGGAGTATTCAGACTACACAACTGTTTCTTTCTCAATATTTTCCTATCAATTAGAAGTTCAGGCACGGAAGTAGTTTTTGGACATGAAAGTACTATTGCTAGTTTACTCCTGCCTAGTTCCCAAAACAGCCATAAGCTCTCCAATGCTTGTTCACATTATGGTTGATGCAGTAACAAAGTACATCTGGGTGTGTCTCTGTGTAAAGTACTCCTTAATAACCTTCTCTTTGTGCATTTAGCACTGCTTCCTTTTCCTTTTCCTTTTCCTTTTCCTTTTCCTTTTCCTTTTCCTTTTCCTTTTCCTTTTCCTTTTCCTTTTCCTTTTCCTTTTCCTTTTCCTTTTCCTTTTCCTTTTCCTTTTCCTTTTCCTTTTCCTTTTCCTTTTCCTTTTCCTTTTCCTTTTCCTTTTCCTTCTGTCTCTTTAAACAATTTCAGTCAGATGGTAAAAATGAATAGTATGACAAGGAAAGAATGATCATAAAAAGTAAAATTTGAATTTGTGTTTAAACCCAGCCTAGATGTTTTGCTACATAGCTGTGCTAATTATAACGTAAAAGACAAAGATTAGTGAGACTTATTTTGCAATCACAGCTGTTTCAGCCAGCTCTAGAATAGAAGTTACATATAGCCAGATATAGCAGACTTTTGGGAGAAGGAATGTAAATAAGAAAAGCAGTTGGCTGACAGAATATGTTTGTAGTGCAACAGCATCATCCTCTTTCATCCATGTGCTCCTACCCCTCAGAAATGATGTTTTTCTGTTTCTTCAGTGCCTAATCTTGTCTCTGTCTTTGCATTCCTAAATTTTGGGCACTGTATTTGGGAGGACCCTGTGTGACATGACTGTATAGTGGTTATGATGTCTTGGCAATGCACATGATGTCAAGAGCTAATATAAGTATCTTTATCAGTATGAGGTTTGTTATTTTGAAAAACATATGTAGTAATTTTACTAACGTGTGCTGTTTCAATATGAATGAGGCGTTAGATCAAGTTCTTAGTCTTTTGAAATTAAACGAATTGCTTGCAGTTCTTTTCAAGTTTTCTTTATTTCTTTATAAGCATGTTTAAAAATCCAAACTCCAGTCTGACAAGTTTCTTACCCTCCAGTCTCCCTATGTCTGGAGCTGCCAGTATGTATTTATATACTATGTACAGTCCTGTATCTTTTAAGAGAAAACTACATAAACTTGTACTTTTACAGACTTGAGTCCATATAGTTACCTGTAAGAATGACGGGAAGAGTGTCTTTTTAATATTTTTTTTTTAACTGACATTAAAGTAAGACATCTTTATTACACAAGGTTGCAGAGCTAGGAAAAAGTGTCTTCTTGCATGACCGTTAGAATTTCTGCCTCTTTATCACTAAGCAGTTTTTCACGAATTTTCAATTTTGTAATATATTATAGGTATGAAGAGAGGAAATGAAAATTAGGAAACACTGGTGAGGAAAAATGAATCATTCTCCCTCTCTACCTTCCTTCAAATTTAAGGACACTGTAATTTATTCTTACCCAACACTTAGCAAAAAGCGGCTCCTATTTAATCTTTGTAATCCTGGCTTTGAAGCTGCTGCTGCTTTGTAATTTTCTTTACGAGCAGCAATCACAGCAGTGGTTTTGATTAAATGATTACCCATAGGCCAGCTCTTGAATGAAATGACAGATGTACTCTGCTAAGATATAAGTAAATGCTGTGAACTTAGAACTTTCTCCAGTGAGCAAGTTCAAAATACCATTATGTTTTATTATTACAAATTACTTGCAATACAAAACATAATATGTTACTTCATTTGACTATATTTCTTTTTACAGGGGAGTGGAGAGAAACCCTAGGCTGACAAAGGTCAACCTTCCATAGCACTTGTTGCCATTATGTGTGCATAGATGTAAAGTGAGTGCCTGTGTCAGCAAGTGTTACCTCAGTAAGAGCTTGAAGAGTCTGAACATCTTTCTGCCTCTCTCTGTTATGCTTTAAAGTGCTCATTTCCTGCTTGACAGGTCTTCCAGAACTATGTGAATCATGTCAAATCTTCTTCTACTATGAGGCTGACAGTTTTCTGAAAGGAAATTCTACATAATATCAGAATGGGAATACCAAACATCATGTTCACTCTCAGGTTTTCTCCATTTATTTGCAAGCACTATGTGCTGAAGAATTATTTTCAGTGGCACCTGCAATAATAGCAGCATAAGATGAAACATTTGCAACTTCAGGAAAATTAGTGTGAAAAGTTAACACTCTCACTGAGCTTGTCCTATGTAATTGTTTTGCAGTTTTGAAATTATTCTGTATCTCTCTTGACTTCCCAATGCAATTTTCTCTTCTTTCATGTTAAAAAACAAACCCGTATTTGAATATGATAGTTGTTGTTGTTGTTTACAGGGTACACCTGGGAGAAAGGACCAAATGTTTCCCACAGCAGTATATAATACCCAGTAGTATTGACATAACTCTTCCTGGTATTGTGCTGTATGGGAATTCTTCAGTTTCATTAAAATTTGTAATTAACCAGGAGCCCAGAGCTTGCATCTGGAATTATGCAGGTATTATTCATCTAGTGAGAAAAACAAAAACCAATGCCTCAAAAATTATTTAGCCTATCTTTGTTTCCCCAAAGAAAGCAATAGTAATTTTTTATCAATTGCATGGAAAATACATTTCCTTGTTTGGTATTAAGGGCAGAAACGCACATTCTGAACTCTCCCTCATGGCCTTTGCTACTGTGCCTTTACTTCTTTGCTCCGTACTGTTTTGTGCAAGTCTACCAGCCCTTAGTAAGACTGTGACTTCTGGAAGTGTGAGAAAACAAAAGGACAGGGAGAATGTGAACAAAGGCGTTGCTGAAGGGAAAGGCCAAACGAGGGAAAGATAAGAAGAAGCTGAGAGACAACTTCCTTCACTGAAAAGAACCCAGACAAAACAAAATTATGAACAAACTAGAAAGGAATATCAATAAAAATACTAGAGAAAAACAGAAGATACTAAAATACATCTGATATCCAATCGTTGTCAGCATTAATATTAATAGGGTCATGTTTATATTATGCTAATACAGGTTTCAGTGTGCTGTGCACTTTTCACAGAGATGCTGCCCAATTTTTTCTTCAGACTGATTTCCCACTTGCTGTTATTTACCAGACCTCCCAGTTGTCTTTCACTCTTTCCATCTTTTTTCTTTTCTCATGAAACAGTCAGAGATGGCTCCTAATTTCACCCATTATTTGCTTCAGCAAAGCTGTATTTTCTGTGAAAAAGTGTGGGGTTTGGGAACAGAAAAGCCAGTGATGAGAGCAAGAAATAAAAGATATGAGGTCATGTGACGAACAAAAAAAGAGATGCAAACTGAAGGGACAGGTTACTTCCCATAAGCTTCGCTACTGGACCTTATGGCATAACTATTTGTGAAGTCACTCCTTCTCCTTACTGTATAAGTCTAATCTTAGTTTAAATACTTTAAATAATTGCATTTTTAAAATTCACATCATTTTGACGGAGGTGGTCTAGAGAGGAATTTTTATATGTGATTATCCAACAGGTCTCAGAAAGAGCATCCTTTGCATGTGGTTATGAGCAGTGACTTCTATCCAAGTTTACCTGCAATGAAAACGTTTTTAGCATATCTTAGCTTTTAACACATTAATATTTTGCTGGAAATTTGCAAGCCTAGTGTAAGGTGGTGCATTTTTTTGAAAATACTAGCTTTTGAAAGCAAATGCTTTAGATCAATGTGGTATGTATAGCATAGCGTGGTGTTTGTAAATAATACTGGGACACCTTTTAGCTTGCTTGATAGGTAAGTCTTGTTCATAGTTACGTCTTTTCACAAAATTACAAAATTGCATCTGCTTTTTTTCTGCCAAAGGATACTAATCAGTTAAATGCCTCTTGATGTCTGTCTGTGGTACAGAAACAAATTATGGGGAGCTGCTCCTCAAGAATTTTCTTATGCAGATGTTAACATGATTAAAAGAGCATGTTAGTTTACATGAAAGAAACAAGAAACACAGGAATCATTCTCATTATTTCATGAACATGACAGATGAATCTGTGTGATTCAGGCCTCACGTGTAACTTGTCTGCAGGCATGTAGGTATTGTTTGCAGAGCTGTCTGTTTCCCTTAGTAGGTTGGTCTTAGTGTGGGAAGAAAAGAAAGCCAAAATGTGATAGAGCACACAATATGTGTGAGTTAGTTAAAAAATAGACTGTCAAGGGAGTGTATCCACAGCAGAACTTTTGAAACTTCATTTTAGTTAGAGGGAGCTGCACATTTTACTTGTTTTTGCTATTCAGTTACTGTTGATCTGCACTGCTTACTGAGGATTTTTGCAACCTATATAAACTGTTTAAAACATTAGTATTTTGAATACTGACTGACAACTTAATAATATGATAGTTTTACATGGCTGTGATGGATTCAAATGTGCTTTACACGACCAGTAACATTTCTTCAATATTGTATGATATGCCATTGTACTGCAAATATTTCCCCAGTGTATAGATTTCATATTCTTCAGTTTCTCAGATTCTTGGAATTGATTTGAAAAGCTGTTAAATTTGCTGTATGAAAATAAAAGTGAGTATGTTGAACTGTGGCAAGGCATTGTGGTATGAGAAGGCAGGTAACCTGATGATGTTTATTTTCCTTATTAAACACTCAAATAGTGATTTAATCCACTAGAAAAGGTTTAAATCTGTCTATGTTTTGAACTAATCTCTCTATCCCATGGTTACTGCTCCTTATCCAATAAGCCAAGTCATAAGACTGGCAAACGCTTCTTCTGATACAAGTATTTAAAACTACACACATAACCATAGCCTCTTTTAAATGACATCTGACATACATCATTGCATGGAAATAGCTCAAATAATTTAAGAACCACAGCAAAATGCCAAAAATACCAATGCAGATTTTTCTTGGTCATTATCTCCCTTGTGGTTTTCAGCATTCTTCTCATATTGTGATCAGATTCAGCAGCCACAGCTTCAGCTCCAGCCTGTTTAAGGCAATTACCTTGGCACCAGTGCTCATTCATTCCAGTGATTTGTAGGGAAAGCAAGGTTGTTGTTCCTACTGCTTGGGGGTTTTGTGCAGGTTTTTTGTTGTTTGGGGTTTTTTGTTTGTTTGTTTTGGTTTGGTTTAATTTGGTTTTTTGTGGTTGTAATTGAGAGTAATCAGAAAATAAATATGAGTTACTGCTTCATGTTTGTTATTTTCCCAATAAGTGCTAGACTAAGGAAAAGTTAGATATTAAACAAAAAAAATTAAATATGTCCTTTGATTATATCCTAAAATAAAATATTCTTGAAGGGATTAAGAAGTCTTGTTATTGGCAGATCTTTATGAAAGCCATTATTGTAAGTCCTTTGTAAAATACCGAAGTAGAAACATTTGAAATAAATCTGTTCTTCTGGAATTGCAGATTATGCAAACTGCATATTATTCCTGATGGAAGCTGCACATTTTACAGATGTAAAAAAAATACATCTTTATTTTTATTTATATTACTTGATCAAGATATAGAACTACAGAAAAACCTATTGAAAGGTCAGTTCCTGTTTGAATAACCTATGCCAAATTATGATTTTTAGGCACACTAGCGGGAAGAAAGGAAAAAGTCCCCAGTGACAGTAAGCAGGGATACTAGGAAGATTTTTAAGGAAAAAAGCCGTTTTGGTTTTTATGTTTGTCTGGACCTGGGGCACCAAGGGTACTGATTAGAGGCACAGGATCCTACCTGTGCATCTAATAGTTCACCTGTTGTGAACTCTAGTAGTAAAATTTAAAAAAAAACAAACCAATAACTCATGACATGACATGCTTATCCACATACCACTCCTCAGGGTCTTTGTCTTACATCTCATTTCAGTGAAAAGATGTTTTGTATTAGGTGAGCCTACCCAATATCAAATTGTGATCTGCAAATGACGGAAATTACCTTGTAAGAAAGAGATGCAGTTTTCGACCAAAAAAAAAAAAAAAAGCACTCCCGTTTATTCATGTTTTTCTTTGGGAGGTTAATTCCAAACATGAGGCAAGAAATAGTCTACCTTTGGTAGTCAGTTTTGTCTGACTGATTTAAAGGCAGTCACAGAATTACTCAGTTATAACTTCCCCTGTAGACAAGCAGGTTCTTTATGCCACTGTTCAGTCCAAGGAGCCAAATAATACCTTTCTTATTGCAGTATTTTTAGACATTGGATACATCTGGAAAAATATTCAAGCAGATAATTAGATTGCATTAGCAATGTGTCTGTTGTGGTTTCCCTGATCCCAAAGAAGGCAGCCCTTTATGAAGCACTTGGCCACAGTTTCTGCAAAATCTGCTGTGTAAATTGGCCCACACTAAAGCATGTGGAAAACATTTTTTGGCTGAAACTTGAAACCATTCATGTGGCTTTGAGACAGGGAAGCTCAGCCTGCCAACATCAATAGAACTTTGTACTACAAACCAAAATGGTCATTTAGACATGTGTACTTTCATGCTCACAAATGCACTGAGGTCAAATATTTTTTAATCTGGGGAATTTTTCCTCTTTATACAGCCTTGTATTTCATGCAGGAAATGAGGCTGAGTACAACAAACACAAATCATTGAGACTGACAGGGCATATTGGGTTCAAAACCCAAGCTTTGACTCTAATTGCTCTCCAAAGGCCTTTGGCTCAAGGTAACTGTTGATTTAGTTCAGCTGTTTCAAATCAGCACTGTAAGGTTTTGCTAAGACAAACTGGTTAGGCCACATTACATTTGTACCATTGGATCCCTCGGGTGCAAGTATAACACAGTTAGCATTTTAAAAGATTGCATTTGTCTGTACACTGCAGGCAGCAATTATGAGCAGGCAAATCTTTTCTGAAAGATGGTGTGACCTTCCTTTTGGTGAAAGAGTGATAATGGCTTCTTGTGGAGGTAAAAATAATGTTTCTATTCAAGGTTCAAAGGGGGACCCCATCTTGTTTCACATGCAAGTCAGTCTTGTCAGAAATTTGTTGCTGTTATTTTTGTTTTGCTTTGATAGTGCTTGTTTAGCTAAATAATACGTCTCTAAAATGTCTAATTTTTGTTACTCCCCTGCGGCAAAAATATTGCACCACCTTCTGAGGGAGATGAGATTACTAAAGAAAAGCTATCTTCCCCCTTCTTGAATTAAGAAATTGATACTCAATTCCATGTTTATTTTTCTGTATTATTGACTTCATCTGACATAAACTGGGTCTGACTTTTCAGCACGGGCAATCCCAGAGGATTACCCAACAGGATATAAATCTGCTTGGTGTATTATATTCTCTTACTGTTCTTAGCAATGTAAGTGCTGAAGTGTGATTTATTCCAGTATATCCATTTGCCTGTCTACAGTCAGAATTTGCATAGTAAAGATCTAATCCCAGAGAAGGAAAGCATGGTGAACTTATGCCAGGTTTAATTCACACAGTGTTACTTTACAAGTTAACTCTTCCTGGCCCAGAGGTTGTTCCTGAGTGTCACACAGTGGCTTAAAAATCACAGCTGAAATCAGCTGGCCAGATCAAAGTGCCTGAAACGCAGTAGTGGGCTGTAGAAGCAAGGAGGGCTTTAAGCCACCTGCTACCCTACCCAATAGTCAGCCCCCACTGACTGAAACGTGCTGAAACCCATGGATCAGGAGTTGTGGTGCACAAGGCGTGTTGTCTACAGCGTACCGTCCCTGTGTGTGCCGGTGGATCGGGAAGGGGTGACACAGGGCTGGCTGTGCTGCCTTTCTGCCAGTTGGGCAGCACAGGTGAGCAGGTGATCTGGGGACAGGTCTGATTAATTTGGAGGATACTAAGTATTGCATGCTTATTTGTGTGTAGGTAGCAGCATTCCTGTTCCTGTTTGCTAATATTACAGTGTATTTTTAATATGTTATATGACTTCTCCTTTAATGAAAACCTTCTTGAAGCTCCTTTTGTCCTTTTTTTTCAATTGTAACACATATGTATTCTCAAATCTAGTGTTTCTTGGCAAGAACCCATCTTCATGGTCTTTAGTTCCCAAGAGTTGACAGGTTATTTTCAGATCCTTTATTGACTTTTCCAAATAAGATGTTCAGTTCAGTGCCATTCCACCAAGTTTAATTGCCTGCATTGTGCCAAAGAGACAAAAGCAGTCCTCCAGGTTGAGGTACCTTTTCTGAATCATGGGTTACACTGAGCCTGGTCATTCTCAGGCAGACATGACCTCGCTTTTTCTGCGCTCCGAACCAGCTAGAAAGCTTTTTAGTATAGACTCAGTCTGAACATAACAAACGCTCTGGTGGAGCTGGTGTTCTGCTTTGGATTTGGTAATGTTTCTTGTGGCTTTGAGCTGACTGGAATATAGGCAGGGCAACTTTATGATGGCCTGTAAATTGCTGCATAGTTAAGTCCCTAATGAAGAGGTATATGCTGAGTGAGAAACTTGCACTGTGAGTTGTTTGTTGCCTCAGTCCACTGAATAAGAAGAAAGTTTCTTCTTTGCTCCATGAAACATGTTTCTTTTTCTCTATTTATGCTAAACTTAATTCTATGAAATTATTTTTATACTCATTTTGCATTCAGGAAGCCTATAATTCCAGGTACCAGGAAAAAAAAGCCAAAGCTTCTGGTTCACCTATTCCTATTTTAATTAGTTTTTTAATAGAGAAGGTTTGTGAAGAACTGTAGCCCATAGGATGGACTCATGTTGGAGAAGTTCATGGAAAACTGTCTTCTGTGAGAGGGACACACACTGGAGCAGGGGAAGGACTCTTGCTGAGCAGTGACAGGAACAGTGTGTGATGAACTTACCATAACTCTCATTTTCTATCTCCCTGAGCTGCTGAAAGAGGTAGGGCTTGAGAAGGAAGGAGGTGAAAGAGGAAGGTGTTTTTAAGATTTATTTTACTTCTCATTATCCTGGGTTTTTTTAGTAGTAAATTCTGTTGATATCCCCCATTTGAGTCTGTTTTGCCTGTGATGGTATTTGGTGAGTGATCTCTCCTGGTCCGTATCTCAACCCATGAACCCTTTTTTATATTTTCTGTCCTCTACCCAGTTGTAAAAGGGAGGGATAGAATGGCTTTTGTCAGGAACAACCCACTACAATTGCCAAATAGACATTCATTGAACAAAGTAGGTAGAAAAGACTAAAATCCTTCATAGCTAGATGCGTGTGTCTGTCTGTAATGCACATTATTAAAGACTCCAAAGCATTCTCTAAACATTAAAGAAAAAATATTCCTTTTCCCCGTGAGGCATTTGGGAGTGGTTATTAATATGAACTCATTATTTCACAACCAGATATTAGTTACTTGAAATTTTATTGTCTTTTCCACTTGCTGGGAAGATGGATGTTGTCATGTCTGCTGGCAAGGTTGACTTTTAATAGTACTAACTAGGAGTACTTTCAGCACAGATTAAGAAACAAACCAAACTCAAACTAGAGATCATAGAGGGTCACTGCAGGTCTTTTTAGAAATTGAAGAGTGAAGATAATACCAACATCACGTACAGTAAGAGGATTATGGTAATGAAGACCAGATTCTGGACTGAGGGAAGACCTTACAGTAAATCTATGCAGTGTTGTATGCAAAACCCTTTTGACATCCTGCTAAAAATTATTTTCATGCCTCTGTTCTCCATTTTATGGGAGAATATATTTGCATTCAATTTATGGAATGATATTACAGTGATTCTGATTAAAAAAAAAGAATATGTTACAATGTCATTAAATATTGAGCATTTTCCAGTCTCACTGGTGAATAGACTCCTGGGTAATATTCTGCAAATGTTGACATATGTGCTTTTGCTTGGTGCTTGCCCTTGAAATTAATCTGTTTGTCCTTACTTAATTGTATAAGATCCCCATTATTACCCATGTGCCTAGTATGGTTCAAATTCACTAATATAAAAATAAAAATAGTGAATCTGAGAAACTCTTAGCCTTTCTATAAGAAAATCATCACATATAAGAATATAGCAGACTAATACAAATAAGCACTTTCATAAGTCAGATTTTGTTTTTCCCCAACAGAATCAAATACCAGTAGTTTGCTTTCAGATAAACGTGCTGAGTATTGTGCTGAAATAAGTGTAGAATAACAGGCAAAATATATTTGTCATCAGAAGTTTCTTGCATTAAAGAAAGTACTCTCTCATATTTTGTGGTCAAGTCTGGTGTAATGAGCATGGCTGCAAAAGCATAAAGAAATACCTTAAGCAGAAGATCTTCCAAACACAGTCACAGAGCTGGTGCCCAGCCAAAATGCCCTTTTCAAACACCTCAGAGGTAACAGTTCAGGCTTGAGCTGCTCAGCCAAGGCCACTTTGTGGTATGTGTTGGATTTGCACTTTGTTTTCATCACTGCCTTGGAGATAGGCTGAAACCTTGCAACTACTACTAAAAATGAAGTGATTCACTGTAGTGCCCCTGCAAACAGCAATTTATAAAGATAGAATGTTTGCTCTTGAACACTATAAATTCTGATTAAAGAGATTTTCTTTCTCTTTTTTTATGCTGGTAAGATAATTTTCTATCTTTGCTGGTCTGTGTCAGCATTGTCTCTCCTAGTGTAAAACACTATAGAGGTAAAATGTTAAAACTCATGCACTGCCTTCTTTCGAAAGGTTATTTATCCTTCCCTTTTAAGAGACTTTTTTATGAGCTCCCTCTTTATCCATCAGCATTTACTTCTTGTCCGTGTTTATTAAGCTTCTTTTCACATGCTTATAGGCCATCCTTGAGTCCCTTTGCATAGAAAAGCTTGTGTGAAGCACAGGGCTCTGATATACCTTCTGATAGTGAAATGATGAGAGACATCAAGAAGGATGGAAAACTTAAGGACCTGGAAAACAGCAAGGAAAGAAACATCCCTCCAAAGGAAATTTCAAACCATGTCTCTAAAAAGCCCCTACTGTGCTAGACTATAAGCCCAGAGAAATCCTCTCTTTCCCCTAGTCAAGGCTTTTTTTACACAACAGTGAAGCTGATTGCCACCTTATAACAAGTTTTACTTTTCTGAAAATGACTTTAATTCTGAGATTCCTACCCAAACTGGGTCAACTTAATTTTAATGCATTGCAATGTGGAATAATGCTTTTCTCTTTTGTCAGAAAGAAAATGAATGAATGAAATAATGGAAAAACGACTGAGGTACTGGGCTGCTTCCTAGATCTCACACATCCACATCTTGGCTACACTCTGGGCCTCTTCTCTATGAGAATACGCACCTATTGGATTAATAGAAAAGGCTGAGCTACAGCTAACAATAAATCACGCTAAACTTTGAGCTTCAAATTGTCTGCAGAACATAATGTTAAAGGTGTTGAAATAAAAGCTTTATGAATTCATGCCTGTGCTTGGTTAGGTATATTCTCAGTAATGTGGGTTGTGGTTAGTGCTCTCTGGAAGAAGAGCTCTGAATTGTAAAGGCTGCTTTTTTTATTACAAGGGAACTATTTTACTTGAATCTGGCTTATGATGACTCTAAAAATCAGATCTCCAAGAGACATCTGTGAAAGAGAAAATAATCTGATGCTTAAAAGAACTTAAATCTCTATTGACAATAAAAAGTCAGTCTTGTCTTGTCTGTCTATGTCTTGTCCCCTCCCCACTAATTTTTCCATTGCGTATTTTTGGATTGTCTGAGAACTACAGTAGTGATTGTTATGATCTTTTCAGTCATCATGTTGCTCCGTGTAGGTTTTATGTTACAGTTTATAAGATGCTGAACATTTTCTGAGAGATCAAAGTACTTATCATAATGAGAAAAACGTACATAACAACAGTTGTACGGCAAGGGTAAGGATTGCCTGAAGCAGAACAAATTTTTACAGATTGCCTGACAATGTAAGAATAATATAGCACTACAATCATGAGAATAATATTGCTTAATAAATCACTGGTATTATATGTCTTACAGTGAAATTTACCATTTTATAAACTACTAAACACATTTTCTTCTTGATTAGCTATTTCATGTACAGAAAACTTCTTCTTTGAAACTCATTTGAAAGAAAGATCTCAATTTTATTTCAACACCGAAGATTATTTGAGTGGCAATGACAGACCAATACCATGACTTTTACTTTGTTTAGCAATAAAATGTAGTCTCAAACTCACACTTCTGCCCAACAGGCACAGGAAAGCTTGGCTGTGCTTTGGGAAGTGCACACTGATGGTCTTGTACCTTACTGTGGTATTGAACAACAACCTGTGAGACTCCAGTTTCATCACTGTAGTGGAAAATGAATGAATTTTATAAGAAACCTCCTGGCCACTTGAATCTCCTGAAGTCTCCCAGGAGCTGCACCCTCACCCTCAACACTGATTCTCTGGAAGTATGAACTTTGTGTAGTGAAGGCCTATGGAGGAAGGATAAGAGCAATTATTTCCTTAAGCTCAATTTCTTCTCTTCCCAGTTCTTTCCTTGGTCCTTGCCATGGTATGCACAAAATCAAATAAAATATGTTTGCCTGGGTTTTTAAGAGGAAAAGAAAGTAAGGCACAGTTTGCCAAATCCTGTAGACTTAGGTGTTGCTCACCACAGCTTTTGTTGTGTTTTGTCTGGGTGAGAACTACAAAATAGATAGTATGGATTTATTGATATAGCATGTATTAACACTTACAGAATCCAAAATCCAAGTTCATGCTTCAAACAATACTGCACAAATGGCAGGGTAAGCTTATATTGTGACCAGAAATCATTTCCCTTTGAAAGAACGAATGTGGAAATTTCAAGTCTAGATAAATAGAACAGCCCTTTGTCATGGCTTTATGACTTCTAAATTTTAACAAGGTTTAGAAGGAAAGTGGAGATTTCTTGGGCCTGAAGCATATTTCCTCACTGAAATCTGTCTCTCTTTGTCACTGTTGATTATTTTGAGTGTACTTTTCTGCAATACGTTTATTAGACTTTGAATTAGGAAAGTAAAGGTTTTGTCAATTCAGTAACTTTAAAAGAGAGCCTGGATACCTGTCTTTGCACAGCTGTTATTCAAAGATATTCCTTATCGTGTGCTGTCAAGATGGTTAAGCAATAGTTCAGTTACACACCATCAGCTTGGAAGAAATGTTACATAGTCTACTGTGTTTTAGTGTTCTATGGCACACTGTTTTTTCCTTCTTTCCTCCCTTTTTAATTAAAAAAAAGAAAACCAAATCCAAACACAGAGCCTTGGATACTTTTTAAATTTTCGAAGTAATCTGTAGAAGTTTGAATAGAAGGCCTCACAACCCATAAACTCCAGGGTGGGATTTTTAAAAATTATTTTTTCCACTGACTTCAGCAGCAGCCACAGAGTTAAACTCATGCTAAGTGGTTACATTCTCATAGGGCCCTGGTAGGAGATTTTTGTGCTGTCTTCACCAGGTTTCTTCATTTTTCTGTTTATATCTTAGAGATTAATTATATTCATGTAGTTCTTTAGGATAGGATGGTTTTGTGAAGCAGTTTGTGGACTAAAATGAATAGAGTTTATAATTACAGTTAAGATTATTATTGCAAATTGTAATTTAACAACAGCATGTCATGGATGATACATTCTTAGCAATGTAGTAAACCTTGTTACAATGAATAAGTAGCATATTATCATTGTCCCCACTTGTTCAAATGTGTTCACTTGGTTACTCTAGAGTTGCAGCAGCTCTTTTGCTGTCTGTAATTTTGTTGCTCATCTGCCTTATCACGTCAGGTTATAAGCAAGATTCTTGGCTGAAATTCCGCCATCAGAAAGATTGTCCAGCACCAAATAAGGTCCGTCTCTCCACAGGTGTAGTCCGAATACATTTGACACAAAGAATATGCTTGTATTTATGTCCATGGAGTAGAAGAGTAATTTCCTGAAGTTTTGCAGTTCAGAGGCAGAGCAGTGCACCTGACACTGGAAAAGAATGCATTTTAAGTAATCTGAGGACATTAAGGTACTGTTTTCTTGCTTCTGGCATACCATGCTGTTAAAAATATTGCATTCCTATGCTCAATTATTTCCTGGTCATATCCTATCTGCAAGTTTGGCTAGTGAAAGATTTTGCTTAAATTGTATGGATTTGTAATGTCTAATGTATCTTCTGTGAAGTGGAGTTCACTAAGCTGAGCTGTGCTAAAAAGGTCCCTGCAATGCAGACTTTCAGTAAGAGATTTTTTGAAAAGGCCTTGTGGCCCATTTATGTAATAACAAGGGAGACATGTCCTGACCTATCAATCTCACTGTGAAAGAGCTGTTCAAAACATTGTGTATTGCGCACACATAAACCAACAGACAGGAATGTTTATTATTGCAACAACTTCGAGCCTGATAAAAAATTCCTGAGTAGTTCAACTGGGAACTTAAATTTTTTTTTTTTTTTTTAAATTTTTTTTTTTTTTTTTTTTTTTTTGAGGATTGGGATTTTTTCCCTCATTTCCTCCTTGGTAATCTATTTGGTTAACAAACTGTTGGACTCTGGCCAGGTACTTATAACTCAGCATATTGCATTCTGTTTCTCTCTGAAATACATATTAAAGCAACCTAGATTTTAAATAATCTTTTTGGGTTTTTTCTTTTTTTTTCTTTTTCTCAACACAGGAGTCTGGTTATCAACACTGAGTCAAGAAAAATATGCAGCAAAGAAAACTAAAAATGTTGCAGTATTTGCAAACACATTGTAAAAATAGAATTCAGGTCTCCAAGACCACTGGGATTATACCAGCCACATTTTGATAGCAGACTGGATTAATCATCTGATCATTTTCTCTTGGTTTATTTTTGGTGTCTAGATGGAAACTGACAAATCAGCTTCATCTAGTTTTGGAGTCAGGTTCACAATCTCAACAGAGCAAGGAGATTCCAATTTGGACCAGAAAGTAAGGACTATGTCAATATCATAAACACTGTCAATATGGCTGGGCTAATCAGGGGAACAGTAAACTGAAATTTATAACTAGAACTTCTGTCAGCAAAAAAACAGAGGATACAGTTACATGAGCAGTATCAGTTAAAATTTTTGGCTCTTGAAGAGGGGGACCTACAACTGGAATATTTTAAAACCACAAAGTATGTCGTGTTGCTCATGCTAGTGTCATCCAAGAGCCCACTAGTGTCACTGCAGTTAAGCACCTGAACAAAGACAGTTTCTACTAATGCTTAAACTTTCATTATCTTCTTTATGGTTGTGAGTAAGGCTTACAGGGTGAGTGATAGGCACTGTGTCTGCTGTACCTTTGTATATCTGCATTGCTTCTGAACGGTCAAGTTTACAGAAAAGCAGACCAGAAAACCTACTGGGTCCAGGGGAAGGCTATGGTCTGAAGAAAAAACGACAGGCAGTGTTTACCTTAAAAATGCCTCTCCCATTTGCCTAGTGGAACTGATGGAGTTCATGCTTTATATTACAGTTAATCGCGTCTCCACCATTTCAAAGAATGCACTCAAAGACTGTTTTGTTCCTGTTTTGCCTCTGCACTATAGGGAAGCCTTATTATTGAATTTTTGTTACAATGTAGCTGAACTGGTGCTACAGCCATAGTTAAAGTAGCCAAAAGGAGTGTTATGCCTTAATTAACAAGCCATAATAATTGTTTTAAGATTTATGTCTCAAATGTGCCAACTTATATTCTACTCAGCAGGGGCTCAATTCCAAACACAATATAGATTTCAGGATAACCCCCAGAAAAATAACTGAACAGAATTGGTTGAGCATATATTATATGTTTCTGCTGTAAAACAAGAACACAGCACAACTAGAGTAGAAAACATGTGGTACAACAGACGTAAAAAAATGTTATTTCTCTGCATTCTCCCCCATGTTCTTTACCAGTTAATATTTTACCTCTTAGTTAAAATACATTTTTGGCATGTGATTAGTCAGTTAAACTGTCTTTGAGAAACAGCCGATTTTGGAATACATTTGAGCAGGCCTAAACAGCAGGTGCTGTCATGTTCCTGCAGCCTCAGGAACATGGCAGCAAGAAAGCCATTCTCCACTCTATGTCTGAGATTGGAGGGGCTGTTCAGAGCTTTTTTTTCTGGCTACTGTAAGGTCCCATAAGAGCATGGATGTCATTTTAAGCTGTCATTGGTGTTAAATCTTCAAATTTAGCTGTATTATACAGGGTTTCTGCTGGTGTTTATTATGCACATATGGGTGTAAGAGACAGCTCTTCTAAAATTCTCAACAGGTATGAAGTCACAATTCCATAATCTCTCTTTTTGTGAGCTCTTCACATTGATGAAAGGATGAATTTGTACACTCACTGTCAAGAGAACATTGAATTTGGAGTGACTCTGACCTAGTGTGGCATGAGCTGCTCAGGGCTCCTGGTATAGGAGGAGATCAGAGCCAGAAGGAAATGAGGAAGTCGTAGTCACACAGATGTAAGACTCGCATCCAATCAGTACTCTGTTCAGATATTCTTAGTGGCCTTCTACCCAGTATGTGCTCTTATTTAAAAAAATACATGAGTTGAAATCAATTAATGTTGTTACATTATCCGTTATTGTTGAGCTTTAAAAAAATTTGCTATATTTGTGAAAATCCCACATTTTCAGCTTATCATTGTCCTGCAGAAGTCTCAAGTAAAGTAACAACATGCAAATTCATTTTATATTTGTCAACAGGAAGCCAGGGACTTGGTCAGGCTTTTGTGTTTGAGACGTGGAAAAAGGGGAAGAAGAGAATTCAGGAGGATAAAGTCTGGAGTAGCAGATACTTTTTTGGCTCTCACACCTGAAAACTTTAATGTCATTTATAACCATGGGCAAGGCTATCTACAAACTGGAGAAGACGGTCCCTGCAGTTTGATATAGAATTTCCAGAGCTCTTCTTCACGAAGCTCTGTTAAACAACAATGATACCACTGAAGTCAATGTGAGTTTGCAGTGAAATACTGCACAGACAGATACTTATGTCTATTTTAAAGCTGAAAGCAGATGAGGCTTGTGCAGGTAGTCTGCCATATAGTAAGCACTTCAGTTGATTTATTAAGTTTCATGGGGAAGTTTCTGTTAGTTTTCTGCTGATTCTGATTTTGTAAGGATTTGCCCTTATCAAAGAGAAAGATTGGCAGTACTGAGAACATTTTCACTTTATGGTTATGATTTTTTTTTTCATAAATTCAGCAAAAACTTTGCCATTGACATCAATGGAAATGATAGTTAAACTTTCCTGAACATAACTTTTATTTTTAATTTACCATGTTTTTTGGCAAGAAAGTGTTTAATCTGTTCCGGAGGAAGACATTAGTATTTTGGCAGGACAGAAAATTTTAAGACAGAAGTAACAGAAACAAAGGAAAAAAAGACATTAATTTTGTCAGGTGAACATAAATTATTTACTTAAATGGAAGCTTTTGTATTCAGAAACTTACAAAATGCAATAAATTGAAAGGAATTTAACTAATTTTGTAATTAAGAATGGGCTTCTAGCTCCAGTAGCAAACACACATATAAAATTTTATTTTAAAATATTGCATATTAAGATAGACATTACAAGTAAAATTCGAGAAGAAAACCCTGGATGTTTGTAGCAAGAAAAAGAAAAGAAGGTATAGTCCTTAGCATACACTGAAATTCATATCCAATTAGAAGAGAAAAAACTTCATGTAATGTAAGTTACTAGAAATTTGTTCTGGAATATTTGCATGTTAATTTTATTCTTCTTCTGAATCTATGATTTAACCCCATTTTCACTCCCCTATTTCTCCAAATTCACCATTTTTATATTTGGAGTGTTCAGAAAAAGCTGTCTACAGCTAGAGCATATCAGCTTTGTTTTTTGTTACCTTACTTGCAAATACTAGTGTCATTTTGATAGTCATGTTAAAGCAATAATAGGGATCATATCGTGGAATGAAAGGTGACTGTTTTCAAAAAAGATCACCCTCAGTGCCTGATTATTTGATAGAATAACATTGATAAAGATTCTATTTTATAGAATAAAGATTTAGTAGTAGTAGTAGTAGTAGTAGTAGTAGTAGTAGTAGTAGTAGTAGTAGTAGTAGTAGTAGTAGTAGTAGTAGTAGTAGTAGTAGTGGTGATACTTTGAAAAGAGAGTCAGACACACCTTAGATTTTTTTCTTCTTAATTCGGTATGAATGCAAAATAAAGCAACAAAACAATTGTAATCTAAATGAGATGCTAATTTGGAGTCTTAAAGATATGCTTTTTCTTTCAATTAGATCTTTTTTCCTAACTTATATATCTCTAGTTTAGAGTCAGGAAAAAATTGTAAATGAAATAAAGTCTGTGTCTTACTCTTCAGTAGCAGACTAGATCTTTACTGAGGAATGCAGCTACTAAATTGTCATAAGGAGGAGCTATAATGAAAAAAATTTGGAGCATGGATGTCATAGATGTAAATTTATGAACTGGCTTAGCACTAGGCAATAATAGGCTCACAACAAATCCCTGTATATTACAATTTCCTCCAGGGAGCCTCTCCTACAACCATCAAAAAGCCCTTTCGGGTTGGGTGGACAGGAATACCATGTTAATGCTTTAATTCTACGGCACAGTAAATCACTGTTAGACCAGACACAGAGTCTAGCAGGTTGTCACCATGTGGCAGCTGAACCAGCAAAGAGGGAATGATATAGGTCAGAGGTTTAGGTACCTGAAAGGTCATAAAGTGTATTGGGGTGGGAACTTTACACCCTAGTTCATGTGGAGTAAAAACTAAGTCAGTGGTCTTGATGTCAACATCAATGAAACCAAGTTTGCACTGAAAAGTATCCCAGCTCACCCCCTACAATTAAACCTGCTAGAAATGTCATGGTTTATTGCCCCACCTGTTGGATTCAACTACTGCCTTCGTGAGGATGACATTTGCACTTGAAGGCTGGCAGGCTGCAAGGGGATTAGGAAGCAGACATATGCAGACATATGCAGACACATGCATGCAAACACTCCCCCATCCCCCATCACCCATCCCCCACGTTTGTATTTAGTACTTTTCCACCAAGCACAGGAGACCAACACAAGTGGTCTGGCCACTTGACCTACAGATCCAATGGCACTCCAGAGGCCAGAGATTGAGTTTTGTAGCTACTGACTGATTCCATATAATAAGAGTAGATTGCAATATAAGAGGGTAATAAAATATGCTGTTGTGGTATTCTTCACATACATACAAAAGAAGTAAAGAGGGAAAATAAGACTCTAGTATTTTTTGTACTGGAACTATTCTGATCTTTTAAAGTGCACTGTCTCTAACTAAAAATTGGTTGTTAGAACCATGTCCTCCTAAATGTATACAAATCTTTCCATATACTCTCTATAGACTTGCTTTCACATGCCAAAAATGAGAATCAGTGCTTTAAAAAAGAAAAAAAACACAAGAGAAATGTGCATGATTTTAACCTATGTCCTTTTAAAACAGAACTAAAAAAAAAAGTTTGAACAAAGCAGCTTGAGAAACCCCAGTTTTAAACAGGCATGCATGTTGAAATTCACAAAGGCGATGGTTCTTAAATTGCATTTTTACTTTGGCCTCACTGGTGCAACTGACCATGGGCTAAACTTTTACCACAGGTAAGCACAAATGTAAGGCAAGAACAGATGTCAAGATGGTATGAAATAGTTTCTGCCAAAGAGTTAGGTGGGTGTCACTGAGACACAATAAAACCCTACTAGTAACATTTTCTTCCCGTACAGTGTTCTTTGGATATCAGATTTTGAAGGTTCTTGTTTGAACCTCTTTGAAGGTTCTTTCCTCTTCTTCCTGGCAAAGTGGCATTTCCAGGGCAAATAGCTTGCTCACGAGCATGTTCTGAAGAATCCCTTAAATCTGACTGTAATGAGGCCCTGAATTGCCACAAGGCATTGGCTTTTCCTTACCTACAGTCTGAGAGAGGACAGTATAATACGATGAAAATGAAATAGACCTTTCATGTTTTTAAGGTATGTTTTTAACCCCGGTTCTATTCAGAAGTAGCCCCTTACTGCTCTAAGAATACACCTGAAGATATACTGCTGCAAAAATACTTGTGAAGAAGAGAAATACTGGAGAAGTTATGCAACCTTTCCACTTCCAGATTGTATTTCACAAACTTCTTTAGTGCCTCGGGTAATATTCTGATAGCTCTATTGGGAAAAATGATAACTGTACACGGTCTCCTGCATTCTCTCCACATACGTCTGTGGTTATGTTGTACCACCAATATGAAGTGTAGGAAGGGAAATTTCCCAAAGGAATTTATGAAAGAGGATATGTTGGAGCTGGGGACAAAGGCAAAGAAAATGAAAAACCTGATCCTATTTCAACACAGTCATAAGTCTGATCAACATTGCAGATAAATTGTGACCTTTTCTGTCATGAAAGAATGTATTGTATGGAGACTAATAAGCCCAGGGTCTGTTTTTACCTTGTTTTGTTTTGTTTGGGCTTTTTTCAGTCCAATTTGCTGATGAAGGGCATGTTGAAGCTGAGGGCTGAAGGAATAAAAGGGAAGATCAGGGTCACCATTCTCTTACATTGTTGTCTCTCTTGCAGAAATTCTCAGTTTGTTCCATTGTTGTCAGATCTCTAATGTGTTGCAGAAATGCAAAAAAACAAATGCATATTTACCAAGAGTGATAGTCGATCGGAGTAACCTGTACAGCTCCAATTATGAATGATAGCTCTCTACTTGCTTTATGCTCATTTTAAAGTCCCCTGGACACAGATTGATTAAAGGCAGGGACCCATATGAATTTATGAAAAATTTATGGAATTTTGAAAGAACATTAACATGTACCATTCAAAAACTAATCATTTCTTGGCTGTCACTATTTTCTTTTCCTTTTTGCATCACAAAATCTTTCTTACATTGGGAATATATGCTTAATAATCGAAAACTGATGCTGAGAATTAAAAATAAATATGTCACTGGATAAAATAAAGCAACAACAACAACAAATAAATTAGATCTGTATGATTTTAACTGTTCTTTAATCTGCTTCTGGGCAACAAAAGTGATTTGTGTCAGCCTTTATTGCATTAAACTTTAATTTTCTTCCACAAGAACAGGATTAGATAAAGGAGTATTGGATTGCACTCAGCATGGATTAGCTGAGCGGTGTCTTTGCTGCCAAGGACCAAATGGATTTCCTTCCTTTTGTGATTTATATTTTTATTGCTGTTTTTTTTCCCCTTCTTCTAATTCCCATTACCCGTCTGTTTGCCAGAACTGAGATACCCTCAAGAGCAGCAGAAAGGCAGGCAGAATTACTGGCTTATTGCATATATTTGTGTTCCAAGGATTTTTACTAGCCAGCGTCAGAGGAATAAGCTAGCCCTCAGCTATAGAAGCTGATTGCTAATTTAAAACTAAAAAATTAAAAGCTCATTCAGTGTAAAAGGGACTCAGTCTTTATATATATATATATATATATATAAAGTATATATATATATACATATACATATACATACATGCAAAGATTTTAACTATTCCCTTAAAAATTTAAAAAAAAAAATCTAAGTTTTGTCTAGTGGAGGTAGATCAGCAAAGGTTTGTTGGACATATAAAATGATTAACAGTCAAAACAGAGATCCTGGCAATGTGAATGGAAAAGGAAAAATATTCACTCAGTATAGAGTCAGGGAACGTCCAAAATTTGAAGGGATAAAAAGGCAGAAAATAAAATACAGATTCTTACTTACAGACAGTGTAATAAAATGCAGCTTGTATTTTGCAGCTCATTTTAGAAATTATTAATGAATTTTTCAGTCTTGACATTTTAACCAGTAAGAAGGTACCTGGTGGTAGATATAGAGGTATTTGAGAAAAAGATACTTAAACTATTAAGTTACAGAGAACGGGCTGGGTTTTCTAGGCAGTAAAGGACAGCCCAAATGGCTAGCAGTAGTCTCTCTTGGGCATATTCAGCCACACCAAAGGACTTTCACGTGCAATAAAAAATTATAAAATGTAATGAAGCACACAAAAGCTGTTCTTAGAAAGTATAAATAAAAAGTCTGATTCCTCAATACAGGGATGAAGTAGGGGCAGAAGCTGACCCTGCTGTCATTACACCACCAAAGAATTTATTAACAATAATTTCCAGAGCACATTTTCTGTGGATCTGTCATGAAAATATTTAGTGAGTTACAGACAGTCCAGAAGGTAGTAACTGAGTTGTGTAACTGCTGAAGCCTGAGCTACCCTTGATCCTTTGCTTAAATGCTTTTTGTTACATTGAACACCCATTGCACAGTCCAGAACACAATACGCAGTCAAACCTGGCCCAACTGTTTTGTTTTGTTTCGTGAGGGAAACCTGACCTTTGCTTAAATTTACATGTAAATTAAACACATTTAAAATTTCAGTTGATTCCTCATGTGGTAATACTGCTGGCTGAATCTGAGCAAAGGATACTTCCACATAATTTCATATTCTTCAAATTAAACACAAGGAGTTTTTGTTCATGTCATTTAGTTAGGGACTTAGTTCATTTTCTTGGTACACAAAAAAAAAGAGTGGATTATTATTACATTATCAAAATGAATCTTCATGGTTGTTGCCGTGTTATTTTCTGAAATTGTTGAATTAAACTACTGACTATTGTCTCACTCTTGCTTTGTTTTAGTAGCTGTTACATTTCTCAGAAGTAGCTTTCAACTCATCAATAAATAGAACCTTTAAATCATCATGCATTTTTCCAAACAGGCATTTACTGCCTTCAGACTACTGACAGAGACACTAGTTTGTCAAACACTAAATCCAAGATGATATTTACTGCTGCTTCTATCACATCACAAAGATATACAGAGAGGCTTCCTATGGTGGTTTCAAGACTCAGTGTTTGCCTGCCTGTCGTGTTTTAACCCCAGTTGACAATGAAGTACCATGCAGCTGCTCACTCTTTACCCCTGAGCCCCCTCCAGTGAGATGGGGCAGAGAATCAGGGAGAAACAAAAGCCTGTGGCTTCAGATAAGAAGAATTTAGTAACTGAGATAAAATATTATGGTATTATACCAAGACTAATAATAATAATAATAATAATAATAATAATAATAATAATAGAGATAACAAAAGAAGAGAGGGGAAGTTACCAAGAGAAAAAAGATGCTTAACAATACTGCTCAACAACTGCTGAATAACGGCCAGCCTGTCCCCCAACAGAAATTGGTACCTCCTGACCAGTTCCCTCTAGTTCATATACTGGCCATGACATTCTACAGAATGGAATGTCCCTTGGGCCAGTTTGGGTCAGCTGGCTGAGTGCCTTCTCAGCTTCTTGTGCTCCTTCTGGCTGGCAGAGTGCGGTGGTTTTAGCTTGACCCAGTTTTTGCCAGTGAGTAGGGTGGGGTACAAAGATGGCTCCTGCATGTCCTGAGTAAAGATTCTGGAAATTTCTCCACCATGTCCAGCAGAGCCAATCTCTGATGGCTCTGAAGATGATGGATATGCTGCTGGCCAAGCCCAAGCCAATTAGAGATGTTAGTGACACCTCTGTGATAACATATTTAAGAAGAAATCAAAACAATGTGAGCACGCACTTTAGTCAGAGGAGGAGGAGGAGGTAAAAATAAGTGAGGGAGAACAACATGGAGGCACCAAGGTCAGTGGAGAAGGTGGGGGAGCAGGTGCTCCAGGCGCTGGAGCTGAAAACCCTCTGCCAGCCGTGGTGAAGACCATGGGGGAGCAGGTGGTCCCCCTGCAGCCCATGGGGTCCACGGAGGTGCAGAGATCCACCCATAGCCTGTGGGGAGGTGCCCACGCCAGAGGAGCAGGTGGATGCCTGCAGGAAGCTGTGATCCAGTGGGAGTCCCAGCAAAGACTGAGAGTTGCAAAGGCCTTGCAGGAGAAGGAAAGGCCTTGCTCCCGGGATGGAAACAGCCTGGCCTCGGCTCAGAAGTCTGCACCCTAAGGACAAAATCTCGTACTGCAGCAATCGGGCTGGTGCTGCTCGTGAGATTGGACCCACACCGAAGAAGTTCACAGAGGACTGTCTCTCGTGGGAGGGACCCCCATGGCTAAGCAGAGGACTCTTTTTCCCCTGATGGACTGACCCTGACCAAAGGAAACCTCATACCCTGCCCCCTCCCCAGAGCTGTTGGTTAGAAGGAAGGAGGGAGGGGGTGAGCCGAGAAACAGCCTTAATAAGGAGGGGGGTTGGGTAGAGAAACAGCATTTGTAGCAGAAAAATTGTGGTGTTGGACTAAGAAAAGCCACATATCTTGCCCCAGCCCGGATCTGCTGGTTGAATGGAGGGAGAGGGCGAATAGAGAAACAGTGTCTATAGTAGAAGAATTGTGATGGACTGACGTAAGAGAAAAACCCCACACCGTGCCCCTGCCCGGGAGTTGTTGGTTAGTTGGAAAGGAGGGAGGGGGTGAGCTGGGAAGTGGTGCCTTAAGAGGGAAGGGGGGTGAGTGAAGAAGCGGTGTCTTAAGAGCTTGTTTTTACCTCTGATTTATCCTCTGACTCTGTTAGATTAATAAATCACTATCTGTGCAACTTTAAGTCTCCCACCTGCTTTTGCCCTCTCCAGTGCAGCCTATTAGTGATCTTATCTCAACTCATGAGTCCAGAGTGTTTGTGTTAATTTTTTCCTCTCCTCTGCATAGTTGCAGCAGGTGAGAGCAGAGAGAGCAGACGTCCTAAGTGCCTGGCATTTAGCCAGGGTCAAACCCACTGACACAGAGCATGGGAAGCTGAACAGTCCTTGCCTTAATGTAGGCACTACTGAACAGCTACTAAAATATTACTCTGTTGCTAGCATTATTCTCATGCTGAATCTAAAACACAGCACTGCACCAGCTAATAAAAATAAAATTAACTCTGTCCCAGCTGAAACCAGGACACTGCTACTTCTCTCTTACTTGAAGCAACAATTTGTGATAGAAAAAAAATTGAAATATATATATTATTGAAGTCTATTCCTTCTTAAGGGAAAAAACCCCACAAAACAGTAAAAGATGCTCCCTGTCAACAAGTCCACAGTACCCCTGTTGAGGTTTGCCCCTGGTTAAATGCCAGGCACCCACGATGTCTGGTCTCTTTATTCTCTCCTGTCACAACCATGCAGAGGAGAAGAAAAAAAAGTAACACAAACACACCAGGCTCATGAGTTGAGATATAAGTCAGTGGTGGGAGAACGCACAGGGAAAGGATGAAAAACAAAGGGATGGGAAAATTAAAATTGCAAAGTGATTTATTAACTGAGTCAGAGGATAAATCAGAGGTAAAAATAAGTTCTTGAGACACCATTTCTTCAGTCACACCGCTTCCCTCCTAAGGCACCATTTCTCAGCTCACCCCCTTCCCTCCTTCCAACCAACAGGTCTGGGCGGGGGGCAGGGTATGAGGGTTTCCTTTGGTCAGGGTCAGTCCATCAGGGAGAAGTATCCTCTACTTAGCCATGGGGTCCCTCCCACGAGAGACAGTTCTCTTCGAACTTCTTTGGCATGGGTCCAATTTCACAAGCAGTACCTGCCCAAATTTGCTGCAGCACGAGATTTTGTCCTTAGGGTGCAGACTTCTGAGCCGAGGCCAGGCTGTTTCCATCCCGGGACCAAGGCCTTTCTCTCTCCTGCAAGGCCTTTGCAACTCTCAGTCTCTGGGACTCCCACTGGACCACAGCTTCCTGCAGGCATCCACCTGCTCCTCTGGCATGGGCACCTCCCCACAGGCTGTGGGGGGTTCTCTGCACCCCCATGGACCCCATGAGCTGCAGGGGGACCACCTGTTCCCCCACGGTCTTCACCACGGCCGGCAGAGGGTTTTCAGCTCCAGCGCCTGGAGCACCTGCTCCCCCACCTTCTCCACTGACCTTGGTGCCTCCATGTTGTTCTCCCTCACTTATTTTTACCTCCTCCTCCTCCTCTGACTAAAGTGCATGCTCACATTGTTTTGATTTCTTCTTAAATATGTTATCACAGAGGTGTCACTAACATCTCTAATTGGCTTGGGCTTGGCCAGCAGCATATCCATCATCTTCAGAGCCATCAGAGATTTGCTCTCCTTGACATGATGAAAAACTTCCAGAATCTTTACTCAGGACACACAGGAGCCATCTTTGTACCCCACCCTACTCACTGGCAAAAACTGGGCCAAGCAAAACCACCACAATCCCCCACCATATTCCAAACAGGGAGAAAAATAAACTTGTTTTAATACTTTTTCCAAAGTCTAAAGCAGTGGTTCTGCTTCCAGATACCTCTCTGCAAAGTGGAGCACAAAAATATACAGTTATCTAGGTACTAGCCTGCATGCATCTCATGCAGAAAAACTTGTGCTCTTAAAACTCAGAAAGGGGCCACCCAACAGATGAAGTACTTGCACTTCTCCCTCTTACCTGGCTAAATAAAAGCAAAATTCATTTATATAGGGATGAAAGGGAATTCCTGCAATATAACTCTTCTGCTATTGTGAGTAGTCACTTCACTTATTGCCTATTGTTTCATCATCATATTACATCTGGAATGTACTTACATTTTCCTTATGACTTTCTTTGTCCCTGCAACTCTTCCTGGTTTGTTTGTTTTTTTTTGTCATGATGCTATGAGAGTTTTTGATTTTCTCTGAAGCCTTTCCAGCTTTCCTAGATGCAGTTTTTATATTAGTCATAGATGAAAATGTAGCTGTGATAGCAGAGGATGGTCGTTTAGGAAGGAATATTTGTGATTGTGTTGGGGATATCTTTTTATCTCATCCCATCTTTCATTTTTTGTTCCTTTTGTTTTGTGTCCAGGATGGTCAGTGCCCCTTGCCCTGCCTCTGGTGATATCGCGATAATTGCAAGGCAGCCCAGGATTTCCTGCAAGAGTTGTGGGGCGCAAGGGGATTTTGCTTCCTCTTCTGGTGGAGAATCTGGCCCTGGGAGCCAGGCACTGGGATTGCTCTGAGGAGAGATACAGTTGCCACTTGGCTTTTGCCTGGGTTTTTTTCCTCCTTTTCCCTTCAGCACCATGGCTGGAGCTTACTGGTCTACTTTCCTACTTCTCCGCTGCTTGGGAGCCCAGAGCCACTGCGTGTCACACTGGGACCTGGGAACACCCTGTTCCTCACGAGGGGGCTGCCGCCTCTGCGCAGCCCAGACCCAGAGAGCAGCCATCACCAGCGAGCCACCCAGGGAGCGATCCCCTGCCCAGCCCCAGCTGTACTCCTCCGCTGCTTCAGGGCCTTTTTGCTACACTGCAACCCAACACCCGGACTCCCCGCAGTTTCAGGCACCTTTTGTTGGTCACTTCTGGGGTGACAGCCGCTGCCGTCCCCAGCCACTGCCAGGGGTCCTGCTACAGCCCATTGCGCCATCAGGAGGGGCACAGGGACCAGCTGGCCCTGTGAGGCAGTAAAGGAAACCCCTCTGCTGCGCTCGCCATTACCAGCGATAGAGAGACGGCTGAGCTCATTCCACAGCGCCCCCTGCAGGCACGGGGGAATCACAGCCCTGCCTCACCAGGAGCCAACAGCGCCCCTGCCGGCTGTGACCGTGACTGCACCTATGGGGAGGGGGTGACAGCTGAGGGCAGGCTGTCACTGCTTTCTGGCTTGTCCCTTGTGGCTGCTGGTGGTGTTGCTTGTTTGCCTTGTTACAAATCCTGGTAAAGAACTGTTATTCCTTTTCCCATATCTTTGCCTGAAAGCCCCTTGATTTCAAATTCGGAGGGAAGGGGAGTCATATTCTCTATTCTAAAGGAGGTTCCTGCCTTCCTTGACAAACACCTGTCTCTCAAACTGAGAAAATGATCTTCCCGTCTTGATTTGGAAACTGATGCTATTCTGTCCAAAAGAGTAGGTCGTCTCATCATGCTGGGATGCACATGAGATGTGCATTCTTGCTCTGCAGATGAAGCTTATGTTCTGCTTGACACAAAACAGAAGCTACTTGAGCAAAAACCCAGGCTAGGTGAACATGCTAATAGAAGTCATATGGCTTGCACTGTGCACCTGGGCTATATGTCACCTAACGCCGAGCCACTCGCTTGTGGCAGATAGCTCTGGCGTCTCTCAGCGGCGTTAAGGACTGAGGACGCCGTCACCCAGGGTCAGTGAAGCAGCACTGCAGGAGACTTAAGGAAGTGGGACAAGCTGGGAACTGGAACGGTGAAAGAAGAGGTGGGCTTCGAAACTGAGTCTTCTTAAGAAAGGGTTTATTGGAAACACAGACGGGATGGAGAGACTAGGATGGGGAGAAGACCGAGGCTCAAAGCCCTGAACAAGGGCAGGCAAGGGTTTAAAAGGGAGCAGGGAATAGGGAGTGGCCCACACCGGGAACCAATTGGGGAGTGGAAAAGGGGCAGTATAATGAGGATGGAAATGGGGTACAATGAATAGGGATTTACAGAGGGAGGAACCAAAACCGGGGACCCAATAAACATTACAGGAGGGGAGAACTTTCTAGAAACTTCACCAAATAAAGAGAACAGAGGTGGGGAAGAGTGCGGGGCCAATTAAGAATGAAGAATCTACATAGGCAAACAATGGGCTGCAGGGAATCATGGTTTCTCACCATGACCAGGAGGGGTGATGCTTCAAACTTATTGCCACCACTCGCCCTCCTGGCCCTGTCCTCCCTGCAGTCACCCTTCTGGGTCCACCCGGACCTGTGCCGCCGCAACAGTCACCTGTGCAGCAAAATTGTACTTGTGCAATCCACAAAAAATCATTTGCATATGTGTATGTGAAACATTCCATTTTGACTTGAATTTCATATGGAAAACTGCTGGTGTCAGACACACTGTCCTCTAGAGGATTTCAGGTTTTCATACAGTGAATCTCAAAACATTTAGTGTTGAAAGATACTGCTGAGCTATTAGTTTCTTTCAGTTTTGCCTGCTTTTTTTTTTTTTTGTAAATCTAAGGTCATTTTGAAACTGAGAATTCTAGTATGCGCCATAAAGTAATAATAACTATATAAACTGGTCACTTAATGTTATTGGTTTGTTAGAAGGGGGACAGTAAAACAAATCTCTAACATATACTAAAAAAGCTCAAAATACATATGCCCCATATACTATAACTGTACTTTGAATTGCAGTTTTTGTTTAGGTTTTTTTCTTTTAAGATGAAAAAGCATTTGTTGTCTGTTTTGGTTTATCAGTTTTCCCTTGTCAATCTGCATGAGGAAAAGGCAAAATCATTCAGTCT
Source organism: Acanthornis magna (assembly GCA_036785705.1). Lineage (NCBI taxonomy): Eukaryota > Metazoa > Chordata > Aves > Passeriformes > Acanthizidae > Acanthornis > Acanthornis magna. The sequence continues at coordinate 267,454 of JAWUZG010000149.1, forward strand.
CTGGCCCAATTTGATTCAGTATCCCCCTGTGAAAGAGCCATTTGTTTACACTGAGAATGAAGATTCAGGTATATGAAGAGATACTGGAATTATGCCATATGTTATAACATATGGGTGGTTTTCACTATGTTAAATCCATGTGAAGGAGGGAACCCTCATGGGCAAATGTACTGCATTTTCCTATCTTGAACCCTTAGTAAGAGTACACTTTCATAACATTGCAAAAGAATTAACTAACCCTATCCAAACCAGAGATTTTGTAAATATTAATACAGAAAATACAGCCTACATCCAGGGACAATGAAGCACACAGAATGAGCACAGAGCTATACTGGTCTTGGTAATTAAGACATTGGAGCCCCTGCTCTTTTCTGTGTTGTGCAGCACATGCCACTGCCTCTCAATTTGCTATGTATGTAGAAGGCTTTGAAATGTGTACCTAGCTCTTTGTACATTTTGCACAAAATTATTTTTGTTGCATATTGGTAGTGAGAAAGAAATAAAACTGTCACCAGTTTCTAAAATGCATAGAAATATAGAGAAACACGTATTTTATATTACGAGATATGACACACAGAGATACAAATTCAGTGTGAGCTACTGTAAGTTAGGTGAAAGAAAATTTTTTGCTCTTATTTCTGCAACTTGCTACCTGAGCTCGCATTGGTGAAAGTGCACTGGCGTAACAATGCTGTTTCTGTATTTGAGGAATGAAATTAAGAGACATGGCAGGAAAAATAGTCTCACATGGGGGCATAAAGAAGCAATCAGCTTCTTGTTCCTCTTATCACTCTCCATCTCACACATTCCTCTCCCAGTTTGTGATTGTACACATGCCTTGACCCTGTTCCTTAATGTTGAAAGTTATTTTATTTTAAATCATCTCCAAGAAACACCTTCTTACAGAGACATAATCTTCTCAAAATGCTAGCCTACTGTGATTTCAGTCTGACTTTATAGAGTACTTATGTAGACTTCCCATGGTACTTACAGTCATGGCTATAGAAATAAAACCCAGCCTTCTGGAACTATTTTCCATTGAATTCTTAGCTGTTTTGTTTACTTTTTTAGACCCTTATCATTGGACACATCAAACTGACAATATATCTTTTTTAAATGGCATACTGGGATTTCTATTTTATTTTATTTTATTTTGTTGCAAAGCAAAAAAGCTGACTTCTAAGAGTTCTCAAAATCCTAACAAAAACTCAGATACTAGGAGCAGTTTCAGAAATGTTCTTTTATCTTTTTTTCTGTAAAGCTTATATAAGATGTTGTTTCTTTTCATTTCCAGAGAGGTGTAAATGTATTGCCACTTCATGCTGTATGCATTTGTAACATGATTTCATAGAGTGGTGATCTAAAGTAACAAACCCAGAAGATCTGTGCCAGACTGATCTTAGATCCTAATCCCACAAAGATATTTTTATAACTTAATATTGAAAACGTCTGTAATTTTGGTGAAGTCAGTTGACATTTTTGAACTGTATTTTAACCACAAGTAGAGTCTTTGAATAGTGAATTTAGTAGTAGTATAGTAATAATAAACAATTTGTATTGTACCAGAATTTGCCTCCTATTTATAACAGAAAGAAAGCAGTGTATCTCCAGACTAGAAGGAGCTTTCAGTACAAGTGGCAAATAATAATAATTTGTTTAGGCCCTTTATCCTGTCCAAAAGTCATACAAAGAGATACGGGGCATTTTACCGAGTGTAGTTTATACCATTAAATGCTACAACAATAATGTCATTTGTAATAGAAAACAGGGTTTAAAAATAAAATATAATACTTAGGTGTGTTATTAGGTTTTAAGAAGAGTGATGGTACTGAACAACTCTTTTGGTTTTATTTTATTTTATTTAAATATGTCTGTTCTCTGGGTAAAACTCAGGTTGTGATTTATCATGGTATGCTTAAATTGGAGAGCCTGATGTTGACACTAATTCATTGCAATGCAAGCATTCAATGTTATTGTACATATGTTATAACATATGGCAGAATTTCATTCCTCATCTCTTTCTTATGGTCTGTCCTCAGAGCCACTAAAAGTCTGTCCCATGAGACGACTTTTTGTTAAATTAGGTCAGCAACTGAAGTAGGACATGTGTCAACCCCTCTGCTGAGAAGCATGGCAGTGTTAACACTGGAAAATTAGCTTTACTTCAACCTTTTTACGTTAGAAATCTAATGAGAGATCTTACTCTGAGCACAGATATCTCTGACTTCTCTTCAGATATTAATGAGATATTTTATTTGCTATTACTATATTAATTACACTGTTGTTTTCAGACATTTGAAGAATACTGTTTCCATGTCTTTGGGCAGAGTTAACTTCATCTCTGTGAAGCACCATAGAGGTATGTATTGTCAGCTAATGCCTTGGCTGAGTATGGTATTGGTAGCATAAGAATGGTTTTGCATAAATTTGTCCCTACAGACTCTGGATTGCTTTGCTTTATCCCATTTCACTTTACACGTAGCCACACATTTCTCCAAGGGGAGAAATAACATAGCACAGATTGGTGTATGTGAGGTATATCTGCAGGACATGATCTTGTTCCAGCACTCCAAACAGAAAGAAATTTTACTTCTGTTTCTTTACCAGCAGTCCCATTTCCACTGCCTTTCTGACACCCATGATTTTATAAAACTTTACCATAGCCACTCTCATTTGCATCTTTTTCAGGCTGATGAATATAAGACTATTTAATTGTTCTTCCATGCTGCAGACTTTGATTAGCTTTCTTGCTGCCTTTGAACTTTCTCCAGGTATTCTATTCACTTTTTGAGATGGAAAGTTTCATACCCCATGGTATTCAAGAGGTGGGCGTGCCATAGGTTGATACAGTGGCTTATTTTCTCTGTCTTTTGTTTTGTGTCTGTGTTGGTTTTACATGGCCTGGTTTTTGGTAGCGGGGGCTGCCACAGAGGTGGCTTCTGTGAGAAGCTTCTGGAAGCTTCCACCATATCTAGCATAGCCAATCCCTGATGGCTCTGAAGATCATAGACATGCTGCTGGCCAAGCCTGGGCCAATTAGAGATGTTGGTAATGCCTCTGTGATAACATATTTAAGAAGAAATCAAAGTGGTAGCCAGAGAAGAGGAGGAGGTGAGAACACCTGAGGGAAACAACATGGAGACACCAAGGGCAGTGGAGAAGGAGGGAAGGAGGTGCTCCAGGTGCCAGAGCTGAGATTCCTCTGCCAGCTGTGGTGCAGACCATGGTGGAGCAGCTGTGCCCCTGCAGCCCATGGGGTCCACAGGGGATGCAGAGATCCACTCACAGCCCATGGGGAGGTGCCCACGCTGGAGTGGGTGGATGCCTGGAGGGGCTGTGATCCAGCAGGAGTCCCAGTGGAGAGAGGGCCCTGCTTCCAGGCTGGAGCAGCCTGTCCTTGGAGGACTGCACCCCGTGGATGAGGGACCCACGCTGCAGCAGTTTTGAGAGGACTGTCTGCCCATGGAAGGAGCTCACATTGCAGCTGTTTTGGGATGACTGCTGCTTGTGAGAGTGGAACTAACCTGGAGAAGTTTACAGAGAACTGTCTCGTGTGGGAGGGACCCCACAGCGCAGTGTGGGAAGGACGTCCCTCCCTGAGCAGCGGAAGAAGATCCTGGTGGTGAACTGACCAAACCCCCCACGCCCTGTTCCCTGCACTGTCAGTGGGAAGGAGGGAGGCACTGTGGGAATAATGGTGTCTTTAAGGGCTTATTTTAGTTTTCTTTATCCTCCTCTGATTTTGTTAGTAATAAATTTATTTTGTACCTCTGAGTTGAGCCTGTTTTGCCCGTGGAGTGTTTTCTCCTGGTCCTTATCTAGACTCATGAGCCCTTCGTTAATTTTTTTCTTCCTCTGCCCAGCTGTGGCAAGGGAGAGAAAGTGAGTGGCTGTCGTGGGTGCCTGGCATTCGGCCAGGGTCAAACCATGACAGTGTCCTTATTTCTTTACCACTTTTTTATAATTTCTAATATTGTATTTACTTTTTTGTGTGCTAGCAAGGACTGAACTAAAATTTTAATGGAAGTATTGATTCTTCTCATAGATCTCATTTCTGAGGAGTAGCAGTCAGCTCAAATCAAACTTAGACTTTAGGGCTTGTCAGGTTTAAGTTACAAAATTTAATTTATTCTTTGATGAACAGTTAAGACTGGAATCTATGAATCAGCAATGAACAGAAATTTCGAGGCTGTTCTGACCTTTTTTTTCTTCATTCTTTAAAATCTCAGTGCAGATTTTCTGGTCCTATTGTCTGGAATACAGAAGTGACAGTTTTAGCTGCTTCTCTTCCAGAAAGATGACATGTACAGAAATCAGTGTGTAGAAAGGCTTCTGAAATAAAGATAGAGCCTCTTAGAAGACTGGAATACGCTGACTTTTTCTGATTTAAGGGGGCTAAGAGATTTACTGGAAGGTGTTTGTTTAAACAAGGTATATAGCTTGTGTTTTAGGTACTAGGAGGTAGATAAAAATTTACTAAGGACTGCTTGCTAAAACAATGCATATAGCTTGCTCAATTTTTTTGTGCTTGCCAAGCGAAGAGGGAGGATATAAAGAAGATGCCAAACTATTGATAAAGAGAAGGAACCGTGACCAGATATCTCACTTCTGGATCCTGAAACCAGCCTGAACCAGCTTTAAGGTTTGGACCTGGACCAGAGACCCAGGGAGTATGTGCAGGGAAGCAAGGTGAAGAGTTCAGCCTGAGGAAGACTTCTTTACTTCATCATGAGACCTCTGCCCACGACCATCAGGCTGCACTGCTCAGGGGCAAGTGTATTCAAACGAACTTTGGACTTATAATACGAAGAGGCAATAGGTAATGAATATGTATAGGGGAATTGTGTAACTTTATGCATATGTAATTTGTAACTCAACGTAAACCGGATAGAGCATTATTGGGGTGCACATGCTTTGAGGAAATATTTCCCGTGTGTCCCAGCTCTGGAAAAAACATACCTACTTTAAAACTTTCCTTTAGTTGTAGAGTTAATCCGCACCTCAGTTCATCCTAAAAGAGGCGTGATTACTCTCCACAAGAACATCTTGAGGTCAAAATCGTAAGAGGGAGCTCCTGCCAAGCTAAAGGTCAGATAAAGGTCAATATTAGCATAAACCCAAATTTGTATAATCAGCCCATGAATAAATTTTGGGCTAGGATTTAGATGACTGCTAACTTTATTGCTACTGTTACCAGTGTAATAGTGAGAAGAAAAGAAAAAATTCCTTGTTTTCATTATGTGCTTTAGAAGTGAAAGAAAGGTCACTTTCTTTCTGATGTTTCTTGAAGAAGCAGGAAACTAAGCCTTACATAGCAACCTCTACCCTTGTCTTCAATTTACATAAGTGGAAAGATTTGTCATCATTTGAACAACAAAAGGATAAGAAAAAAACCCGAAACCCAGCAACTTTGCCCAAGCCCTCCACGAGGCTTGGGCGTGGTATTGGAGTGTACATGAACAAATACAACACTTCCTGTAACCCTATGTGCATCAAAAAAACCCTACAAGTTATAACTAAATCTTTGTTTATGTTTCCTGCTCCATTGTTTAACTTGTCAAGCAAACACTATCTGCCTTACTGATGCTGTATTTGTCAAATGGGTTTCCCAATAAGCAATGTCCCTTGGATGCATGGATATTAAAAATATTATTTCTCTTTACTATTTCTGACATTTTCACTGCCCTTTGAGTTTGAATGTTCCCCACCTGAACTAAAAATACCACTTGACAGAGACAGAAGGAGAGACAAAAGCTGAATTTGTGCATCCTGAGTGTTGTTATTATTGATAGTAATGTACCCAGGTGACTGAATTGCAGAATGTTGTATGTTTCCTGAAACAAGCCCTGGATGCAGAATGCTGCTTATCTTCATTCTTGTCATTCATTTCTTCCATCCCACCTCCTCCTCTTACCAAGTTCTTTAGAGGCAGTTGCATTACTTTCAAGCACATTTTCTTATCCACATTATATGTTATTCTAGCTCTTTTATTTAGGATTTTTCACACATCCTTCACATCTCCTTTACAGTCTCCAGTCAATAAGCGTTAAGACCTAAATACTCCTTTACACTTCATGGCTATTCCCTTATCACATGCATTTTCTGTTGCCTGAAGGCAGATCTGTACAATTTTTGTTACGGAAATCTGGGGTTTTTCTTCCCAAGCAGATGGAGGATGTGTAAATGTGTCTAAAGACTGAGAATACCATTAACTTGGTTTTTACAGAGCTCTGGGAGACACAATATCTTTCTGTCTCCTTTCAAACTAGGCTAAAAAAAAAAAAAGTAATAACTCCACAATACAAGCAAAGCAACTTTAGCACATTATTGTATCTCTCATAGCTTAGACTGCAGGGAAAAAAAGATGCACTTCTGCTGCTGTGCATTAATCTTTTGCTCTTTGCAAAAGAACACAATCCCCAAGTCATACTCAAGCTGGATTTACATTATTCCATTAAGTATTGATTGTAATGCTTGAAGCCTTTATTGTTGCAATTTATCAGAGCTTTTTGCACTGTGATGGGTAGAAAATAATACTGTTCAGCAACTGCTCATTGTACACTCCACAGCTGATAGGGCAAAAGTGGTCAAGAAGTGTTGTTGCTATCCATTTTTTTAAGTCAGTAGATTCAGAAGAAAAGTTATATTAACTTAATTTGTTCAACACCTCGTGTTGAGCAAATGAAATAAAATTGCATCCAATCTCTAACTGGACAAAGACGTGAATAAGCATTATTTTACAAGTGGATGGTGTTCTCTTAGAGCAACTCTGTGGGACAAAGTTCATTAAATGCAAGAGACTGGAATCTCCTCTTTTTTGGCAGAGTGTTTTTTTAAGTAGGAATCTTATTTTTGTCAGAGCTGATCTAATTTCCGTGTTTAACTTCAGACTGGAGTTATTCCTCCAACAAAATATCAGATTAAATTTTACAAAAGAAATGGAGAATAATCAGCAATATTTTAAATAAAAATTGTATGATTGAATGGAAAAGTATATATGCATAAAGGAGCCAAGGTGGTTTTCTGAAACATTTCACACAAGTTTTCTGTTCTCTAAATATGCATTTCATAAACAATGACTCGGAAGATTACAATTCTGGAAAACATCTGTGTCAACTCTGTCAAAATATTGCTTCTCTACACATGTATTTATATGTCTAAAATAAGTCTAAAGGGTGTGACAGAGAATTCAAACCAGCAGTGTAACTTTGTCTTGGCCAGAATCTGGTTGAAGTAAATTAACGTGACAACATAAAAATTGCATCAAACCTATTAAAATATTAGTTTTACTTCCTGTAATAGATTCCAAAACATTGAAACTGTTCTCTACCCCTACTTTTTATAGTTATTATGCAACTCAGTTATGACTTCTGTAATAATTTTTTGTACTTCATACAGGCTAAAATTCACCTCTTAACTGAAGGAGGGTAACTTGACCATTGAGTCCATCATTGAGGAGGGCCTGAGATAATGTCTCCGACAGATAAGGGACAGATAAGCTGTCTCGTCTTCAGACACTTGGCTGCTGAAGGACCTGAAAACTGTCAAAGCTATCCAAAACATCATTCAGTTCAATTTCTGATGATCTTTGTGCTTGTCAGCATTTCAGGGGGTTCATGGGTACAGATTGCTGAGGTCTACTTGAGGGGTTATTACAGAGTGTGTCTTACTGTGCAAACCATACAAAAGATACAAAATATTTTCTGGTATGTCTTCACTGTTGGTTCTGAAAACAGCAAGTGAGGGATTTGAAGCTGGGTTTTGTTCATTTAATTATTCAGTAAAGTGCTTTAGTGGACATAGAATCACTGCTACTGTCTCCACATTATTTTTTTCTAGAGTTGGGAATTACAGAGAAAATTCACCACCACTACTTGTGGGTGGCAAGAAAGACAACTACTTCCCTAAGAGCTAATGGAGTTGATATCTAGTTCTACCATAAGAAGTGAGGACTCTGGCATTGCCACAGAGCTGGTTAGATTACGTGGCTCCATGCTAGATTAGTGGCTGTTGTGAATGTTGTAGGTAGATATCAATAAATTGTTCTGTCCTTCAGTAGGAGCTCGAAAATATAATTCGGGATCCTGTTAGATGACAGGAAAAACTTCAGGGTAGTAATGCTCACTGTTGCAAATTTGAAGTTCTGTTGCAGAGTTGTCTCTTGAGCAATAGCAGAATCACCCAAGGATTCTCATAAACAGTTTTATTCAAAATGGAAATATTTCCAGAGTTTAATTCTGAGATGTACGTGTAGGACAATCTTATATATCCAGTCCATGCAGGCATGATGATCGTCAAAAATGCTCTATCATAGCCAATGCCCGCAGAAAATAACAATGTTCTTTTGCATATTTAACTTTGTTTTAAATTTATTTCAAGTTCAATGTGTATTTTTAATTATAGTAATGACAATTTAAAAGACTGTCTATTAAAGCTGGATGGACAGTTCAGCTAAAACACATCTTTTTCTTATATCCAACTGCATTTGTATCAAGCCTGAGGACTTTCTAATCTAAAATTTCTAATTTCATGGAGCTGCATGAAAAGAGAAGAGAAATCCTACATTATTTTCCTCTTTGGGCGCTTGGCAACAGTCCACCTGAGTGTGTGGAGAGCACTCTTGGCTAGCACAGCTGACAGTATCAGGCTGTGAAAAGCTTCTGTAGAGGGACTGGTGAAATAAAAACCCAGGCCTTCTATTCGCAACTCTACATTGGCCAAGATATCTGTCTTCTTGGGAAAATACATTCTCTGTCATGTCAGAGAGTGACAAGGTTGATACTCAGACTGGCAGAAATATTTCTGGGAAAGTGTGCTGGAGCCCCTTCAAGAGTTTCTGCTAACAGTATGGCCCAGCATTTATAATGCAGAGCATGGTTAAAGTTTGGAAGAGAGTTTTCTCCACTACAGATAATTATATAATTATACATTAATTAATAATCATACATTATTTTTTCTGTGGTTTATACACTAGGAAAAATGCACTGTTAATTGTATGTAATCTTTTAAGACAATGTGAAGGGGAGCAAAAACATCTTTACACTTTCTAGGAAGCATTACATTATAGGTTTATCCACCCAGTTGTTCTGAGAAAACCTTAATTATGTGGTAAGTCTCTCAGTACTCCTTGTGCCAAAGCTGATCTCTTCAGGAATCTATGTTTTTACATAACTCTCAGATTAGAAAGATGGAATTGAATTTGGGCTGACAAGAGAGGAACATCAAGGGCAATTAAACTCCTCTCATTTTGTTTCCATGAATAAAGACTACATGTTTAGAAATAGTGTTGGGAGGAGGAACCTCAGGTCAAACAAATGTTTTGCACATAATTCTAAAGAACAATTTCTTCTGGGAAAGAGAAGAAAAGGAACTGTCTGTAATTCCTCTTTTTCCATGTTAATAGATTGTAGCCAGGTGTATTTCAGGGGAGAGAGTAATTGCTTACAACTGGGAAAATACTTTTTTTGCACATCTATAATAAAATTACCTTTAATTTTACCTGTACTTCAAATACAGGTCAACAATTAAGATATAAAATCAGACAATCACTCCACAGTCATGCTGCACACTTTACATTTTATTTAACTGCTTGTGTTCATGCATGTCTCTGGGGTGGAAACAGGGACAATGTCTAACTAAAACCCCATCTTGATGTGTATAATCTTCAGCTTGTGGGACAGAATTTGCAATGGATTCAGTTGCAGACTTTTGTTTGTGGGATGCTTTTGAGGCATTTGCACATGAAAGGATGGATGATGGCATAGTTTATAAGAGTAGCAAATGCAGCTTGACTAGAAGTGAAAGGCCTTCCACAGCAGTAAAAAACTGGGACTCATATATTTATATGAATTTGTATATACTGGTTTATATTGAAATTATCTGAAATAATTTATGACATTCTGTCCAGCTAACAGAATTACCATCTAAAGAGACAAAGAGAAAATTAAAAAAAAAAAAAATTTGCAAGGATAAAATGGAAAAGAAGTTATAAGCCTTGGCTTGATAGAGTTATTTTCCTAAAATTTGTTTTTCGGGTCGTAATTAATTTTAATGGATTATTATATGGTTTTTGCATGGATTTTTCTCTGCAACATAAATTCTGAAACTGTATCTTTATCAAGCAGTGACAGAGACAGATCATGACGCTTATATACTTTAAAGGGAGCCCATTGTTTCTGCTACTCCTAATAAAATTGTTTCTTCATTAAGAAGGAAAATGAAGAAACAAACAAACACCCAAGCAAACTGCTGTCTTCCTCTCAGTATTTCTGTTTAATATTTGACATGTTTTGCTGACCTGGTGGATCAACATGGTACTTCATATTTCAATATTTCTTCTCTTAAATAACTACCCTGTGATCTCCCTAATAATGCACTTTAAAAACACTATTGTACAGTAAATACCATGGGGGCTACTAGATTTTTGAGCCAGCCTCAAGGTTTTTGATGTGTCTCCATCAGACAGCTCTGCTGGTGCAAGCTGACTACAGAACCACCAAATCCCGGATTAGAGCCCAAATCAAAGGATAGAAAAATGACTACCAGGCCATTAATTCTCACTAGCGGTCCCATCATTTTGTTCAACCAGTTTTGATGTGATGAGAGAAAAGAGACCTTTGGCATATTCATGGACCTGTGGGTAGTCATATTTCAACCCCTCTGTGCAAATACAGAGTACAAGAAACTGATAAGAGGAAAATTCTAGAGTGTGGGAAATCAAATTTTGTTTGTATGTGTAAGAAAACAGGGAAAGTGAGAAAATTAAAATAGTATGTAGTGAGGATCTGATCATAACTCTGTAGATACAGTCACACTAATAAATACATATTGCTCATCCTAGCTTGTTTTTCTTTGGACCCCCTTACCCCCAAACCAAGCATGATATAATGGCAATATATAAAATAATTCCTGATGTAGAGTTAATTTTACATATGATAAAAGCTGTGTCTGAAATAGATATGCTTTTGATATAATGATAATTGTGTTATGAGGGAAGAAAAAGATATAATAGTACAAGCAACATCAAAGAGGATGCACAGAGTTCTTTATAGTATTTTAGAAGATCAGTCTGGCGAATAGAACTGGAAAACTCAGACTGAGTCTGTGGAGATGAACATAAAGGTCTCTGGGAAGTCTGCCCAAGTTAAGAAGTTAATCTGTGAAGTTCCTGGTCACATGGTAAGGAGTACACCTATGCACAGGTACCTAATGACTCTTTAAATGCTCTGGTCGAAATATCTTGATTATTACTTACCTGAAGTTATTTGACAGTAAGTTGAAATGGCAGCAACTTGTTTAAATTATCCAGACCTTTTCAAAGGCACTTTTCCAGTTATCTGAGCCAACATATCAAAAATTTTCAAAATGTCATCATGTCACCAATGCTTTCAGGTTGAGATGTCATTGCTTTCCATCTTTCACAAAAGAAGTTGGAAAAAATAGAAAAAGGAAGCTAAGGTGGGGGGTTCCTAGATATTTGCATTCACTCTACATTTTGAATTAGATATGAATACAAATTTGGATACAATGGTATACAAATTGGAAATATTCCAGCTGGAGCAAAATTTCATTCCATAACCAGAAGCACCAGTCTGTATATCAGACTTTTGTGTTGTCATCATAATCTGAATCAAATTCAGTAACAAAATCAACTTCAGTTGGTTGTTGGTATAGTTCTGATTTTAATGTCCTGATACGCACGTTTTAAATCTTTTACATGTAAATCTAGAAAGATTGGAATATGTCTAATATATTCAATATGGGCTTAGTTCTGTAACTTATACTCAGGAGAGTGATGAAGTCTGGATAAAGAGGAAATAGAGGCTATGAAACCATGTTTTTTTTTTTTTATTAATTTTTTTAAAATTATAATCTCTCCTGAAATTGCTTTTCCCCAAATACCTAGAAAATTGGAAGTACCATGGAGTGCCTTCTTGAACAGTAGGTGTGTTGAAAACTGCTGTTTTTCAGATCTGTTTATAAAACTTGGTTCCAAGCAAAATTTTGGAGATTACTAAGAGTAGGAAAGAGAGCAATTACGAAGAAGAAAGTAATAACAACATTAAAAACCTTCCTCCTTCTTCCCACATCTTTCCTTTTATTTCTTTTGTTCCAATGTTTTCTTAATTTACTCCCTTATTTTCTGGCAGGTGTGCTAAATTTTAGAGAGACAATACTTGTTCTCAATTTCTGTGAGCCATGTTCAGGTAATTATTTCAGGCTCCAAATATTTTGATGTGGATTTGTACAGTTAATTGTAGGGTTGATTAACCAACCTACGACCAGTACTGGGGAACAGCTGGAAGTATACATTTTAGATTTGATCTCACTTAGGTTTATAGCCATATTTGGCCACATATATCCACTATTGAAATGTTTTTGCAATTAATTAATATTTATATTTTAAAAATATATATGAGAAAAAAATATCCTCAAATACTTGCATTCTACCCTTTATTTATTTATAAATTGACTTTATGCTTCCTGGTATAAACTATGGAAATTCTTTGCACATGAGCAAGGGAGGACAGGACCTCCTGAAGTCTGAAAGAAAACTTAAATGGGTGAAGTTCTCTTAGGTGTTTGGTTTACATCAAAGTTTCAAAGGAAGTTGGCACATCTCCATTCTTCCCTCTCACTCCCCCTGCTCTATTCTGCTTCCAAAAAACCACAACCAGTAAGAATTAGCGATTACAGTTAGTATACTGTGACTTTGAAAGAAAGGAAATATGTGTGGTATACAAGGAACCAAAGTGTTGAAACCTATTCTTATTCATTGCCCTTTAATATTAGCATTTTAAAACTAATTTTTAGAAAAAAAATTCTTTTTAGGCTCAGTCTCAGGTAAAATTTGATGATATCAACATAAAAGGATGGGGTTATTAAATAGGAGGGGGTTATCATGAAATGAAGAGGGAAATAAATGCAAATATCCAGCATGTGAAATGATCACATATGGGACCAGGGTTACTTCAGGTATCTGTTGACTAATGCCAGTAACGTGAGAGTTGCATGATACAGAAAGATCAGCAGAGTGCTATCTTCTGAGGTGTTTGCAAGAGCATGTAATTGTTCATGCCCATGTTGTTCTGAAAGCTATTAACTGAGGAGGTTTTTTGTGGGGTTTTATTTGATTGATTTGTTGCAGCTTTTTGTGGGTTTTACTTTTGTTTTTCATTTTCTTTTTGCTTCCCATTGACCACAGAATCACAGGATTGGCCGAGTTGCAAGGAACCTGTAAGGATCATTGAGTCCAGCTCCTGGTCCCTGACATTACAGAAAAAAAAAATTCAAGACAGGGAAATGTTCAGAGCAGAATTGATTGCTCAGAATCAGAAAGGGGCAAGCTAAAAAGAGATTCAGAAGGTAGAGTTAAAATAAGATAAATCAGTGGAGTAAAAAAGAAAAGAGAAATTGGGTGGTAGGTCTGTGCCAGATTTGTTCTATTATTAATCAACATTCTGGTTCTCTAACACTTAACCAAATCTTGCCATCTGTTCATCATCAGTCATGGAAACCATTAAAAGCAGAACAATGTAGGTGTTTGCACTTAACTGGAAATAAAGAAGACTCTTAAAATTCTTCATTTTCCTGTAGAAAATTTGAATTAGAAAGTTGGTCATTCTGCAGCAGCCTAGGTTGGATAATTGAACAGACAAGAAAAGAAGAATGAAGTAAGGGGAGGGTATGGGTACCCCTGTTGCTTACACAGATAACCTGCAGCTCTGTTGAGGGGTGGTTGAGCAAACACACTATCTTTATCCTCCCACTCTCCTTTATAATCTGCAGTTTTAATCTGAAATGATGCTGTTATGGGAGATGTGAATGTAATTTTATTATGGATTTTAAATGTTCTCATTATTTAAATGTTTTAATTTATTCAGAAACCAGAAGAAGGAGCAGCATGGGAAAATGTTGTGTCATGTTGGCTATTTCTTATGGAATAGCGAGAAGTGCGGATGAGGGCTCAGTCTACAAATAAAATATCACATAGTTCTAGGAAAAGAAATGAGAAGATTTGTTGAGGAGAACCTGACCTTGCATTCAAAGCCTTGGAGCTACACAGGTCAACCTCAAGCCCCTGTTGAAGGCTTGGTTATATCCTCAATTGCTTAAGAACATGACATGAAACTGTATTATAGAAAAAAAATGTTCATCTGCATGTATTTGTTTTTTATCTACAATAAAGGTATTTGATATGGATCTATAATTTCACAGAGGTCGGTGATATAGTTGTTATTATCTTGCTTCTAAAAATAATTTTATTAGACTGCTCAATTATTTTTAAGCACAAAATTTCACTTTTGTAAGAGCAGACAATCTTTGATGTTAGGTGAGGAATCTGTATAATTGCTTACTCCAGCCACAAGATATTTTGGAAATTAATCAAGAATAAAATATTAGTTATTTAGTGACTTTTTAGTTGACCAAAGTCAGCTTGAGAGTTTCCAGGCAGGATCATTGTTTCAGCCTTCAGAGTACAGAATAAATATGAGTGCTCCATATGTAGATGATAAACAGATATATGAGTATCTAAATACACATAAAATATCAAATATAAATATAAATAATTTGGATATATAAATAGAAATGTAAGTATAGCTAGAGGAAAATGAAAGCTCATTTTTCTAATGTATAAATACTGTATTGTAGAAAGAGGGACATGTGTCACAAAGGGACTACTCTCAAAAGGAGTCTCAGGCTAGTCATAGAAGAAAACCTTTCTAATCAAGAGTGTGTTTCACATACAAATTCAATGAGATCTTGTCTGAAAGATCTTGTCTTTCTTGTCTGAAAATATTTGATCCAAAATGGCTGTAAGATTAACACAGGAGATTTCCTGGTAGAAAACTATAGAATTTTACTGCACTCCACTTCAATTTCTCTGCTGCTGTATGGAACTGTTTTTTTCCCATTCTCAAATCAAGTATCAGGCTGACTCACACCTCACCCTGTACTGGGCTGATTGTTCGTGACATGCTATATTCTCAGCTTGAGTAAGTCAGTGTACATTTACATTGATATTATTACCATTATTCTTATTGACTCTTGCTGAGGGCATTGATCTAATTCAATTGATGTTTAGTAGCCTCTAAAGGCTGGCACAAGAATTTTGCAGAAGTGGACAGTAAACTGGAAAGGTGCAGTTTCCCATAAGACTTAGATTACTGGTAGTAGAATACTGACCACATCCCTTTTTCTGGTCCTCTAAAGGTCTGTGGTTTTGCCTTTCTAGAAATTGTCAACTTTAGACTGAAGCAGAGGCTTTTGTGTCTGTCTGAGTAAAACATGAGTTAAGAGGAAAGAATTTAACTAGCCAGCATATTTCATGTTGTAGTGTCCTCCCTACAGGCAGAGAGCAGTCATTCACTATACTACATTATTTCTATGCCTCATTTTCTCATGATTTTTCTTATAAATTTTCTGCTGTAAACTGTACCGCACCAGTTGCACTCTTAATACTGTAGCGCTCTGTATGAAACAGAACTTTTGTTTGAGAAATGTATTCTTGGTAATGGTTTCAAAATGAGCAGCTTTTTTTTCCCTGGTTTGACAATCTCCAAAGTACAAATTTTCTCTAAACTTTTTGCATGTTTTGGAAAAGGCATGAAAAGCATAACCCTTCTGTCTGATCACCTAAGAACAAACTGAAGTGTAATTAAGTAGTGAAGCACAGTCCAGGAGTCCCTCTGCAGAGGTAAGAAATTATAGAGGAAAAGTCAGTTCCAATGTTATCCAGTAAAAAGTTTCATAGACTTATAGTTTGGGTTGGAAGTGACCTTTTGAGGTCATCTAGTCTGATCCCTCTGATGTGGGAGGGGATTCCTTAAACTAGAAGGGTTTGCTCAGAGCTCTGAATATTCCCAGTGGTGCGATATTTGCCTTTCTGGGCAACCTGTGCCAGCATTTCACCCGCCTCTTAAAAACAACTTTTTCCTTGTACATTAATCTACCCTCTTTCAGTTTAAATTTAAGGTTTTTCCTATTGCAACAGGCCATGCTAAAATGTTTATAGGCCTTATTTCAGTACTAGAAGGACTCAGAGAGGTCTTCCCAGAGCCTTCTCTTCTCCTGGCTGAACAGCACTTTCACCTTTTCCTCATAGGAGATATGTTCCATCCCTCTAACCTAACATGCTGCATGCCTGTAAAGAATAGTGAGACTTCTCATTTTTAACCATTTCTGCCTCATTTTGTACACTTGAAGCCTCTTTGATAGTTTTCTATGCTATCGTCCAGCCCACATGCAGTCTGGAACAACATGTGCCTTACCCAGAATTTAAAAAATACTGATCAACATCTTCTCCATCATTTGTCCCCATCTTCTGCAAACACTTTAATGTCAATTCCTACCTGTCAGAAGCCTTTAAATTTACAACTGGAAATAACACTCTTAGGTGGCAGTTGGTATATGGTTAACAGATACAACTGCACAATAGAAGTAATAGGGCAGTAGCAAACAGTTTTTCCGGTTTCTTTTAAATAAAATAAAGATCAGCTTTGAAAGTTGAGGCTCATGATCACTGAGGACACTCTTGTCTAGTATTCAATGTGATAATGTGATAAAAGATTTTTTTCTCAATGAACAAGACCCTGGTTGGTGCTGAACAGCTGTAGATTGCTAGAGAGACACTCTTTTGTATACATGTGCAATAACCACATTTTCAAAAATAGTTACAAATTGTAATTACCACATCAAAAATATATAAAATAGAGTAAGATTTATGTTTGTGCCACAGAGCTTCCATACAATTTTCAGAAGCACTTAGGAACTCAGATCTTCTGGGATTTCTGTCTGACTTAAGTAATTTAGGTTCTTGGAATTTTCACTTTCCATCTATGTTTCAGATGTGCCAATAACAGACAACATAGTACATATAGGGAAAAGGTAGAGCAGTGAGGATGAAGCATGAAGCAATCAAAGTTTCATTAAATGGGCTGGTAGGTATCCCAGACAGAAGAAATAAGCTTTTCTCACTCTAAAATGGAAATGCAAATAAGTATCACATATTTGTGAATAGTAATAAAATCGCAACTTATAAATACTTCTTCTGTCGTAACTGTCCAACCTTCAGTCCAGTTTTCTAACCTTTTTTCACATGTGAACTGCTGCAGGATTCCTCAGATGAAATACTAGTAACTCAGGTCACAAATGAATTAATCTCTCCTGTGTCAGTACACAAGAAACTTGAGTAGTAGAAGCCCTGGATCATCAGTACATGTTCAGGTACTTGCCAAACAGCTGCATGCATATCTTTATCTGATGATGGACCCTCAGAAGAAGAAAACTACAAAATTCGATCTACTGTCAGGATACTATTCCCTACATCCTTCTGAGGATCTGACATGCTTTATGGATGCTAGGTAATCAACTTATTTCCTCTCTGAGAAGTAGTGACCACTAAAATTATGATCAGGACAGGACCAACCTGTGCAGTCAACCTTAGCACATGGACCATTCCTGAGGCTTCTTTCTAGCCTTATAAGGATACAAAGACATATCCCTCAAGGGAGATCAGTAAGAACACGGTTCCAGCAAGTACTCAGCTTGTTTAGTAGGCACATTTTTCTTCTGAAATTTAGAATCTGCCTTAACTAAAACACTGCTTGTGTGTATGAAACTGATCCTTGCTTATACCCTGAGTAGCAGTAGTCTTGTCTGCACAGTGGGGAAGGTGGTTTTTTTTAGCTCAGAGATTAAATTAATTCACAGATGTTAATGAGGTGCTCAGATTCTGACAGTGCTGATGAGGACAGAGGCAGGTTGCAGAGCAGAGCAAGCTGTCATTGCTGATGGAGCACACCTGCAGGGCCCTCACACCTTACCTTTTTGGTAATTAGTGGCGGTGTCTGAAAGGCTTGTGCAGTGACACTGAGCCTGCTCCATCACCATTAGATCTCAGGGATTGTGGATTATCTAGAGCTGCTCTCTTTGAGCACAGCCCTTGGAGCTAGTCTGCCCTGTCCTTGTAGTTCAGTTGCCCTTCCCAGGGAGAAAGGAGTTGGCTTCTTCTATCCACTGATTTGGAGTTTAATACAAAATATTAAAAATACATAGTACAAATATTATGAGTTACAGGGGTTTGATTTTATAATTGCCTTGTTAGCAAGCATTTTAATTTGAGGAAAATGCACTTTAAAAATAACCAAAATAAGAATGTGTCCACCATTGCTGGGTTTTTTTCCCAGAAAAAGCTATTCCCTGGGAATAGTTCCAATGTGGGATTTAAAGACTTTCTGTATTTCTACAAAACAGAACAGAAAACCCCATCCCTCTCTGTCGCTGACAGCACTACACCACCCAAATCCTGAAGCACTTGACTTACTATAACATTAAGACTTGCATGAAGTATTTTGGGTGTGATCAAAATGAAATTCCCTCTCTTGTTTTCAAGTGGCCAGTGCTCTGCTATCAGCATGATAAAGTGGGAGTGGAGTACAATTTGAAAAGAAGGAAAAATAGTGAATGCAGCTCTGTCTGATTTTGTTGTGTACAGTTCTGGCTTTGCTGCTTTACTTGTGTCATCAGTTCACACTCTTGAGTTGGTGTCCCAAAATGTAGCCAGAAGTAGCATGAACTCTTTATTTTTAACTGGCACATGGTTTCATTCTTGTCAAGATGTTGCCCCTGTTATGGTAATTTTAACCTAATTGTTGATTCAAAGGCCTCTGTTGAACAGCAAAACACTTCTGTGGTGTAAGAGCAATAACAAAATCACAAATACAGTATATGAGAAAAAAAAGCTCTTATCAGATATGTAGGATAATATTTACAAACTCCAGATGCTTATAAATTACTTGAATAATTAATTGATCTGTGATGCAAAATCCAGAAAAAGAAAGCATTTACCTAATAATTATTACTATCAATTTAGAGTATTTATTCAAACTTCAAATTCCCTGATTCCTAATATATATGGCAAGTGTCCAACAAGCGTAAGCAGGATAAGCCTGGACAACTCTTGAGCCAAATACTACTAACAAAAGCTGGAAGCTGGGCACAAACTGTACGTTTTGTGTCTTTGAAATCACATTCACATGTGACTATGACTTTTCATCTGCAGACATGCATTTAATGACCAACATGAGTGCGCAGTTCTAACATTTATTATAAATTTCTTCTGAGTCCTTGCTAAGAAAGCATTAAAGAAAGAAAAGGTCTAAAGAAATGCTATTTGGCCTTGACAGCAGACAATGAAACTCAGCATTTCCACATTTTCAATTTCCCAGCTTTGGAAAAGTGATGTCTATATGGGAAAATTAATAATGTTAGAGAGGTACCATTGCATGCCATTTTCTCATCAACTGAATGTAGAGAATCTGTTCACACAGACGGCCTGTGAAGTATGAATGAAGTGTGAGATGGGGCCTGATTAGGACTGAAAAATATCCCTTCTCTGTAGTACTGCTTCTGAGCTCGGGATTTCCTGGAATCAGAAAGTGGTTAATAGTTTTTCTACATAGGTAGTGACTAGAACTACAGGACTAGGTATTTAAAAAATGTAAAGTTATCCTTATCAGATTAGAGCAACATGAAGGAGAATTTAATATTTGTAATGTTTGTATAGAGATTTATCTCAGAGCCACTTCTTTCATTTATATTATTTCCCACTCTAATCTAATATTTGCTTGGAATCTTCCTTGTGTTCAATACTTCTTAGAACAGTAATAAATAATCCAATTCAATTTAGAAAATAATAATGTTTTCCTCAAATTCTAATAATCCTCTGATACAATCTGTCCCAGTTATAGTAACATGTAGTAATTTCCTTTCCTTTTCAATTTCTTTTCCCAGTTATTTTTTCTTTTCAATCCTCTTTTTTTTCTTTTTTCTTTCTTTTTTTTTTTTTTTTTTATAAGAGGTTCTTTTGTTCAAAGGATTTGTAACAGGTTGGCAGGGCTTTTTTGAATTTATGGTTTCATCATATTGTTTTCAATTTCTGTCTTTAATGTAGTAGATATTGCTCCTGAAAAATTATGCATAATCACTAATAGCTATAAAGTGCTGCCCAGCACAAACTTTTCATTCATTCATTTAAAGATATATGTAATAGATGTCCTGGTTGTTTCTTCCATTGTTTTGTGCAGTGCATGCAAAAAAGAGCTGTGTAGATTCCTTACCCTTTTCAGGTACTAGGGGCAGAAGTTGCACAGTTTTTATTAACACATGGATCGTAGCAGATCCCCAGTGAAATGGATCTCTTTCATCTTTCAGTGTTTCTTTGCCAGACTGAAGTTAGTATGCAATGTTTCTCTGAAAAGGCCTGACTCACTCTTACTGTTGTAATGGTTATTTTCTGTCTTAGATGCTTTGAAAACCCTGGGGATCAAGTTTAAAGAATTTTTCCATCCAGCCTCTGCTTTTTTTTTTTGTTTAATTTGATTTTCATGCAAGTTAAACCCCTTCAACATAATTTACCAGATTCATAATGAGTAAGTATTGGTGTAAATAGCTTGGTATTTTTATAAGATATTGTTTAATGGCCATGGGGTTGTGGAGAGAAATGAAGGAAAAGAAGTTGTAGTAGTTAATACGAAGGTTCATAAAATGTGCCATATTTTCATCTGGGTCAGTGATCAACCTCTCAAGCTGCTCAGACATGGGCTGAGAACTGTCTTGGACCTGTACATTGAGGAGAGAGACTTGTCCATGGGACAGTGTTAGCATGCATGGTTGATAATAGCTAGAGCCTTCTCAGACTTAGATCTTACATTCCATCTTCAGAGAAGGTATTAAATTTCTCAACCCTGTAGGGAAATGCCACTTAAATTTTTTTCCAAGCAAGGCAAGCTGTATTCTAGCAGTGATGGCTCATACAAGCAGCTCTTTTATAGACATCTGTTATGGTTATTTTAGCTATAAACAAACTTCCCTCTCTATGTGTTTGGCTTTCCAAAACTCCCTTGTAACACTATGCAGAATGCATGTTTGCTTCTCAGTTGGTGTTGGACCTTGGCTGACTTTTTACTTTACATACCAAGAATGCCAAGCCACATGTTTCCAATTTATCTGGTCTTCCAGAGGTGTTCTCCATTTCGCTTCATTTATCCTGTCCTTCTTTCTCTGATGTGGGTACAGGTATCTAACAAGCTTTTGTCATTACATCCACAATTTAAGGATTCATTTCGGGGGTTTATGGTTGTCGAAAATTTTAAGAAAGTTTCTCCAATTTAAATCTCTGCCTTCTGTTGAATGAATTATCACACCTGTAGCATATTGCCTTCTCAGCACAGTGTAAGCATTGACAGGGAAACAGTGACAGTTTTAATTAGAATAGTTTAAGGGAACTTTTTTTACTATAGTAATTATTTTAGGAGTACTACAGATGCTTGTAATTTCAAAGCAAAATAAGAAGCAGCAAAAGTTTCAGCATAAATTGTAAAACGATATAATATTACAGGTTTGTGTGGACCTACACATTATGTGTGCAGATGTGATCTGATCTCTTCTGATCTATTTTTTTGACTAGTTATGATTGGGAGCCAAATAATTCTCTTGAGAAAAAATAATGGCTTTTCTATGAGATAGATCTTACAAAGTGTAAGCTCAGCAAAACTGCTTCCCAGGATAGTCACGGACAGCTTAACTTCTTGGCATAATCTTATTCTACAAAGTCAAACAACATTTTTCTTTCCTAAACGAAAGTAAATTTTACTTAATCAAAGTAAATTTTACTTAATATTTCTTTTTGCTCTGGAGAGATAATAAAGAGGTCACTGATCTGTTCTGCTGAAAAGTTCTATTCTATTTTGCTGGAGTTTTATGGCCTTCTGCTACTAGGGTCAGTACTGAACTGTAAAATGATTATTATGCTAAGGACACTACGGTTAGTGAATCATTGTATTATTCTTAATATTATTATGATCACATTATTATTAAATATGGTTTACAATAACACTCATATAGCAATGTGAGAAAGAACATGTGTTACAGTGTCATAGGAGTGTATCCATTTAAACCATGTACCTAGGCATTAAGCCAGAGAATATTTGATTGTTATCCTCAAATATTAAGTGTGCTCATGTCACTCATCATAGAACAAAGACAACATTCAGGATCTGGTCGTGACACCTCCGTTTTGTGTGGTATAGAAATAGAAATATAACATGGTGGTCTGAAAACTGCCCAAAGTTTAAAACTTATTCCCAAATATCTCCTCTTCCTCTACAATAATGACTAATCGTAACATAATTTTACTTTCTGTTCATGCTGCATTAGTGATGCATTCATGTGTGCATCAAGCTGAGATAACAAAATAGAATATAATAGTCTAATTTTTCAAAGCACCTAAAAGCCTTAGGCCTGTGTTTCGAATGCAACTTCATACTCAGTGCTGGTTGCTGCTTTTGATAATGACTCTAAGAGCAAAATTGAAGCACCCAAAAAAAAGCAGAAATCTCTGAGCTAGCAAAACTAAAAGTGAGGGAGTGAGTGATCTATATCATAGCAGAACTCATACTTCTTAGATCTGAAACCATAAGGGGGGATTTTTGTTGTATTATGGCTAGACAATAATTTATACAACAAAAAAAAAAAAATCCACAAACAAAAACGAACACCAGAAATCACAATAAAACCCACCCAAAAATAAGCCAAGCCAGAAGTCTCTAGCCTGTACATACTTAACCCCCATTTTTCTCTGAGTTATTCATTAGACATATGTGAATATTTCCAGAATTGAGTTTGTGCTTTCAGTAAAGATTTGGCAGAATTAACCTAAAAATAGAATTGCATCTTTAATGTAGTTATGAAGAATTTTTCTAAACCTAATAATTTAATTTGGCTTGTATTTGATAGCTCTAATGAAAAGATATGAAAACATACGTCACAACACATCTCTCAAGAGTTTATCTTCCTTTTCCCTGAAATACTAAAATTATGATCCATATTCCTGCGAGGCAAAATAAACAAGCCCACTTTTTTTAATACTCCTCAGTCTGTTTGCTCTGTAATAATTTAGCCACTCAGACAATGGAGAATATTAAGGCCTACACACATGAATATTCTCTTTAGAGGAATTTGGCTACCACATCACAATAACATCAGTGTTGTTACTGTCCTTTTCCTTACTTCCACCCTTATTTCCAAAAATATCTCAAGATTCTAAGAAAAAATATACCCTGCTGTGGATGAACATTGTTAATATTTCTATTGTAGATGTGCATTCACAGGAAGAAAAAGTATTTTCATGTTCATTTTCACTGACATATTTAGAGAAGATTGCTAGTTTGTGTAGCGTGACCACTACAACATGATCAGAGTGGAATCACAGCTAGACATGAGGACACGCTACTGAAGAATATCTTCTTACAGGTAGCTTCTAAATTTTCCAGAACATTTCATGCCCAGAGAAAGTCTTAATGTGGTGTTGCTCTTAAAAGTTGAAGATTTGTTTCCGTAGCTCTTGCAGACCACACCAGGTGGTAAAAATCTCAGTGAGGAATATGGAGTCCTGCTCTTGGCTTAGATCTGTCATGTCACCCTGCAATGTACATGATGATATGAAGGCTGAACAGGAAATCATGTCTGCAGATCCATATGGCCACAATCTGCCAAATATGAGGGCTGGTGAATTTAACTAAAGCTTGTTAAAAAGGTGACTGTTTCAACAGCCTGCTGTTGCCCAGTCCTTCTGTGCAGTGTGAAGTGTAACAAAAGCATTTGTGTACATCCATGGCATTAAAACTATGATCTCTGTGGAAGGAATGAGAATAGGTCATATGTAAGGTTTTCTCCTTATATACATATCTCTCTGGGTATACCTTTGACATATTCATGAATATAGTATGAATAAAAATCAGTCATTTTACACAGAACACAACTGTAATTCATAAAGATTGATGAGATACTTAAAGAAAGTGCTAACCTTTTTCTAAGGTGTTTGGGTAACCTGATATCTACTTCATTAGCAGTATTACCTGCACTGAATTTATTTTGATGAATAAATCTACACTTGATTATTTCATGCTGTATCTTTATGCGCAAGACTCAACCAGATGCTATGGTATGAAAACATAGTACTGCCTTAATTTGGGAATTCACAGGGCTCAATTTAAACATTGGAAATACATATTCCCGATAGCCAGAATAAAATCTTAACCAGCTATGATGAAAAATAAGATAAGATTGAACAAAAAAAAGTTTAAATAAGGACTGACTCTGTCCTTTAATATTGTTGAATTTTGTTTCAGCTACTCGGTTGTGGACTTTGATAAAAAATTTAGTGATGACTGTAGTTACAAACATGAAGAACAAACCCTCAAACCTTAACCTGCTGCAAATGGCTATTTGAAATATGATTATCTTTTTCAAACAACTGTTGAAACAGGTATTTTAATATTTAGAAATTATGGAGAAGGAAAAAAGGAACTTTCCACATCATTAATTAGTTTATCATTAAAGCATGCAGAGTGTTTCTTTCTTCTACCCATCTTCCTTCTGAGCTCTGTTTTGGAAACACTATTACTGCGGGATTTCTGCCCAATACTTTTCATATAAGCCTACACCAAATGAAAAAAATCTTGGATACATTCACTACACATCAAATTATACTCTCTTCCTTTTCATTCCTTTAAAAAATTCTTCTGATTTCTGACTCAATTGCAGCACTCCTCTATAATGTGCACAGATACTCAGGTTTTGCCTGGAGTTCTCCTTTGGGCTAGCACATGACATGCTGCAGTGGAGATCTGATCTCATGGAAATGCACAGAGCATTTCCAGCCAAGGCTGAATTCTGTCATTATGTAGCTGTCTCAAATGGTCGGACATAGCACCCATGATGTCCAGTTTTAGGTTCACAAAGCTATTAACTGGAGCAGAAAGCTGCAGGAAACCAATACGTGTGCTGTTAATTTGACGCAACCATAATCAACCATTGATGAGATACCACTTGACAGCAAATGACTTTGGAGATTTACATAACAAACATAAGAACTACACAAAACATCTCTGGTCTGTAAACAGAGGTGAAAACTGATTTCAACTGGAATATGTAGAAACACTATTTTACGTTTTGAGTTGAACTCAAATAACTTGAGAATGTTTGATTTTAGAATATTTTATTTTATAGTCATCCTAAGTGGGAAAGTGGTATATGTAACTTTTTTTTTTTTTTTTTTGGTCTTGTAAGCAGTGAAATGAAATAAAACCAAGAAGAGTTCTGGTCTCATATGATTGCAGGCCATTGATGCCAATAAAAAATGGGGAAAGCCATGTTCCAATGACAAGTTGAGTGCATATTTGCTGTGGTAAGACAGTTCAATGTCCTGCCTGTTGAATATTGCTGGATCTGAGTTAGCAGGTTCTAGAATACTTGGAGGAGAAAAAAACTTAGGATATTTCAGGCATTTCTAGTCCCAAAACCGACCCAAGTAATTTCTTGGATCTGCCTTGCTACTATGAGACCTACCTGGACAAAAAATTGATAATACAGTGTAGGTTCATAGGTGTATCATAAAGTTGCAGTTCCTTTAATAAACTCTTAGAAAAACATACAGAATATCATTAGGATATGATTGCTATTGGCATCAGAATGCATTTTTTCTTATTCTTTAAGGAAAGCAAAAAATTTAGAACTCAACTTTCTTAGGGAAGAAAGCTTAATGTGAGTAATTACTGATTAGTCAGGTCAAATACTGAGAAACGATGGAAATAGCTATGATCCATGATGCACTCATGTATTTGTAAAATTTTTACTGGTTTTTATTTTGCAGTTCTTTACACCCATTTCCTGGTTTCATTGGGCAATCACTGTTTATTCTCTTCACCATTCCAAATTCAGCTTTGCAAACCCAACTGGAAATTCGTATTAATTAGGAAAAAAAATAAGCAAATACTTAACTAATCAGCTGCCAATGATCAGTACCAAATTACAGTAGCATGCTTTAAAAATCAGATTGGAGGAGGGGAAGGGAAAACCCTTAGCAATTCATGAAGTAGGTAGTAAATCTAACTGACAGAAGATAAACTTCTCCAGCACTGAGGCAGTGAAAGTGTTGTTGATCTATATAGCTGCAGATGTGGCTCCAGGGTGCAATCTGTCCAGCTGCTCAATATCAGTGCTGCCACATGGGAACTGCAACAGGGAAGATAAATAATAAACCTCTTAGTCAAAGAGATAAATACAATTGGCAGCTGCTAATTTTCACACTAAAAGCCTGCTGGTTCCTGTTTTTAGGGAAAGAGAGTAATTCTTTTAGGTATCTGATGAACACAAATAGAGGAAGAAGGAAGACCTCCATGTTAACTGTGCTGGGTAAGTAAGGAAGTATTTTGGAATTTTGTGTTCTAGCTTGCAGTAGGTTATGCCAAAGAATACCCTAAAAACATGGCCGTGCAGGGAATTCAGATAGAAGTTCAAAGTTTAAGTCCACTGAAAACAAACCTAAAGAGAGCTGTTTATCTTGACAGTATGATTTCTATTTTCTGAGCCTGGCAGAACCTCATGTGCTAGTCCACCAAACCCAGGATAACAAAAGAGATAAACCATTTCTCTTTCCTCCATGGTTAACCTAGAGGAAGTCAGTAGAACGATCCTGGTTGCAAACCGGAAGCATGTGAAAGATTCATGCGCAAGCAGTTCATTTGGTAGATATGTGATTATTAAAGAACGGTTGAACAATTATGGAAGCCATGCCGGGCTACCTATGGGGTTTCTTAAAATCCTGTACAGCTGACATAATTTCAAGATACATTTCTGGAGACTATAGCTCCGTATATCTTCCCTGAAGAAGTTCAGATGTCTTAAATCCAGTCATTAAATGATGGATTCTTTCATGTAAATTTTATAATCCCAGAAACCAATTACTAGAATATTTTGCCATTTCCCCTCTTATACCTCCTATTGAAGAAAGGAAAAATACAGGTTTCATATTCTTAAGGCATTTATTTTGTTTGAAAAATCTTTGCTTCCTGTGATCCAGAACAAATCACTGAAAATCTTGCTTTGCTGTTTAATAGGAAATCACATTTGATGGATTACTGAAGTTCATCTAAATAATATTACAATGTTTCCCCCTTAATTTTGTCTTAGAGCAAGAGATTGAAAAGCTCCCCATGTAAACTTAACAAGACTGAGTGTGGGCTTTAAAAATTGAATAATAAAATTAAATCCTCTGGCAGGCAGGTGGAAGGGTACTGCCGACAGTACTGTGTTTTCTGATGCCATCCAGTGAGATAATGAATCCATGTCTATGGAAATTGATTCATTAATATTTCATTGAGTCAGCTTCAGTACAATTCATGAACTGCCCCTAGAAATTCAATAAGTGAATTCAATGATTTGCAGAGCTTAACAAATCTGAGGAAAAAAGTAAAAATACTATGAGTTGGTAATTACCAGTGGAATTTGCTGTGTGATTGAACCTTGACAATGGGATTTTATGCATTTATTTTATCTTATCTTCAGAAAGGCCTAAACAAAACAGCTGCAAACATGTGTGTACATGTGGACCCAAAGAGTGATATTAAAGAAACTTTGAACCAGATAGGGTTCTGAAACAAAAAAAAAAAGAATACCTCTTAAATGCTTTTGGTTGTGTGAAATTTAAGCTTGAGCTGGATTTGTGTTTTTCAGTGGTAGCTGTCTCTATAATGGGATCTTGCTACATAATGCTTCAACCTTGGCAGGTGTAACTGCAGAACTCAATGCACACATTGCGACACAAGCTTCACTTTTCTATCTCCGTTGCGAAGTCTGTGGGAAAGAAGTTTTACACAGCAGCATACAATGAAGCTTGCTATTTTGCTACATTTTGTTCAATCAAAGGATGTGGGACAGATGTGAACATTTAAGCCATCTTGGAAGAATGGATAACCGTTGAACATGGCACATAGCTGAGGTTTTGGGTCAGAAACACATGCGTGCCAGTAGCTCAATTCACCGTGCAGAATTGGCATCAAGGGGACTGATTAGGAAAAGAGATTCAAATTACCTTGTCGACTAAGTAATTGGTCTTTGAGTGTTCCTAAAAAGGGACCGATAAATAATTTTATATTCATTTTGTATCAGTGTCTCCAAGACCATGTCTGACTAACCTATATTGATGTCTTTTAATTAAACCATGCTTGATATGCTTACGCTGCAGTGGTGCATACTGAGTTGCATGCTAGACATTCCAGATAAAGTAATTATGCTATTTGTCACTGTCATGATTAATGTGTGACAGCTGTTATGACAGCTGTGCCACTGTTTTGTCACAACACTATGTTCATCCATAACAAAATTAGGTGTCTCATTCGAAGGTACGCAGTTGCTACTATTTTCCTAAGAAGTCAACAATGAAGAAAACTAAGAAGGAATATTACATGAACTCTGTGACAAATAAGAGAAATGACATCTCTATTTTTTCCTTAAATGGTGCTTGCCTGTATTGGAAATGCAGATAGCTCACCTTTTGCAAACAAGCTGTCATACAGAGCCAAACCACAACTGCTCTAACAAACAAAGTCTTTCTATGTGGAAGGATTGCTTCATAATTTGAATTTACCTTGTCAGGCAAGGCTTTAGATGTTATCAAAATTACCATCGGCTGTAACAGTCGAGGAAGGGGGATGGGAAAGGGGGAAGTGGGAAGGAAAAGCAAAGGTTGTAAATAACAGGGCTGGGGAGGCGCATCATCTCCTTTAGCAGCCAGTCAAGCAAAGCAAAACAAATAACCTCCTCTGACACAGGCATACCGCCAATCGTTTTAAACTAATTGCAGTCTAACTCCAAACTGGATCTTAGAGTAGCTCATTAAATACTATTATTAATATTACCTAATACTGTTTCTTATGAATCACTGAAACCAGATTGTAACAATTAAAGAAAGTGATGTGAAGAGACAGGTGGCTAAAAGAAAGCATTGTTTCATTATCCTGTAAGTTTTGTTGACATGCCTATTGTGCATCTGTTTAAGTACAGAAAAATATACTTTGGCTTCTGTTCTCTACCACAGAGAAGCCATGAAACATGAGCCTTAGAGTAGGAAAGCATGTGTACTGCCAAAAAATGAAGATCTACTATAGAAAGAGTATGCATATTTTAAAGTAAAAAATGCCATTTCTTTTTCTTATAAACTCATTCGGAAATTATAAATATGTTTTAATTATATCTCATTTTCTCCACAACTTAATTTGGATGGAACATACAAGCTGTATTTCCCTTGTTTAAGCTGCTCTCAGATGCAGAAGAAGAGTACTTATGCTGTTAACTGTATTTTTTCCCACTACTAGACATTTTATGTGTTGCTACTAGACATTTTATGTCAAATGTCATAACCACTGTGTGGTGCTTTTTTGCGGCTCGGTACTTACATCTGAGCCAAGTGGACTCTTTGGAATTATCTGTAAAAATGCACCTTTGTTCCTAATTGGTGAGAGGAGATGCATCAGAGGATTTCTAATTTGGTTCAAAAAAGTATTTAGTACAGAGACAGATTTACTTTCCAATGATAATTTCAAGATTACGCAAAGAAACAGGTTTTTTGTCTGTTGGAAATGAAGAATGTCATAAGGGAATTTTGTGGCATAGGTGTATATATTTTTGTGTTGAATGAATGGCTTAATATAATTGCATAAATATGTTAGATGAGAAAAGTAATTGTTAAAATCTCTGAATTGTTAATATTTTCCACTTCTTTTTGGAAATGTATGTGAGATCACTGTAATGTATTTATGCCACTGGTCATAAATACAGTAGAATGTTTGGGACATATAGATAAAAAAAATTACTTAAAATATTAAGCCACAACCCTAGGTTCATATACCTTATGTTTAATATTTTTAAAAGGCTACCTATAAACTCATATAAGGAGAGTCATTACAACATTTGCATAAAAAGTGGTAAATAATGGGTGTGTGTAATTTTCATATAAAGACTATGTATATATATACACATTTTATAGTTTTGCTTCTTAGTCCTGTTTTAAGGGAAAATACACAAATTTCTCTGTTCATCCACTGAAAATTAATTATGGCTACAGTCAGGAAGACACTGTTCTGATGAGTATCAGTCTGGACAATCCAATATTTTAGATTAACATAATTTAAAACTCATCCCCTTCCCATTTTGCCTACAAGTGTTGAACATTTTCTGTGGGAAAGAAAATTTCCTAACCTATTCAGTAATATTTAAAAATGTAATAGAATCCTCCTTGACAGAAAACACCTTTCGCAATGAAAAAATCCAACTGTAAATAACACACATACCCTCAGATGAAGACTGTCCAAGCGTGAGTTTTATTCAGGTCGTCAACTACATTTTATTTTACTTTACATAGTGAACAGATTATTTTTTAGAATTTTCTACCTGTAACTCTCTAAAGGAAACACTTTTCTTTTTAATTTTTGTTTAACCCTTTCTTCTTTATTTCCTTTTAAGTCTGGCTTGGAAATTAATTTGTACCTGAGCAGTGTCAACTCTCCAGAAAGATCTACCAGAAAGATGATCCTGATCAACCATCTTCCACAAATTTGTTCAAAACTATTGCTTGCCTTGATGCTTACCTGTAGGAATTTCTATAAAGATGTGCATCAGCACATATATAGGAACAAAGAATTTGAATCTTTATTGCAGACTGTTGCAGAGCTTTCTATACACGTGAAGGGACTCTCAACCTTCACTGTTAATTGTTGCTTGCCGCCAGTTTACCAGTGTGATCCTATCGCAATGGCAGAAGGGTAGATATGGGTATACTGTGGTTCAAGGAGGTAATGTATTTGCATAAGATGAGTCAAGAGTTGAAGAACAGAACCCATTTCTACTGACATTTGTATGTACCATTTCTCATTTATATTTAAACAATGTTGTCACAAGTATGTGTTACAACAAGTTTGCAGATCCAGCCTTCTGCTGACATTTGTGACTGAACCATTTCAAATGTTTGAATGTACTCTGAATCATACTGTTTTTATTACTGTGTGTGCAGACTGAATATAATGTCCTACTTACCCTTAGGGTGAAATGGAACAGAAGGTGCAGCGTCGGCAGACAGAACTCTCTGAACACTCAGCCTGACAGTGTCAGGATTGCTGTCTGGGTCTAACAAAGAGGAAACAGATTTTACATGCAGTAGGACCAATGCATTGAATTCTATGAGCATTGGCAAGGTTCCTCCTGAGGAGGAGGTAAGGAGTGTGGTGTGATTGCTTTCTAACTTACACTGTTGTCTGCACTTTGCGCATACTGTAGACCCCAAAAAGGAAATTTAAAGGTACCACTTCCCTGAGAGAAGCCCAGCTCTGTCTATCTTCACTTCATTTCTTGTTGTCTTTGGGCAGCACAGAACAAGGGCACCTAAACATCTTGGAGTGAGTCGATTTTCTGAAGGATGGCATGGAGCCAAAGTACTCACTCCTTTGGGAGAGGAAAACAGAAAACAATTCTGCATGTGCTATGCTTGGAAACAGAAACAATTCCCAAAGAGTATTTTAACAATTTACTTTTAGCTGAGGTTGTACAAAATGGCAGAAGCGATCCAAATTATCTTCTTTTGTCTTTGAAATTGTCATCTAATCCACAGAAAGGACTAGAGAAATTCTAAAAAACTACAGGCACGTGATAAGAATTATGAGTTTTTGCTATGTAATCAGTACTGAATGAAGCATACTATCAATCCCAAAAGAAAAATAATTTACTGGCTCAGAACATCTACCAGTAAAACTATGAGGTTTGATAATCAAACGATTTCTAATGACAGGGAAATTAGAGTCAACGGACTGAAAATAACAGGCACAATAAAAAATATTTGCATCCGATTTTAAAGGTATTTTTAAAAGCAATGTTGCTTTTGAACCCCACTTGGGATTAGCTTTCTAGGAGCAAGAGATTAGAGTTTGAATGCATTTAAATAGGAGAATGCAATGAACAGATTATATTTAACTAGTGACATGTTAAGTCTAGAAAGGAAATGTGAGTCACTGTGAAATTTAGGTAGTGATTGGAAACAGCTCCTATACATCTCTGTTCAGCAATTTACAGTACAATAAAGGAAATGAACAAAATATCAGAAAATATAGCCAAAAATAATTTTGATGGACTGGTAATTTAATAAAGTACAAACTTTGATAATTTAATTGACTGTGAATGGACACCAAACTAGAAAAATGAATATTCCCCTATTTCTCCTTGCTTCAGTTTGCAGAAGCAGGAGATAGCAGGAATACTGATAACACGTAGTGCTTGTGTGCTGTTCAAACAAACTCAGAAAAACATACATAAACCACACTAGAAAGACTGTATTTCTTAGGTGAAAAACTAGAGCAGCTTCTATGAATTCATTGGCTCAGGGATTAAAATGGATTTTAACAAGCAAACACCATCTCTGATTATTGGATAAAGATTACTAGCCTTTCCCAAATAATATAGGTTACTCTGATTTCTGCAAGTAGTTTGCAACTGGTAAATCCATTTTACCATCTGGCTAAATGTAAATAAAATAATAGGATCTAGTTGTTTATTGTGTAGAGCAGGAAACTATATATGGCATAAAACCCACAACTAAACAGAGAAAAAAATTCTTGTCTGTTTTCAGGCTATATCAAAATCAGTAATATAACATTTTATTTAAACAATTAAGTATGCAGCTTAAGTATTGCTTCCATGAGTTCAGACAGGATAGGCTTATATCTCAAAATGCATGACCTTTGTGTTGCAGAATAATAGTATTTTAGGTTAGCTGATAGGGAAAATGAGACCATAAGTGGCTGGCACTTATTCTGCGTACAAATGCAAAGAGACCAAAGAGCTGTAGAAGCAGGCACCACATTCAGTTTCCCTGAGGTTGTAGGAAATTGCAGCAACAGAGAGAGGCCCTCAGCAAGCAAGTCACAGCACACTGATCATGCAGAGGAGGAAAAGCATCCTCATGGCTGGCATTGTTAATGAGGAAATTACTATTTCCTGACCTTGCACTTGCTTGAAACCTTGTTGTTTGGAAGTCTTGAAGATTTAAAATATTGTCTGTTAAGATCAGAGAAAGGAGTGGGTGGGGCTGGGGTAGGATTTTGTTTCTTGTTTTGCTTTTAATAAATATGGATTTCCCCTAAACGTCAGCCAAATCTGGGTTAGTTTTCTAGACTATGATGAAGTCTGAGGATTCTGAGGAGTAAGCTTTCACGTGGTCGTATTGACTGCTTGCTCATGATCTAGTGTTTAAACATGGAGACTTCCTGTTCATGTCATCCTTTCCCTCTCTTATTTCAGACACAAATGTTAATTGCTCTCAGTTAGTTCGTTGGTGAAGAGGCATGCCCTGTTATCTTGAGGTTTTAACACTAAGAAACCAAGTCACAGATAAATATATTGTAAAGGCCTGATCTGTTTCCAAGGTTGATAAACATATACTATAAGCAAATCCAAACATTTTCAGATTGACAGAATATGATCATTTGGAAGGGATCCACAAAGATCATGAAGCTGAACTCCTCGCACTGCATAGGACCATCCCCAAGAGTCACCATATGCCTGACAGCATTGTCCAAATGCTTCTTGAACATCCCAGACACAACTTCAGGCCCTCAGGTCCTGTCACTGGTCACCACAGGGAGGAGATCAGTGCCTGCCCTTCCTCTTCCCCTCACAAGGAAGCTGTAGATTGTGATGAAGGCTGTCCTCAGTCTCCTCCAGGCTGAACAGACCAAGTGACCTCAGATGCACCTTGTACAGCTTCCCCTCAAGGCCCTTCACCATCTTTCTAGCACTCCTTTGGATACTCTCTAACAGCTCAGTGTCTTTTTTATACTGTGACACCCAAAGCTGCCCCCAGCACTCAAAGTGAGGCCACCAGAGCAGAGCAGAGCAGAGCAGAGCAGAGCAGAGCAGAGCAGAGCAGAGCAGAGCAGAGCAGGACAATCCCCTCCCCTGCCCAGCTGGCGATGCTGTGCCTGATGCCCCCAGGACACATTTGGCCCTCCTGGCTGCCAGGGCTCTGCTGACTCAGGTTCATGGCTCATATCTGAGTCATTCTGACTCATATCCTGTCACTGACCAGGACCCCCAGGCCCCTTTCCATGGCACTGCTCTCCAGCCTCTCATTCCCAGTCTGTCCATACATCCAGGGCTGCTCCATCCCAGGTGCAGAATCCAGCACTTTCCCCTGTTGAACTTCACATGGTTGGTGATTGCCCAGACCCCTGATTTGCTGGGGTCTCTCTGCAGGGCCTCCCTGCCCTTGAGGGAGTCAACAGCTCCTCCCAGTTTTGTGTCATCTGTGAACTTGCTCAGTGTCCATCCAGTCCTGTGTCCAGGTCATTTATGAAAATGTTGAAGAGCACAGGGCTGAGGATGGGGCCCTGTGGAACCCCACCAGTGACAGGTCCCCAGGCTGCTGTCACCCCATTCACTGTAACCCCTTGTGCCTGAGCCCTGAGCCAGCTGCTCACCTATCATATGTTGTGTTTATCCAGCTGTGGGCATTTTGTCCAGAAGGGTCCTGTGAGAGACAGGATCAAAAACTTTACTGAAATACAAAAAGATTCCATCAACTGGCTTCCCTTGATCTGCTGGGTGGGTTATCTTGTCATAAAAAGAAATTAGGTTTGATAAGCTGTACTTCCTTCCAATGAAGCCATATTAGCTGTGACCAGTGACTGTGTTGTCTTTCAAGTGTTTTTCAATACCTCCCAGAATAATCATCTCCATTTTCCAATTTCAGGTATTGTTCTAGATAGGTCTTAAAGACTGTAGATAAGCTGTTTAATTCTATTAATGATTTTTTTTCTCCTTGCATTTAAAAAAAAATAGAGTTGCTGAAGTCATGCTAACTTTGTTCACATTTTCTTACTTTCATTAGGGCTCTATGAAAGTTGCACACTGATCTTGTGATCACGGATATGCTAGTCTTTAATGCTGTATGTAATTCTGAAAAATAAGACATATTTGATCCAGAGAAAATGCTTGTTTAATGCACCAGCTTTCTAATACCACATCTAGATCTACTTCTGTGGCATAATATGTTATGTAGATATACCCTGAGTGATTGTTAAAGAAAATGGAGTGAGCCAAAAAACCTAAGTTGTTCATTGATTTTAATTAATTTATTTATTATTTTTTAAACACTTCTCAGCAAACCACCGATCTTATCTTAGGGCAGGAGGTGATAATTGTGACAGACTACACCAGGCCGTAAACTCCTAATCAGTTTTATATGTATTAAAAACTGCAAAAAGTGAAAGATGAAACATACAGCCTCTCAAAAGCTCAGAGCAACCACATTTATGTCAATATTTAAGCCTGTGTGATTTTGCTGGTGATTCTTGAAATAATGACCAAAGCCTGAGTACCACTGCTATTGACTTTGTTCCAAATTCAAAAATCACCTTCTTACTGTTTTTAATAAATAAATAATTTTCTATAAGATTTGTGATTGTGATAATCTGTGATGTCCCAATGACTGGTAATGAAGAGCAAGTGTAACACTATTCCATGATTGTTGCTTTTTTATCCACTTCACAGTACCCAACTACTTTTGAGCCTATTAATCTAGCAGTTTATTTCCTAATCACCACAATGTAATATATCCCTCTGTAAACATTCCCTCTTTTAGTAATTGTAGCCAAGTGTTTTTGTTGCGTTTTCCAATCCCTTTTTCCGCTCCACCAAAACCTTGAAGAATATTACTTCCTGTGGAATAACCTTTGTGCAAGAGGAGTATTTTCGTCACACTGTCACACACTTTCTGTACCTTCTTCCAGTGCTCAGGCTATGCGGCATCTTCCCAGTCTCCTGGAGTGTTTTGTGAAAGGCTGCCAGTCAGAAAATGGTGTCAGTCAAATTTAAGTCAATGTCATGGCTGTTATGCAACAGTTGCCTCCAAGTTTTCCTTTAATACCTGGGGTTTGTGTTACTGATATTAAATAAAAATTCTTTGCAATGAATTTTAAATGAAGGAAAAGCTCTCACCAGAGATTTGTTAAAAGCAGGCTAACAGTTGTTCTCTTCCCTCCCTCCCCATTCCTTTTTAGTAGAAGGGCTTTAAATTATATATTAACCAAAAAGGTAAACAGAATAAAATGGGCAATTAAATATTAATGGAAGATGTAGTGGAATTGTCCTGTGCAGCACTTAAAATGGCCTGAATGATTGAGCTGTGAATTGCTCTCCCTTAGGTATTGAAAAATTCATCAGCACTATTTAATAAATGTTCGTATTCGTAGCCACTCGTGTTTACACTACAGCACTTCCAGGAGAGTGCTTACTAAAGAAAACATTTTAATGGAAGGTGAACTTTCCTTTACAGTGAGTCACCTTAAATTATACAGACTATGTGGTAGAAGAGACAAAGAAACCTCTGAACAGACAAATGAGAACTACGCATAACTTAAGAGCATTTTTCTTAAAGAGAACCACCCATGAATTGTAAAGGACTTTCTGGATCCAAACCTATCCTGAAGTTTTAAAAATTCATTTTGTTAGCATTTTGAAAATATTTAACCTTCACTACCTGTGTGAAATCATCTTCAATGCTGACTTGGGCTAAGGACACTATTTTTACTGAAATATCACCTGGCTCATCTAAAGGAAGGGAAAGAGTGCAAAACAAAACTTGCATCACAAATCAATTAAATGTTGAAGTAGTTCTTCTCCAGGTGACACTCTGTAGGCTCAATTTGCATATGCAGCATATTAACACTATTAAAATATTCATTAGCAAATTTACTGTGTTAATTAATGAATTCACACCAAAACCTTAGAAAATAAACATGAAAACTTGAGTGCTTGGTATATTAACTAGTCAAGTGGTAAGAATGTCTGTGCTTTATATGAGCATTTTTGCCCAGGGGTGATTCAATGGGTTCCGAATCAGTCTGGAGGCAGCACACTGCTCTTAGTCCCTGCCTCAAATTCTCCCATTGCCCCTGCTCACCAGGCAATGGGAAAGAAAACTACATGCTTTCTGTTTTCTGGAAAACCACAGTGGACATGCTCTTAGAAACCCAGGGACTGCAGTATAGTCTGCCTTTGTGTTCTTCAGGGTATAGGTCTTCCACTTTTTTTACGAGTGAAATTTCTCTCATTAGCGTGTCCAAGTCTGCAGCTTAGGGGAATGGTGGAACTGGCCATAGCTGATGTTCATTAGCTCTAGTGCAGTGTGACCTCTATTATTAATCCAGCAAAGGTCCTTCTGAACTTTGTGGCATTCTAGTTCTGCTCATTACTTCTCCATACAAAAAACATGATATCCCACGGCAGTTCAGTTTAGTGCACTCTGGCTGATCTAGGCAAGCACTAGGGAAGTTTTGACCAGAATATTGGCACCAAAGGAAGTTGTCTCTAATTGTGCTGTGCAGGTTCACACAATAGCTAAGGATTTGGCAAAGGGATGATTAGAAAAAAGTAGTGGCTTCTCTTAAGAGAATTTGGTTGTTTCTACTAAAGTGGTAGGGTGACAAGTTATACTTCTAACAAAAGATGCATCAGTCAGCCTGGGTTTGCTGAATATTTTCATAAGAGAAACACTTCACTGAAGGTTAGCATGGTTGGAGGTGAGATATTTAAATGAGTTGCTCTGCTGTGGGGGAAATCAAGTAAATCTCTAGCATGCAATTTTCTCTGGAAGTTAAGACAAATTCAGGAATTTCAAAATTCAGACCTGATTTCCATGAAATATTTTCAGAGGCTAGGAGACACTAGCACCACTCACCACAAACAAGGATAAGGTAATTTTTTTGTAGTGCTGGAAGGATAAAATCCTCAGCTCATAGAGCTACCTAGTGGAGATGTGCCAGACAAACCAGGTGTAAGATATCGCATCTCAGACACTGTCATAGGGAGTGATGCACACACAAGCAAAGCAGCAGAAGATGGTTTCAAACATCTCATGAAACAGCAAAAGAAGTTGAAAATGTTTGCAAACTTGAGAAAATCTTTTTTATTATTTGCAGTTCTCTTAACTGACTTCCTAAAATGAAAAGTGTTTAAAAATTTTATGCATAAAAACTTTTCAAATAATCAAGACTATTTTATAGCTGCTTTAAAAAACTTTTCCACAAAACATCTGGTTTGGAAGGAGTATATACTGAGTACATTAATATACATTAAGAATATAGTGTGAGGGGAAAAAACCGAAGCCAGCTAAGATTTATTCTTCAGTGGTAGCTGAGAACTCCACCTGGAAAAGGATTAAAATAAAATATTTCTCAGGGGATTAAAACTGATCTTTTTGCAATTCTTTTGGTGGGTTTGTGGAGACATTAAAGGGAACTGTAGTGGAATGCAGTATGGAGTTGTAGGAAGCTGAGGCGTGTAATGATCTCTTCACTCTTGTAACCAGAAAAAGGACTCGAGGAAGTGGCATGAGGCTGAGTTGGGGGAGGTTTATGTTGGATATCAGGAAAAGGTTTTTTACCTGGATGGAGGTTGACCTCTGGAAGAGGCTCCCCAGGGAAGTGGTCATGGCACCAGCCTCAGTTCAGGAAGTGCTTGGACAATTCTCTCAGGCATATGGTGTGGGTCTTGGGGGTGGCACTGTGCAGGGCTGGGAGTTGGACTCGATGGTCCTGATGAATCCCTTCCAACTCAGCTTATTCTGTGATTCTATGACTAAACAGTTTCACATCACATGTTGTGAGTTCACATGTGATGCAGTATGGTCAATACCTTGGGGAATGAGGGAGAAGGGGAAAAGGCCCAAACAAAAAAATTTTTACACAAAGAGGCCTTGTTAAAGACATATAGTATTTTTAGTTTTCCTTGTGTGTGTATGGGAAAGAAAGGGACATCTAATTGCAGAAGTAGGGAAAATCATTATATTTCTACATATGTTTTATTTCCAACTAACAACAAAGATATAGACTTTTACTGGCTTTCATTTGGTGAGGCTGGGATGGATTCTTGTTCCTATTTTATTTGGACAAAATTTAAATCAAATGTTTGATAAGCATCCTGCTTTTATTTAACCCACATTTTATAAGGAAAACATCCTCTGATGTCTCTAGCAGGCTGAGCGTGGAAAGTTGGGGTTTTGGGGATTTTTTGAAAGCAGGGTGGAAGGAATTGATACCAGCCCGTGACAGTAAAGTCAGAACTCTGAAAGATTTAGTGGAAAGGGGTTTTAAGGACAATTATTCTGTGAGAAAGAACCTCCTTTACTTTTTGGTTGGCCACCTGGAAAATTTTAATCAGTAGGTAGATGGATATTGGCAGGAATTTTCCAGCCTTGTTTCTGTTGAAAGACTGAATCAGTTCACTAAATCTTTTTGCCTGTCATTTTTTCAGGAGTGGGCAACTTTTTTCAGCAGTTTTTGTGAGATGACCTTAGAAACTTTCACACAAGTGAAAAGTTGAAAGTTTTGTCTCATGCAAAAAGGTGCCATTATTCTCCCAGAAAAGTAAGTTTTTCCAAAGAAAATATTTGGTTTTCTCTCACTTTCTGGGGAATACTACGTCAGTTCTGCTACAGAAAACAATCTCTACCTACTTTGTTTCATTAGCCCCTCTCAGAAGCAGTACCTAGGCTAAATCATACATGGCTTTTGAATACTTGAGCTATTACTGGAAACATTGCATCAAGCTTCTTCAATTTGTGTTGATGAAACAACAGAGTACCTTTTCTGTCAGTTAAAGTGTGTGTGGTATCTGAGAAATGTATTGACTTAAAAAATAGGAAGCACTCAAAGGTCATAATGATCTCTGTCTGCCTGTCTTTTTCTAAGTACTGTGAAACCATGAACCCTTCTCAAGGCTGCTAGTCACACTTAACGCTGTTCAAAGTCCAGTAAAGAAAAGCCCACTTGGCTTTGTGCAGGACTTTCCTCTCTAACTTTATCCTGATCCGTGAACCATGAACCTCTTCCCACTTCTCAGTCCTTCATTTATTGGGCATCAGGCTTCATCTTGCCTCTCTTTCTATATGAGTCTTGGAACAAGAAGCATTCTTCTCTGAAGAGTAATAGGGAAAAATGTATTTTGTATCTCTCAATCATGTTGTGGTTCTCTGCTGAAACTTTTCCTGTATCTCTTAATTCCTCTTCTTCTTTCCTGTGCATTATTAAATTTGCCCCTAAATTATTTACAGTAGCTCGTAAAATGTCATTAGTGAGAGTCATTTCAGTGGTGAGGAGAACTAAAAACTAGTTTGGAGAGCATTGAAGGAGACAGAGAAGAAAAAACAATGAGGTTAAAGAAATCACTGTTGAAAGGGAGCAGATGGTAAAGCTTGAGACAGAGGAGAGACTACTGGGAGAAAAGACTGGAGTATGGACAAGAGTGTTAAAGAGAGGCTGAGGTTTAAAGGAGGAACTTGTAGTGATATCAGAGAGGAAACATAAAGGAATTCTATTAATTTGAAAATAGGAGTACTGATGTAAAAGGCCATTACAATTCATGCAGTGAGTGGATGATACTGACTGAGACAGAAGGTGGACTTGTCAAGAAAAGAATAAAAATCTTGAAAGTGACCTGTGACAGGGAGAGCTGATACAAATGAATAGCACTCTTTTAGTTGGAATATGTAGAGAGATAGATCTTAGAGGAATGATGATAGAGTTTAAAAGTACTCCTAGTTGGCCTATGGAGGAAGAAGGAATGAAGTATCTGGCAGAGCAAATTTTTGGAAAACAATAATGGGGGAGAAGTTGCTAGAAGAAAGATGAACAGCAGATTGTGAAAACTTCTTCAGTGAGATTTTAAACCCAGTCTTGACACTTTAGACAGAAGTTATAGGACTTTGAAAGGTACATTCATGAAGGAGAGAAATGGAAATGATACTGAGACAATAGAACATATAATAACGTTTAAATTACAAGTGCAAACACTGAATGAAATGGAAGGAATGGAAATGACATTTCATTACTCTTTGGTGACAAAAAAAATTTCAAAAATATGGAAATGTCTGAAAAATGATGAATCTCTTTTTTTTCCCCCATAGTAACTTGTTTTCTACTAGGATTTTAAGGCACCCTTATCTTCATTCTATTTTAGCACTATTTTGTACCTCAGAGGTATCTTCTACACCTTTAACAAAAAAAAAAGATTTTACATCTTCTCAGTTTTGGAATTTTGTACACTTAGCCATGTTTTAAAGGCAATGTAGATATTTTGCATCTTTTCCAGGTACTAGCAGACAGCAGCTCTAAAGCAGCCATTGGATCCTCAGGCTAAGACATGAAAAGGTACATCTTCCAAGCTGCATACAATTATAAAATGTGCAAATCCATTTATTCACTAATAGGGTTTATCCTTAGCTCCCTGTGCACAGCTTTGCAAATTTACTTACAAATGACCATACTGTAAAATTCAGGCTACTCCTCTGGGATAACTGTCTTTTTTTTTTTCCCCCCCTCAGTAGGTAATTAATACTTAGGTCAGTAATACATTTAGATTGCAAGTAACTATTCATGTCAAAACCTGTCATGCTGTAAAGTGACGCATTCACTGAATCTTTGTTAAACTGCAACAGTCTAATCCTTTTTGCCCTCCCCTGGCAGGTTTACCATGGAACTTACTGCTGTACTTGTATGGGATTATGCTTCAGAATTAGAGATTGAGGGACTGCACATGGATGTTGCATAGGGAATGGCAAATTAAAGACTGAGAACCCAAGTGTGTAACATGGTTTTCTTATTATTAAAATAGACTGAGTTTAACAGATAATTTTCAATCTGTATTTTAAAAAATTTTTTAAAAAACTAGGCCCAAACCACGAAGAATTATAAACAATGTTATTACAATTTTTTTGAACATAGTAATGAGAAACAGAGATACCATTTATTTGCTGCAACACCCAGTTTGGTCCCAAGGGTGGAATCCTTCATAGGGATATTTGCATGTCTGCTTGAGGAGATTTAGTGGATACTACTGGTTTGTTTTGAAAATATTGTGGGCACTTGATTTAAAAAATTGCTGTAGTCCAGACTTTCCTACAAGCTCTTTACATATCCTGTTTCACTCCCCTTGAATGTTATACATTTAAGCAAATATATATGTTTGAAACTCTTGTCTGTAAGCACTTAAAAATAGAATGCCAAAAGACTTCACATTACACTGTTCAGAACAGCATCCAAAAAACAAAACGGTGAATGTTTTGAGTGTAAATTGGAGGAGTACCCTAGGAGGCAAGATTTTGAATACAAATGGCCCATCATCATAGAAATATTCTGCTATCCCATTAGATGGGCAGACAAGCGGACCAAAAACTGAGCCATTTTCCAGAAGGGAGTGA
Source organism: Acanthornis magna (assembly GCA_036785705.1). Classification (NCBI taxonomy): domain Eukaryota; kingdom Metazoa; phylum Chordata; class Aves; order Passeriformes; family Acanthizidae; genus Acanthornis; species Acanthornis magna. The sequence continues at coordinate 309,596 of JAWUZG010000149.1, forward strand.
CAGTTTGTTTGCTATGACAGATGACATTTTAGTTTCATGACAGGCTTAGTTCGTGAAAGGAAAAAGTTCCTACAAATGTTCCAATATGACTATTTTCTATGTTGTGTATGGTTTGGTGGCAAGCCAAACAAAAATATGGAGTAAAAAAAATAATTTAGAATGCTTTAAGTTGACTTTTTCTATTGGTTACAAATTATAGCATTAACTGAGTATTTCTGGAGAGGTCTTGACTGAACTTTCCACAAAAGTTTCTTTTGAAACTCTACTTTTTGTTGTAAGCTTTATATGAAATTAAATTATAAAACCCAGAGATTTAACAGAACAGAGCTGCTACTTTCACATGTAAAAACTCAAGACGCCAATGTTTTGACACAAAAGTCATCCTAATATAATTTTATCAATGCATCTGTGTCCACGTGGCTAGGTATTTCAGAAGCTCTGTGGCAGAAGGCGTTTGATAAGTGATACAGATCAATGGACTGAGGATAAAGAAGTTTAGTGTTGGTCAATGTTCTTACATTCCTGAAAGTAAGTAGAGGGCTTTTTTACTGATAATTTGAAATAATGAACAGGTTGGTAGCTTTTTCTCTGAAACTATTGGTTTAGAGCATGAAAGCATCTTCAAGATAATTTGTGGTAAAAATATATGGAACAATCTCCAGGCATTATCTCTAACCTGATGAAATGCTGAACGCTTGGTGTGAATGGACATAAAATTCTAAGGAATTAATAACATTGTGAATTACGAAAAGAAATATTGCTTGGGTTAGTAATATAGTAACTTAGAAAGCTGAAAGATGTTTTCATGCTTCAGGAAACACTGAGCGTTTTGATTTGAAACTCATAAAAGCATATAAAGAAGCCCAGAATAATGTAAAGGATATTGTGAGCTTCTAGGTGTTTAAAATTTCTTGGTGGGATGTTGTTAATTATCTGTATTTTTATTTTACCCCTAAGTTTGAAAGCTGTGGCTGCAAAGCTTTTGCTGCTGTGCACTTTACTTAATTTTCCTTTATTTATCTTGTCTATTTGTCCTTCAGTACTTGGGAATATGAAGATGGAGATAGACTAAAGTAAAGAGTTTCTTAAAGTACTCAGAGCAATAGTTAATAAAACTCTTGCTGGATTCAGCAATCTGTATGCCGTGCACACACAGACTTTGACGTACAGTAATTATAGATTGAAAAGTAAGAAGAAGTCTGTCACAGAAGAGGCCAGCAATAAAACTATTTCTGTAGACTTAAAACCAAAATATGACCAATGTTAAAAACTTTTGAGGGACAGAGATGTGTCATCCTGCAATTCTAGTACATATTACCTCTCTTTTCACTCTGATTGATATAAGTATGATAAAGAATATGCTGAAGCTGTATTTGTTTCTAAGCATAGTTAGGAGCTTTGGAATTGAAAATAGCCTGGGAGGATAGTCCAAATCTGATTTGAAAAGTAATATCTACTGTAGTACTATACTACTGCCACTACTACTAGTACTACTACTACTAATGCCACTTTCCAAACAACTTTTTTTGTAAAAGTCCACACCACACCAAGAAAGACGTATAATTTCCTAATTTTTTCCTGCTTTTTCCTGTGAGATTTTTTTATTAATGTGAAGTTCTGATGTCACAGAGGAAGTATAATTTTGGCAATTACCATCACTGCTTTTTCAAGGAGAAAAGATAAAGCAGATGGGCTGCTTACTCCTCAATGAAGGCATACATCATAACGTAATTGAAAATAAAATCACACAGATGCCTGAGAGGTTCGAGTTTCAAAATCTTTTTTTTAATATATCTATATTTACACATACATATATGCACATATATATTCATAATATTATATGTGTGTCAATTCAGTCTGCACATTAAAAGATGAAACATAATCAAATATGATAGAGGTGGAAAAACACAACAGAATAAACAATGTTGTCTAGTGGGAAAATGGGCAAACTGAGCAATGAAAACTTCAAGACTTTCTTCAGCTCTCCTCTACACAAAGTGCATATGTCTTCAGAGCTTATGAAAAGCACAGCATGAAATCACGTGCTCAGCTTTATTTAAACTTGTTTTTTAAAATCACCATGACAATTCTGCACAGAGAAATGAATACAAGTACCTTTTTGAAGGTTTGACCCTGAAATAAATGGGGAAGACTTGTCTGAAGCTGTTGTGAACTGCAAAACATGAAAATCTGTGAGTCTCCAGTTGTGACAGCTCAACAGTACAATATTTATCTAGAAAATATAATGCTGAGAGCAGCAAGTTGTGGTGGATGTTAGATGGCATAAGGCAGCTGCATAGATATCCTGGAGTTCCAAGGTGGCAGGATTTTCTAGGAGAAAACAGAATGCGTATCTACCACAACCCCACAGAAATGCGAGCACTCAACATCCTCTTAAATGACACTGTTCTGTATTTCACAAAGTATATTTTTGATGCAAGACGGAAAGAGGAGAGCCTATACCATTGAAACGGACCTCATGTCAACTCCGCATAAGCTCTTGTAATTCTTGGGGTTTTTTTGCTGCTGTTTGAAACTTTCAGTTAAGGAGGAAGTGGTATATTATACTGGTGAGGACTGAGAGAATTCAATGAGCTCAATGCCTGCTTGCTGCATTAATAAAAATCAAATGAAAAAAGCAATCTGGTTAAATTATGTGTGCTTTTTTTTTCCTATGCTAGTGGAGCTTAACTAAGCAAACAGAAGCAGTGAAGTAAATCAGTGTTGGTTTATTAAAGATCAGAATTCAATATCTCAATAGTTGAAGTGCTTATGCACCAGTGTTCTCACTGTTTAGCTTTTCTATGCAAAGAAAATAAACACAATGGCACTGTGGGGACTCTTGTTAGAAAAGTGACACTTAGAGAAGCCTAGATTTCTTTCAAGGAAGATGCTGCTCTCTCTACTTCTACTTATTGTCTTTAGCCAAAAGATTATAATGAGAATAAAATCCTAATATTGTTTGCTGTTGGTGATGTAATAGAGGTATTATCCTTTAGATATTCAGGGCTTGCAGATAGAAATGCACCTCAGCTCAGCTACTTTTCAATTAATACTCTCATCTGCACAAATAGATTCATCTTCACATTGATCTTATATCACCATCAAGGTAGCAACCCTTTGCGGGGAGGAAGAAGTTAAGGATGTTTAATCTAGCTTTTAGGACTCTCAAAGTTTGTGCATTGCAACAATTCTCTTTGAGTATGAGGGCACTCATAGGAGATCGCCGGTAGAGTTTGTTGTAGTCTGCAGGATGGAAAAGCTCTCAGCTAACTCTTTCATCCTAACTTCCTAATATAAGAAAGCCTTGGCTTCTGAAAATTTAGAAAATCAAAATACTTTTTACCTATGACTGGGGTTGGTTGTTTATGTTCAGACCAAGTACAGACTAAGAATTTTAATTGTCCTTTTATATGTGCCTCATACTAACGCTCATTCCAGAGATGCACAAAGTTTGCAGACATGGATAAGTAGCAAATTGCAATTTCTTTGCTGCTTCATTGCTTTGTGCTTCAATTCAAAAATTGCTTGAATGGATTAGTATAAACTGTGTGGGTGGAGGCAGGCAACCATTATTTACTTGGATAAGAGCTAGGTCCAAAGCATACATGACCTTGGCAGGAGCTATCTCTTTCTTTAAATATTTGATTTCCAGAAATCTAGGATAAATTCCACATCTTATAAAACAGATAAAAAAAGAGTAATCATCAGAGCCACTTGGAAATTTTCTAATAAAACAGTATTTTTGGTGTCCTGGGGGACTATGTGGCCTAATGAAGCAGGAACATTTGCAGCTTCTTTCCAGGCATGTCACATGAGAGACCTCCCCTCAAAGTGTCAGCTGTTGCTGAAGAAAAAAGAAACTCTTCTATTAGCAATGATAAAATGAGAAGAAATACTATTGATGAAGAACAAATGCAAGGAAATAAGCAAGTATTAAATGATTCCTTCTTCCTGGCTTGTGGGAAAAATTGAAACTTTTTGTTTCAACCCAGCTAACAGTAAAATTAAAGAGAAAATATACTTTTCCTTTGAAAATCTGAATGATTTTTTATGGATTAAAATACATTAATGAGGGATGGTGACTTTCAGAACAAAAGAATTTAAAAAATGAATTTTCCTCATCTATGCCTTGTTAGCATGTGAGGACAAAATTACAGTCTTCAAGTTTCTTCCTGCAGACTGAAGAATTTGAGAACAATCTTGAAAGACGAAACTACTATTAATTGTGCAAGTCCTGTATGGCAAGAGAATCTGTCTGATAAGCAAGGAGTGTCCAAATGTGCGCAAATGTGCGGAGTCCAGAAAGTACAGAGGCAAGGAAAATGTGAGAGTGATGAAGGGGAAATAGCCCAGCTTGAATCTCATCCTCCAAAGGCAGAGGTGTCTCTTTGCTGTCATTGTGCACAATGTTGGGGAGACCTTTTATACTGAAATTCATTTGCAGTAGAATCTGAGTATTGTTTGTTTTTCCCAGTGGTCACCATGTATATAGAGAACACAGACTATGGGCATTTCTATTATAATATAATAAAACAAGTTAATATCTACTTACTTGTTCCCTCCTAAAGCTAAATTGTCATTCAATTCAATTCAATTCAATTCAATTCAATTCAATTCAATTCAATTCAATGTCAGTTTTTAGCCTTAAATTAATGACCATATCAGACCACACCTTGTTAATTCAGACTTCTCTGGGCATTTATGAAGACACCAATGAAGTCTCAGTAGTTCTTTCATGGCAGTATGTGACAAAAGTTAATTGAAAATCTCATTTGAACACTAAGAAGCCTTAAATTAGAGAAAAATCAGCAGAGAAAAATTAGATTGACAGTTATTTTCTGAAAAACCCTTGAAAGATAAGTTTTTTACTTGGATGCAAGAAAGTACCCAAGATAGCTGACCTGATGTAGTTTTTGATCAGGGTTAAAATTGCTTGCAATGTGTAAAAAGGGAAGGGAGAAGAGAAGCCAACATTACTGAGTCTGTGTGCAGAGTAAATGGCTAAGTGTCAATATAGAAACTGTACTAGTTCTGTGTTGAAATATTAAGACTCTAAGGATGAAAAAATACAAAAGCTAGCTTGGCCAGGGTATGTCACGGGCATGACTTATATTTATTTAAGCTGTCTTCTAAATACTAGGATGGTTCCTCTGGTAGCACCAGCTCTCATTCAGAAGCCTGTATATTCAACCCCCTTAGCAGAAGCTGGGCTCGAACCCAGTGCTCACTGTACAAGCCATTACTAAATAATTTCTGGCTGGTTGGTAGCCATATTGACCTTTAGCTGAGATACTGGAATCCTCTTGCCAATATTCCCACCTCCTGCTTAATTGGCACTGTATAAAATGTGTTTCCAAGGGAATGTACAACAGGATCCATGGTCGCCTCCAATATTAACACAGCAAAAGGAGCATGTAATTTATTCCTCTGAAAAATGAATGCGTGATAAAACCCAGCATAATAAATCTCTTTCTGCAAAGATTATGATGACTGCAAGTAGATAGACCAAGGTCTATTTGAACAGTGCTTATTTCGTCCAATAAACAATTTTGGTTTTGTATTAAAGTCTTAGTGGTGCATTTAGATGACACCATAACCCACCTTTTATTAACATTCAAATTTATCTTTTTTGTTGAGGCAAATTAATCCTGTCATTAAAATTCATTGTAAATAGTAAGCTGTTAATACAGCATCAAGATATATTTCACCTCATCATATGCCAGAGTGAGATTGATTGCTGATGTTACTCTTTCCATGCAATGAAATGTCAATAATTTTCTGAAACTATTGAAAATATTTTAACTTTTAAAATAAGTATGATGACATGAAAGAAAAGATAAATCACTTTAAATGCATGATACTGGGGAGGGGTGTATTAGGACTATGCACTGGTAGAACACTAATAATGTGAAGAAGCAGGTCAGTGAATTTTTTTTTTTAAGATGAAACTCTTCATGTACTCCTCTAATCACACATTAATGCCTAGAGGGCTGTGCAGCCCTTCAGAAGGGCCTCAGCAGAGTGGAGAGATGGCAGAGAGGAACTGTCTGAAATTCAACAAAGGCTAAAGCAGGGTCCTGCACTGGGGAGGAATAACCCCAGGCACCAGCACAGGCTGGGGGCTGATCTGCTGGGAAGCAGCTCTGAGGAGAAAGAGTTGGGTGTCTGTTGCGGGGGCTCGGGTCAATCACAGGCAGACCAATATGATCAAGGTGAAAGCCGTTTATTCCAGATCAGAAGGCTACTTATATACATCTTCTACTTCTATATATCTAAGCAGTAGATTGGTTACTAGCTACTTGTTTACACATCTAAATGAATCACTTAGAGTGATGGTGAGCTGTCATGCAAACGCTGCTTCTGCTGGCTCTGCTAAGCTAATGCTGGATTGTGCACATCTCACTGCCCTGCCTATTAAAAGCACCCAACATATCCCCCTTTTTCTTTTTGCACAAGCCAGGCCTGATTGGTGTATTTTTCTATCACTCTGTGAATTAGCATAGAGCAGCATTGCAAAGCACAGCAAAACAACATTTTGAAAGTTATTATTATCGAAGGTAACAACAACACTGTCTTGCACAAATTCTTGAGCCACTCAGTGATTCTTCAGCTTTGAGCAACCTTTCTACTTTAACTTGTTACTATACGGCTATTTAAAATAATTTTTCTAGTAAGTACTACTTTAGCTAATTGAAACTGTGAAAACAATATACACCATTGCTCTAAAGTTTCTGTCAAGCTCAAATCTTGATTAAAGAGTCTATGATTTCTTCTGAACTCTGGTTCTTGATTCTGATCAGGTGAGCAGGTAATTGCTTTAAACCTGTTGGTGATAGAACACATGCATACTCTCTTCTCCAGGTTAACAGGTCATTTGAGCGTTGTTATTACGTGTTATTACACACTCAGTTGTGGGTTTTGCATTATGAGTGAAGGTGATCAAGGTAACAGGTGCAACTACAGGTGCAATACATAAGAGACAGAGAACAGTACTTTAAAAGTACACAGATTATCAACTATTTAACTATTAGCTATTACCCAGAGTCTACAATCACTGGAGAGTCCCATTTCACAGGTGAGAATTGAAGTCCTTTCCCGGGCAAGGCTTTCAAGTTTACCTGAAAGGGGTTCCAGTTCTTATCAAGCCGAATTGGTGAGCCAAAATGACTCAATTGCATTTTTAGAGCAGAAACATCTGGGATTAAAGATCCAGTACTCGATCAGCTTAGGGCCAGGGCTTGGCCAGAGCCCAGGCCTTCACTGAGAGAGTCTTTTTAAATCCTTCAAACAAGCCTCTATTAATAGCAATTTTTTAAAACAATACACTTCTTACAGATAATTACACAGGGTTATGTGAAAATTTCTAAAGTAGTCGGCGTTGTCATTTAGTCTTAACTAAGTAATCAGTGGTACCATAAACAAACTACAAATAGTTGTGAACAAAGAAATACATATGTGTAGCATCAAATAATATCTTCTGGATAATGCTCTCTATAAAAGCTTAGTAAATTCATATCATTACATTAACAACACATCTAGAATTGTTAATATAGTGACAGTAACTGTTCTGAAAAAGTGAGATTATGTTTTCTACACATCTATGCATATATGACAGTAAAGCAAAATGAAAACAAGAGAGAAGCACTAAGCATCTTACAATTAATAATAGTCATGATTTGAAATTGATGTTCATTCTTCTCTGTTACTTACAGAAGGTAAAGCTGTAAAAGTTGTTATAGTTATCTTGATTGACTAATGTAGAACATTCAGAACCATAGGATTTGTGATGAAATTAAGGATTTGACAAATTGCATCTTCACTTACTTGTCTTATCAATTCTTTATCATGAACATTTCAGTTGACTTTATCTTATCTCTATAGCAAAGGAACTGTAAAGAAAAGAACTGTAAAGAAACTCTTTCCCCTGTTTCCCCCTTCTTTTTTTGTTTTGTTTTGTTTTGTTTTGTTTTGTCTTGTTTTGCATGTTTTGACAGAACTTAAACTTTAACTTCACTTAAAACTAAGATAAATCGAACAGAGCTTAAAGTCAACATAATTGAAACTGAAGAGAAATTAATCTTCAGCACTTAAAAAATAAGTTTTATCTCATAGGCGCCTCTACTTAGATTTACATGCCAGCAAAATCCAAATTAACACAGACAATTCACACACACACACAAGGAAACAAAATCAGACTTGCTTTTGCTAAAGTTACGACGGGGCTAACTGACTCTTAGGCCACAAAATACTTCACAGAATTGGCCTCAGGATGTTACCCTGCCAGTTCTGGCTCTGAGGCAGCAAGTTACACCCCTCTGCCAGCTGTTACAAATTCACTGAACAACACCACGACTCACAAACTTGGAAATTCTCTTCACTCGACTACAAGCGTCTGTTTTCTCTTTTTTTTCTTTCAGAGGTTACTAAAATTGAACTTCTTAATTGAACTGAAAATCAACAGACTTTACATAAATTTTGATCAACTTAAAGTTGACAGGTCTGACTTATAAACTCAGAATACATAAAAGACTCGAACAACATTATTAGTACATTTGCTGCAGCATACTTGTGGAAAGAAAAAACAAATCTTTTGAATTAGAGAAGTAGTCACTCTGGATGTCTTTGCAAGCGTTTATCTTTAAACCTACTAAACTAGATATAAGGTTAAGGGTACACCTTGAGAGTCTCAGATACAGCAGAACTCAACCTATTTTGACCTCTCCCGTATAAGAAACTACTGAAAATTCATCATACAGCAGTTAAACATCAGCGAATAATATCAAGAAAAATAACTGAGTTGTAAATGAAATAGCAGCAATGTAGAACTTTAGAGGGTAGGATTTTTGTAGGATTAACTGGAAAGAAATTTTAAGTGTGGCAGATATATGGAGTCAGGCCTAGCATTGCTGCTAGGAGCTTTGTAAATCATGTAATGTTTTGACATCAGGATTTAAAGTTAATTGCTGTAGCTATACATCTTGCTCAGTGTGAATGTATGCTAAGTAAGACTAAAAACACCAAGTGGATGCATAGACTGAGATATTAGACATACAAGTGTAAATGATGTTTTGAGGAAACAACCTGAAAATTCCACTTTGTAATTTTGTATGGGATATAACTGTGCTGTGTTTAATTATGTTTTAGTATTTGGGTTGTTCCAGGCAGCTCAAGGAATCTGAAGGCCAAACAGCAGGAGTAGTGCCAAGTTAGCTTTGCTAGGTAGAAAACAAGATAATTTTTTTCCTGTGGGAAAAAACAAGTTTTATCAGAGTTGTGGATGTCTAGGAAAAACAGAAAAAACCTGTAAAATTCCTTAAAGGAAAGATAGACAGGAAGAAAGTGAAGGGGGGTTGGTGCTGTAATTTAAGGCAGAATTGTCATAGTTCACATTCCAATTCTGTGGAGGTAAGATAAGATGTGCAGGGAAAAGTCAAGGAACTTAACAATTTACAAGACTTTTAGAGCACAAGAGGTACACATTTAACATTTTGTAAACCCTCTCATTTAACCAAGCTGTTATTATTATTGCTGTCTGGTTCTGAAAAGCTGGAAACAAATCCAAAATACAACTCAGTTACACTAATTAAAAAGGCAGGGTGGGGGTCAGGAAGCTGCTGTTTCTTCTGTGCAGCTTCCTTGCTTCTCTCAAAGACATCCCGAAATGGCTCTGGTCGCACGGTCAGTTGCTCTGCCAGTCAGTCGTGGCTGAGTCAGCTCTCCGGCCGAGGGGTGAGCACCAGCGACAGCAGGACGATGCCAGACTGGGGATGCGTCATGTAAAAAGCAGATCTTCAAGTAGGGGGAAAGGTCAGAGAAGGCATACAATTTGTTTACGGGTGAGGCAACTCTAGCAGGTAGATTAATAGGTATCGCTTGCAAGGTTTTTGCTAAATGTCAGAGGGGAATTAAAAAATCAGTAGAGGACCAGCCTCGACCTCCCCTTGAGAGGGGGATTGGGGATCAGCCCCGATGAGGCTGCATCCTCGACCTTGGCGGCCTCCGGTGAAGGGGGTGGCGGGGGGGGGAGCTTCAGTTCCCACCAGTTCTGAGGGTGGTGGGGTGGGGAGGGGTCGGCACTCATGAGGAAATGTCCAGCACAGCAGAAGAAAAAAGGGTTGCCGATAGGAAAGGCTTGCAGGGGCTGTCTGATATCATAACATGTAAAACATCTACTGTGGTCTTCCATAAAGGGGCGTACTTTGTTGCCTCCTTTGCTTCCTTGCCGCCTGCAGCTGCATTGTCCCAGAGCGCTCTCCCGATCACCCCCCAGGTGCAGATCTCGAAATTCACAGAGGCACCCGATATCAGTCTGTGCTCCCACACCCAGCTAAAAAAGCTTTTCAAAGCCAAGGCATCATATTTCTGTGCTCTCTTAGAGAGAATAAGTTGGAGGAGGTTTTGGACCACGTCCCGTTCATCCAACCCCATCTCCTCCTGCAGCCGCTCACCTGTTATCGGTGAGATTCCACGTCGTCTTGACATTTCGCAGAGCTCCGTCTTAATACTTCATCCTGCACGGGACCGCAGGGATAATTAGGCCTTTAAAACTTCATCCTGCCGGGGCTTGCAGGGATATTCGACTGCCTTCCTCGCACCCCACATGCATGGAGCAGTTTGTTATGAACTAATTCATGCACATCGGGGTCACCAAATGTTGCGGGGGCTAGGGTCAATCACACGCAGACCAAGATGATGAAGGCGAAAGCCGTTTATTCCAGATCAGAAGGCTACTTATATACATCTTCTACTTCTCTATATCCAAGCAGTAGATTGGTCACTAGTTACTTGTTTACACATCTAAATGAAGCACTTAGAGCGATGGTGAGCTGTCATACAAACGCTGCTTCTGCTGGCTCTGCTAAGCTAATGCTGGACTGTGCACATCTCACTGCCCTGCCTATTTATAACACCCAACAGGTGTCCTGGTGGACAACAAGCTCTCCATGAGCCAGTAGTGTGCCCTGGTGGCCAAGGCCAATGGTGAACTGGTGTGCATTAGGAAGAGCACTGCCAGCAGGGCAAGGGAGGTGATCCTGCCCCTCTGCTCAGCCCTGGTGAGGCACATCTGGAGTTCCATGTCCAGTTCTGGGCTCTGCAGTACAAGAGAGGCATGGGGCTCCTGCTGCAGAGTTGCTCCAGGGTCTGGAGAATCTTGCAAGAAAATGTTGAGGGAGCTGAGCCTGTTCAGCCTTGAGAAAAGGTGACTGAGACAGGGGCCCCATCAGTGCCTTTGAGTATCTGAAGGGAGGGGGGCAGAGGCTGCAGCCAGGCTCTGCTCGGTGATGCAGAGCAATAAGACAAGAGGCAATGGGCACAAACTGATGAACAAGAAGATCCACCCGAGTACAAGGAAGAACTTCCTTACTGTGTATTTGACCACACACTGGAACAGATTTCCCAGACGGGCCGTAGAATCTCCTTCACTGGAGATATTTCGGAACTGTCTTAATGTAATCCTGTGCACAGGATAAACCCGGTAGAGCACAGAGGTTGGACCAGCTGACCCCCTGTTGTCCCTTTCAACCTGACCTACTCCATTATCACAGGAAAAAATAGTTCTTTTTATTGACAAAACAGCTTTAAAAAAATTAGCCTTAACATTCTAAAGCAACTTAACTTAGTTGCAACAAAACTTAGTTTTGAAAGATACTTTTATTACAGATCCAGCTCTCTTTACTCTGAAAATAAGAAATGCCATATCCTCTACCTGTAAAAGCCCAGAAATGCAGACTTTGATTATGTGCAAAATTTACCTTTGAAACATATATTGTGTATTTATAGGTATCTTTTGGTGTAGCAGGTGGAAAGAGAAGAAGCATCACGCAAATATTCACCTCCCTAGAGGCCACTAGCAAATGCTTCAAAGGTCTCCCTAGAGTGGAAAAAAAGAGTGGTTTACAGCAGAAATCACAAATTTGCAAATCTTCTAGGCAAAATAAAAAATTCAGTGATTCAGCCACACTGGAAAACTCATCATCCTTACCAAGACGTGTCACCATTATAAAATGTAATTTTTTTCTGCTTGTGATGATTTAAGAATGGTACATTCACTGTTTCTGAAAAGCTACAGAAAATAAAAAGACATATTTCATGTGAGTTTTACACCCTTTTGTCTCAACACCCATGGAATTTTTTGATAATTCTGATTGGATATGATAAATATAATTTCATTTATAATGGAAAATAGTGAAGACGTTTAATCAAAGTACATACCCATTGTGGCATATCCGTTAGGGTCATGGTTGTTTCCTGCTCACAGCTAAGCAGATACCAATATACTTAGTTTTGTAGATCAGAATGATTTCCTTAAAACCAGAAATGCTTACTTTTTGCTATTTTCCTGTATAAACAGAAACGAATACACTTGGATCCTCAAACTCCACCTGGACATAAACCAAAGAGAACAGAGGGCCTTCATTTACTATGTGTCCCACTGAATAAAATCCTGAGCAGTTGGCTTCGTCTCCTGCTCTACTGTCATCTGTGGCACTGAAAACCTCCCATCACCTTCATTGCGGCAAGAATTCCCTGACATATAGAACTTGACCCCAATGCCTTTAGTTTCAGCACAAGGATGTTGTCTCTTGAAGCCATGAGGGAACTGGATTACTGTTTTATTGATCAATTGTTGAGTTAGCAATCAATGGGTAATTGACTGTTAACCTCCATGAGATGACTCAAGCATTTAAGTCGGCACAGTTAAATAGCTTGCTGAACAAGTGCCTACATACTGTCTGTGGCTTCTGTACACAAATTTGTCAGATTTACATTATTCAAAGCCACGTAAAAAATCTTCTGTAAATGAGCCACGCACAAAAGAATAAACCTGTTAAAGAGACAGATTTGCAGGGCACGAGCATTCCATATTTAAGAGCCCCCTCTCTCTCTGTTATTACTGAAGCAATCAAAGGTGCCTTGAAAGATTGCTAAAAATGATCAAGGATGCCTTATTTTAGATTGATAACTGCAGTGGCATGTGTGAAAAGGAGAGCAAGCAATTGAAGTGGATGGGATCATTGTATGCCTGCCTAACATCACTGGCTTAACATTTGTATTTTAGACTGTCTCTTAGACTCTCTCTGACCTAATAACAGCATGCAGTGAAATAAAGTGTTCGTTCTGGAGGTAATTGTTATGTGGTGGAATATAAACAAGACCAATTCTGCAGTATATTTACCACAGTGTATATTTATGAGCTGGGTTTAATTAAAAGTCAGGAACACTAGAGTTATTTTTTAACTAGATGCCTATTATCTAGTGTCAAGTGCTTGGTTTTAATCACACATTTTATACCATCGTGACCTAGATCACTGCCTGTGACGTACAAGATAGTGTGTTGTCTTTACTGAGAAGATGTAGCCAAGCTTGATGGATGTTTTCTCATTCCTAACCTCATTACTACTGGCTTCCCATCCATCTAATAAAATGCTATGATAGAGAGTGGGAAGGTGCTATAAATCATAATATTCCAGCCGCTCCAAGCAGATTCATTAGAAATGCTGACTATATATCTCACACATAGAAAGTCAACACACAAAGTAGGTCGGTGCTTCTGCCTGTGCTGAAGACGTCCCCTCACTCCCCGCAGTCAAGTTAGGATTTGTTTTTAATGGCAAAGATGACATTTAATGAAGTTCTGGGTGGCAGACTGCTTTGACCTGACTAACCCAATAAATATTCCAGCGGTTATTAGTTTTAAAGCATGTTGTAGACTGTTAGCTCACTTGCATTCCTACTCCACCAGTGAGAATACATAATTGCTAATTAATGGACTTTGATTTTGTTTTGAGTGAGATAAGGAACTGCGGCATTATACTTTACTGCTTTTCCAGTGTTTTCCTTTAGGAAGGGTATCCCCACCTAGGCTAGGTTGCTGAAAGGACTATATAGGGGAAAGTGGAAATCTGTCCTTTCTGCCTGTCTTTTAGCTTATAAAAGAAAACATGGCTGTGAAAATAAAAACGGCCCAGACTTGTGCCTGAAGAAGGAGAACTGAACTGGATGCATCCTCTGAAATCAAGGTTATGACTTAAATTTCAGGGTCATTTCACTTTTTTTTTAAGTTTTGCTTTTTAGTGGAATCTACACACTTGAAGAGTTAAGAAGAGCTTTGCAAAAAGGAAGTGTTCACTAAGGGAAGGAAAAAACAGTAGAAGAAAGGAAACAAGCAATTTTAACACAATTTAGCCCTTAAAAAATGCAGCATGAGTGTGACTCTTGCTGTTCCAGGTGTTTGCATTTTCATAACGCTTCTTTGGCAGATGCTCAGAGCTTCATACATGATCCTGTGCAGTGTTCTTTTATGACAATATTCATGAAACCCTTATGCGTCTGTCATTCAAAAGATTTTTCTGGGAGCTCACCCAGAGTTGTATACCTGTAGCCTGTTGCATCTTGGTACTACAGATCTCACAGAAATATCTTCCGTTGGATTAAGTTTGTTGGCAGAGCCATAGTATCCAATAGTCTTTCTTTTAAATATATTGCAATTAATAATGCCAAGCATCAGTGAGGTTTCTGTTGGAATTGAAATAGTATGTATATTGGCCCTAGACTTTCTTTCTTTCCGTGTGTGTGACATGGGATGTCAGACAGGCATATGGACAGAAACAGATCTATGGAAGGCAGTTATACGTAAAGCTTTTGGGAATTCATTAGGGGACACCAGTGGACAGTCCAGGACACTCCTGGCTCTTTCGCTCCATTTTGGGGAAATAAGATATTGTGTAAGCTAGTAGTATTGTTTATTAAATTCTTGAGGAGGAAGTGCAATTGTCTCTGTATGCTATCTGCAAGCAGTGTTTTCATTGTAACTCACTGTGATCTCTAGTACTTAGTGTCAAACTGTTTCAAGGAAAATGATTGATAGCTGTTATTAGTAATCCATGCCTTTATGAATGTACAAATTAAAAGTAATCAGAGAGAGAGGGGAATTGTACATCAGTTAATAAAATCCATTTATTTTGAAACATGCACTAAAGAGTGGCATTCATCTTTATTGCAAAGCAAGTCTCAGCTTTGTGGTGATATTCTTAAGCAGATGATGGTAAATCATATATGGGATTCACTTCAAGATCATAGAGGCCACTTTCCGGTTCCTGAAGTATTCTGAAAGATACATCTAGGAAACAGCATTATCTCCCTGAATCAGAATAAAGTATTTAAAAAGTTTGCCAAATGGGACTCTGTTGCCTGTAGACAACTCACTTGACACTGCACTGGAGTGCAGATATGAAAGAGTTACTTCTTCCTTTGTCCCCTCTCTGACCCTATAAACCTAAATCCAAATCAGCTTCTGATTGGTCACACCTGGAATTGTCCCCTTTGTGTTTTGGCTTTTGGATTTGTGGTTTTGTGTTTAGTTATGTATTTAAATATACTAATGAAATGTAAGGATTATATACCAATATACAAAACTCTTGTCAAATCTGGAAAATCAATGTCATAGCAGAAGTTCATGTTAGTGGTGTATCATCATATGTCAGGTGTAAGGTCAACAAGACAAGATATGATGACTGCAGTCAACTTGTTCAGCAATTACTCTAAATAACTTCAGAATTAAACAGAAAACACTGGGTTTTTATGCTTGAGCTTTTTTTTCAGGTGGTTTTTTTTTTAAGCTGCTGCATTCACCTATCACCACTAGTGGTGTGAACAAAAGGACTGTTAATATAAGTTATTTATATTCTTCTGTAATGATTTTTGTTTAAGACCGATAGAATCAGTCCAGAAAGATAAACATGTAGGATGCAAATTATTTGATGCTATCTGTTGCAATCCATGTTTTCATTGTTTCATTTTGATCTGTAGAGCTTTCTTTTGACAAAAGCTGTGGTTAGGAAGCACTTTGTGCCCTTCAGAAAAGCTGAGTTCTGGAGGAAAAGACACAGAATTTTCATATGATTGAATGAAAATATATTATGCCAGAACCATCTTTGCTTCCTGATATACACAAAGTGCTATTATGGTTAGAGGAAATGAACACAAAGACACCCCACAATGTGTTACTGTTCCCTAAAATATGAAAAAACTGTGACCGACAGGAATTAATTAGAATTTAACAGTATATGAAGGCTTTGCTTTTGTGCATCCTGCTCTGTTGTATTTGGGTTTTGCTGATTATGGAACAAAAGAAAACCACTTCATGTTTGTGTACTTTGAATCTTCATAGAATAATACATATCTAAATTTGTATTTACTTCAGGATGTCATTGGAAACTGAAGGCTATCATACTTTGTTTCTTATGTGACTGTGTCTATAGATGGATCTTATAACATTTTCCTGATTTTCATATCCAACAGCAATGTAGAGGCAGCAAAATCCAAAGCAGTATTGTTTCATCCAGTGAAAAGAGAAGCTTTTAATAATATGGGAAATGATTAGAACTATTAGGGGAATGCAAATTCAGAATCTCCTGTTTTTTAATTATTAAACATGAATTCCACCCTTTACTCAAATATGGTAATTGCCTTTATCACAATTACTTTACATTCAAGATACCTTTACAGATCATAGAGTACAGGTATCATGACATGGTATTATCATGGGCTCTTCCGGTACAACATACCACCACACAAGAAACCCTAGTCTTAAAATTAGGTTTGGGGGTTAAGTAATTGTTATAATTTAAAATAAAGAAAAGCAAAAAAGCCACAACAAATCTCTGTATACATACATTGTTATTTAATCAAAGAACAACAAAGAGATAGGGGAAAGGCCAAGTAAACACAAAAGCATATTAAAGGCATAGTTTCCTAAAATCATTTAGGGATTCAGTCTATGTGATTGGCAAATGTTCATGTCTTGGCTTCAAAACTGATATATAAGGGCTACCAATAGTTATAAAACTATGTAATTAATCTTTGCACACAATTGTTTGTGTACTATGTTTGGCAGTGTGTCAAGTTTATTTATTGTAAGACAAACCTAGGGAATGATATCAAGTTTCTTTCCCTAATTTTGGCTGTTGCATCAGAAACATAGTGCTCCCCTACCATGTAACACAGCTGTACTCTGCATTATTTGTAGAGTCTTAATTTCCTCCGCTCTTCTGTGTTTAAACCAGACCATAACACACTGTTTGCTGAATTAGGGATTATTGGGACACTATTTAGTCAATGTCAGGTGATAGAGAGAAGAAATTTCACATCAAAGAGAAGTCAGGGTTTGATTTCTGTAGTATAGGTAGAAATTGTTGGAGCAAAAATATTCCTTCAGTTTGGAGCAATCCAGGAAAGACATAAGTTACTTCCTTACTTCCAACAAAAGTTGTTTTATTTTTCTCCCATCTTCCATTTCCTTTTCTCACTTTATTTTTTTTTTTTTGTTTAATCCTTACAATCCATTGGATTTGCTCATCTTCATGTCTTTCTATCCAATTATCTAATTTACTTCACCTCAGAGATGGATTGGGATGAGTGTCTCATTGAGGGTGGGTTCTTTAATACTCTGTTTTTCCTCCATCAGGGATGAATAAATCAGTGCCTCTTCTTTCTTCATAGCACTGTCTCAAGTTAGAAGCAAACCTGACACATTTTCTTGGTCACAGTTTATGTTTAAACTCTCTACACACTGGTACATACCCACTGGTGCTACTGGTATGGAAGTATAGTTGGTATGACACTAAATTGATTTTCTTTTTATTTAAACTTTGAATTATTTCACATTTATTAAAACTAAATTTTCTGAAAACTTCTAAGACACACAAGGTATTAATTTTGTTTTAACCCCTCTTCATGGGTTTTGCAGACCAGGCACTGTATCTTCAAATTATTGCCTTGTTAATATGAAGCAGCAATTTAAGTGTGTTTAGCTTGTCTTATTTCTAAATACTTGTATCTTCAGTTAAATTGCTGAGTCTCCTCTACAGGTGTTTAAACCTAAAAACAGAAGAAAAATCTGATCTAGTTACTTGCAATCTTCCCTTTCTCTTTGCTGTTACCTACACAACTGCTCTGTAGGTATATGACACATAATCAAAAGAGTAAAGGTGCTCAGTATGATTGAATTGAATCCTGGTGTTTAGCCTATTACTATTCTAATTTGGGAGTAATTCTCAGTAGGTGTGATTGAAGTGATTTTTTTCTTATTATGGACATTTCTTTGTGCAGTATTGGAAGATATTTTTATTTATTATTTACACTCTTCAATCTGGCAGTAATATTCCTGTCTGCCAGTGTCAATTACATTGCTCTTGACTGGTGCAGGTCAGCAGTCTGCGATATCTCTGAAAAGCCAGTGTGTATCACATGTCACTAGCAGACATATTAATGTTTGAGTTGAGGAGTGCAAGTGATGTAACAAGATTAGATGGCACTGATATAAAGGACTAACTATAAGCCCATGAATAAGGAAGAAACTGCTGGGTGACAACTGTCAATTATTTACTGTCTCTGTCCAATGTAATATTAATAGGAGCCTGCACTTTTTCTTTGTGTGTCTCTCTCTTTTACTAGCTTAGTGTTCAATTCCTCAGCTTTACAGAATTAAATCTTTCCAAGGCATTTTG
Source organism: Acanthornis magna (assembly GCA_036785705.1). Taxonomy (NCBI): domain Eukaryota; kingdom Metazoa; phylum Chordata; class Aves; order Passeriformes; family Acanthizidae; genus Acanthornis; species Acanthornis magna. The sequence continues at coordinate 328,108 of JAWUZG010000149.1, forward strand.
CCCTAAGCTGTTATAAAGTGATTAGCAAAAATACTGAACAAGCCATGCTGAACTCTCTTCACTGACATGCTAGAGGACATCATCTACCAGAAAGGAATAATTAGTTTTAAAACCATTTCACTTTATCTTAGTTTTTTAACATATCACATCTACTTTAGATGCTCTTTCTTTTCTTATAAAAGACATACTAGGAAACAACTCTGACATGGAAAGACAGCTAAGTGGTATGTTTGGTTTTTGCACTTATTTCTATCCACAACAACTTCATGTTTTTAATAACTGATAGAATTGAAAGAAAATATGATATGTCTGAAATTGCAATTGCATGAAGGTATCTGCCACAAACTCACATCTTCTACAAATAATATGCAAAAGGACATCCTGGTTTTTCATATGTTACTAGAAATAATGGATTAGGATTGTGGTGCCTTTTAAAATTTCTACAATGGTTCCCCAAGCAAATTAAATATCACCAAATAGATATGAAATTCAAAAACACAACTGTAAACTTTCAAGTTTAAATGTATGAGCCCAGTTACTATTTTCAATATTAACTTTTATGCATCAGGATTAACCATGTGTACTTCATAATCAACTTTAAATGAATTCCAGACTTTCAACAGAGCCTGCATCTAAGTGCATATCTCCTGTTGGGAATGATAATTTCATGCACTAGGTGACACTAATAGCTGTGGCATGAAGGCAGTATAGGAGCCCTCTGCTTCTGCATGGTTGACAGTCATCTGGCACACTTATTAGTACCTTTTTGTCAATAAGTATTTGTATATTCATCTTTGTGGCATTATTTCTAAGCATATACACTTGTTAGCAGATATAGTAAGTCTGATTTCACACTTGCTAAATACATGCTTTTGTCCTTTTTTATAGACTAAACTATTATTTTTTAGGATTGAGAGATTTTGGAGCTCTACGAAATGATTTAGTACTTGAATTCTAAGGGATATAACGAGGTACAGAGGATACTCAGAGGACTTCAGCTGGATATACCTTGTACAACCATCTAACCTTCTATGTCAGAGGAAAGTACATTTCATTGTATTTGTGAGGTACAGATAAGAAAAAAACAAGATCTTCTGGCACCTATCAATAAAGCAGGAAAAAGAGTGCATAACAACAACAGCAGTCTGCTGGGATAACAGATTGGTGCCCACTAGTAAGGGGGCAAGACTCATAATTCACAAGCAATGAAGCCACAAGTGAATTATAAAGGTCTCGTCCTCCTCCAATGGAGATAAATGAGTCCGTCTAGTACAACCAACCATATGATCTGTTAAGATAGGTTTTTTTCCATAATCCTTTCTCACATAAAATTTTTTTTGTGGTTAACACAATAAATAGAGAATAAAAGACTTCCTGCTCTTTTCTCCATTCTCTTGCTAAGGATCTTCTACTCTGGTGCTGAAGTTGAAGGTGTTGACTGTTTTTATTTCTTATTTCCATCTAAAGCTTCATTAAACTCATCATGTATAGTAACAGGCTGGGTTTTTTTTCCTTAACTGATATATAAATTCACTTTTTTGGCTTTTTTTGCTATTACTTCTATCACTACACTTGCATCCTCCCACCTCCTACTGTGATTATTTCTCTAGGGGTTACATATTTTTTCCTATGCTTGCTAGAGAGAGGAGGTTAAAAGCCTGCCTTTAAAGCAGTGATCTGTTGTTGTCCACTGGTGTTTGCCATGCAAGTCTGGAGAGCTGTTAGTTGGAACTTAATAATGCCAGGGACTGAAGACCTGTTGAGGCAAATAAATTTAAATGTGATCAGTCTTTTAAAAGTCATGATAACTATGGGGTTTTACATATGGTAACCTCTTAATAAGGCATGGTGCAAGACATTCCAGTATTTGAATAAGATGAAGCCAAACATCACCCCCAAACTTTTAAAGTAATTTTGTTTGGTACAATTTGAATGATTTGTTAAATGATTCATTTGTACTACTGATAAATAGGTCACATAAACTAAGACGTTGGAGTTAAATGGTGGGAACATAATCTCAGAGAGAGGGAAAACAGCATGCTGATTCTAAGTGGTAATTAAGATTACAGGCAATCTAAGCAGAGATGGCAGCAGCGGAGATTCCATGCTGACTTTTCATGGTAAGGTCTTCATTCAATTACTTGTCAATTTGACAGTTTTGCCAGCTCTAACTAAAATATTTGATTCTAAATGTCTTCCTAAAGGAGATTTAAAAAAAACAAACTGACACTCCGTCAGCTAATGTCTTCCAGTTGTTTCTGAGAATCTGTCAAACTTAAATTGAAATACATGATTACAATATTTTCTGCAACCGCTTTGGTGAGAATGCTTTGACTGTACTCCCAGTAGTCTACACATGTAGCGCATGAATATATGTGGAGGTGTTTTATTTTAGATATGTCCTTTAGCTGTTCTTTTGGAAAGTTTCCTACATTGATATAAAAGACACATTGTAGTTTTATATGCTTGATAGAGTTATGTTAGTATTTGCCAGCTAAACTCTCTAGAGTTCCCGGCTACAGAAAGACCCTGCTCTTGCTCCTCAGAGCTCTTCCATGATGTCTGGTGCTGCCTGTAGCAGTAATGGCCTCTTGTTGGGGTTTGAGATTTGAAATGAGATTTTCTCTGACGTTGCTGCTCTGGGCTATTCTGTTGCCAGGCACAGAAAGTGATCAGAGGGATTATTTTTCTTAAACTTGATTGCTCCTATACTGGTGTTCAGGTGTGTGAGAGGATTATCTCTTCCATGACTTGAAAAGAGTGTTTGGATGAGAGAGAAAGTTGAACGGAAAGAAACAATTAAGAGGGAGAGAGAGAAAGAGAGAGGGAGTTAAGAAGCAAACCCAAATGAGCAAGACTAGACTAGGGTGGAAATGGAGGAGGCAGAATCTGGAATTATATGAGATGGCAAAGAAATGTGAAGAACTGGCAAGAAGGAGGTTTAGGGTTATGCACAGGGAGAGAAAGGACTGATATATAGAAAGTGAGCACTGCTTCAGTAAATTAAAGCATTTTTTTATGAAGCCTAATGTGAAACTGAGACTTTCCACCTCTGTTGTAAACCTATATCAAAATCAAGAGAAGATGAGCTCTTTGTTGAAAAGTTCTGTCTTGAACCATTTATTCTCTATCAAATTTTAACCATGGATAATGCCACTGGCTAGGAACTTGTTGTCTGTGTCACTAGGCTTTTAGGAAGAAAAAATTAAATTACACAATGTCCAACAGTTTGAATTAGCTATTCAATTTTCATTGTACATTCAATATTCTTTTCAAAAGAATTTTTTCCCATGAAGGAATATTTACTTATTCTCATTATGTAAGACCTTTTCAGAAATGAGTTAATAGAAATCATTAAGCTGTATGTGATCTTAGATTTCACGTTTGCATACCAAAATGGCCTAGCTTCCTGTGAGTGGCAATATATGCTCCTGCCCTGCTTGTTTGTTTATCTCAGGGCAGAGAAGTTATTTATATTACATCATGCTGGGTTAACGTTTTCCGTACCTTCCTTTTAAAAACTGAAATAAACACTGATCTTTGTATAAAATATGTATTTTAAAATGAGAATTGCTGTGCAGACCGAGTGCAAATATTTATTGAATCACATACCATCTAAATATGCTTCATTGTACTTAGGATGATTTCTCAAACCTCAAAAGAAACAAAAACCTTATGTTGCAAAAGTATCTCCCCAGTTAACTCGCTTGGTGTTTTGTTTTTTTTTTCCTATCTTCCTATCTCTTAGACTGCCCCCACCTTCAGGTGGAAAAATATTATTTTCTGACACTATTACTTTTTCCTGAAATTTCTTGTGGGAATGAAAATGATTACCTTAGAAGTTATTTTAATGATGGACTGTGGATGCTTCTTTTGCTTCTGAGTTCTGACAAGAAGTCTTAATGATTCCTTCCTGAACATAGTAATTTTGTCATCAACTCTGAACTTTTTCTTGTTTTACATAAACAATTTTCAGTCATTTTAGTACTTTTCAATTTGAAATAAGGAGATTTGAAATAACCACTATCAGTGTTAAGTAATTAGTGCCATAAAAAGACTTAGCTCATAAAGAGGAAAGAAACATCAGGAGTGCTTTAGGAAGAGGAAAGCCATAACAAATGATAAATCAAGACTTTTAAATTACCAATAATATTACAAGAATGAAGTTGTGGAAAAATAAAAATAAATGTGGTAATTATTTAAAATATGTTCAATTTTGTAGAACTGTTTCCTCCATCTGGCATTTAGAGCAACGGTCCAGAAATTACTTAGAAATTACACATCCAAATATACAGTGTGGACGTGGCAATTTAAACAGAAAAAAAACAAAACAAAAAACACACAGAAGCACAAAAAACCCATAAACCAACCAACCAAAGACCAACCAAAAACCTCCAAAACCCAACTCAACAAAAAAACAAACACCATAAAGCCAGAGACACATGCTCACAATGTTTGGAAAATGTGTAAATTCTAAACAAATATCAGTCTAATGTCTTCAGATGTCAACATTTTCTCTAGGCAGTACTGTTTTTTACATGTCAGAGTAGGATATTTGAAAGACCTGATACTGGGGAAAAACATATTAAAAGCACATTAAGATTGACTCTGAGGTTGAAGATATATGAGAACTGACAGGAAACTTAAGGTTATGGAACTTGTTTAGCTGAGTGACACAGCTGAGTGTCTAATTCAATCTCAGTGTGTGTAAGAGAGAAACTCCAAGTGTAGAAGGTACCTAGAGAATACCAAGACACAAAATTCTCGCTCTTTGCTATTCATATGTATTTAGTCTAAAATGAAAATTGAGATTATTTCTATAATCTGCGAATTTTGCTGCACACATGAAATATTTCTTCCAGTTTTATTTAAGTGCTTCTTACTTTCATTACTGACTTAAATCTCTATGTATGGTATTTATACCAAGGGGGAGTGTACATGGAACTGTGAAGTGGATGTGAGACTGATTTAACTGAGAAATTGAATTGAATGAAATGCAAGGTGTGCGGCAACAAAAGTTTTCCAATTTTGTGATTCTGCTGAAAACAGTTTAAATGAGATGATTTAAGTAATGAAGGTTCTATTTTCTCATCTTGACATCACGTTATTCCACCCATAACGTTGCCATTTTCTTGGCTCAATATGGATGTTCCAAGGGCTTTTATGTTAAAAAGAGCAGTGTAAACATAAATGGCTGATCCCCTAAATAAGAGTGCTTGGCTCTTGAAAATGTATCAACATTTGTTTCTTTCTATAAGCATCTGGATATCCAACAGTAAAATAAAAGTGTCTGTAGTTCCTCTAAAGTTGATCCATTTATCACTGAATTTAGGAGAAATTATATGTCTGAAGGTTAACAGTGTTCTAGGAACTTGGTGCTGCCAAACTACTTTTCTTGCATCTTGCAGGATTTATGGGCAAGTGCTGTGAGGCAAATCAGTGCTGTAGGAAATCCAGGAGCTACTGAAGTCACTTCCAGAGGCAGCAGTGGGGAAAGAATCAAGACCTTTATACTTAGTAGCTCATTTGAGTGACTGTCAAGTTATACTGCTCTACTAATTGCTTTTGATATAAAATCAGTAGTTCTCTTGGAAATAAATTAATTCAAAGTTTAAGAAATTTTGGGCTAAGTATTTACACATAGCAAAAATGAACCAGGTGTTCAAGAGCAATTACCATAACGTAAACACTTCAAAAATAGTTAAATGCAAGGCATTCTTAACAAGGATACTAAATCTTTATTACATTTATCAAGAACCAGATATAATTTCCTAGCTGTGTTCTCATGAAAAGATATGTCCTTGCCACAGACTGTATTCAACTACCTGATTTTAATCTGCCCAAAGAAGTATTTTTCAGAAAGACAAGATGTTTTGAATGTCTGATGTGACTATAGTCTTTATCTTGTAAGCTGACTACCTCCTGGTGTAGAGCGTTAGAAATATCCCCCCACAAGAGGAGCCCCAACTCTGCATTTATTCCAGGAATGTAGGCTTAAAAATATCTTTGATGGTAACTGCTTAGTTGTAACCGCATACAGAGAAACAAAGTTCTACGGATTTTTGGGCACACCTTATTTGTACTACCTTTTTCGGTAAGTGTATAAACTAGACAACAATTTTCACCAATTTCTATTCAGAAGTTACAAATCTTATTTCCTATATTCTGTACAATTATAGCTGACAGTGTAAGGAATGATTACAGGGAATAGCCAGCTTGACAAGTAATAATCTTTCAAACTGTCACTTTATAAAGCAGAAAATCTACAATGCATTAATGTGGCTTAGTAATATTGTTTCCCTTTTCAATTTTGGGGTGGTATTTCTACAATTTTTATTCTTGGAAATCTTGACCTACCATGGTAAAACTCTTGCTCTGCCTCTGCCTCACAGACTGGATTTCCTTGAGGGACAACACCTTTCTCTTATTCAGCCAGTTCCATAAATCTCTCTTTCTCTAACTTTAGACAGAAGTGCAGTAATTTTTTATTCACCTTTTACTTGTTGTTTGCATTCAGTACAAATCTGGTCATCATTACTGTGGGAAAATTAATATTTTTGAACTGTAGCAAAAACAGAGCAAAGCAAAATTTGAAATACATAAAGGATCATCCCATGTTGTCCCCATGTTAATATGATACACAAGTGATTTGACAAGTGATAAGGATACTCTTCTAAGCATGAAATTAATTCCTGTGACTTCTACTCCCAGCATTACTTGAGGAATGTGTAGATAAGTACTGTGTTCTTTCACCTTCCTATTTAACCTTTTGCTTTGGTGAACAGGATTATTCATTGATGTGCCTTTACATCCTAGCAATTACAAAACCACTTTAATAAAATTAGGAAATTCAAAGTCTTTTGAGTCCCAATGACTTGAGGAAATATCTAATCTGCCCTTGTCTTTTCTGGATAGATATTTTAACATGAGACTCACAGTTATGCAACTATCCATGGAAGAGGAGTCAAATAGAAATAAGAAGTCCAGCTCTTCTTGTCTTGTGAAAGCTTGGTGAAGAACTGCTGTTTCTTTAGTATCAAAAGGCACCTAGATAATCTTTGTTTTTGCTAGAGATTTTTTAGTTAAACATTTGTTTTAGCACAAATCAATACGTGAGAAATTATGGAATGGAAGTTCCAAATCTTCAATAAGACTTTTCTCTAATTTTTTTTTGAAGGTTTGGATCACTTGTTGCATAATTCCAGCACTTACTTTCCGTTGTGTTAATCACTTTATGCTGTTGTGGTCTTGTCAGTTGTTTAAATAAAACTGTTGAGATTCTATTTCTAAATGTCAGTTAGCCACATAATACCCAGAACAAAATTTAAGACTATTAGTTTCAACCCCGCCCTTTCTGAAGAGTGTATAAAAAGATTCAAAGTGGCTGAAATGCTTAAAGCAAATTATCACGTAACTGATCTGTGCACATTACTGTGTGCCACGCTTTTGCTCAGATACTGCAGTGACAGGTGCCCTGAAATGGAAATAAACAGTTGTCATTCAGGCGTGACAGAATACACCTGCAACAAATCACCACAGCCTTGGTCAGCAGCACCAGGGAAGAGGCATTACTCTTAAGGAGAATGGTACTAATAAACGTGTGCTGGGCGTGGCCTGTAACAGACTTGGTGTGCTAAAACTTACAGGTTTTAAGATCTTCTAATGTTATATGTAGTTTGCTACACTTACCATTTCCAAGTTTAGACATCGCACCAAGTTTAGACATTTCACAAAACCATTTCATCCTTTCCTAGAATTGCATGATATTTTGCTGTGTAGTAATATTAATCAGGTTATAGTTTATAATTTATAGAAGCATAAAGTATATAACAGTACATTTTTAAAGTTCCATTCTAAATATTATTTGTTCTAAATGAGCTTGAATTATACACTCTAGTGTTCACCTACCTTTTGAGAATTTTCTGCAAGGCCTCATTTTTATAGTGATGGTTTGCATTGCTATCTAAGAAAACTTATTTGTTGTAGAAAATACACATCTGTCTTTGTCTTCTTTCTTTCCATCTCTCCTACTTTTTGAGTTCAAGATCAGGTGAAAAGGGGATTTGGCAATATGCTAGGATAAGAGAGTATCTGCAAGGGTAAATATCAAAGATTTTCAAATGTCTGTTTTTATTTTTCTGGATGAAGAGTCTGACAGTGTGTTGTACACCTGCTCTGCCTTTGACTTTATCCTTCTTTTCTTTTTTTTTTTTTTAATATTTACACACCATTTACATTGACTTTTTTAATACAAGCACATAGAAGCCAAAGTAGTAAAAGGAAAAGACAAGCATGTTTGCAGTTAAATAGACATGGCACTAGCCAAGCAACTTTGCAGGAGTAGAAAAAAATTTACCGAACTTCCGTTTCCAAGGCTCAGTATGTAAGGTAATAAAAATCATACATGAATAAGTGGGTTTAAGTTATGGTGAGATAAACACCTAAGAGAAGGAACAAGTGATACATCTGACAATGAATGTTAGGATAGAGAAAGCATCTGTGATTCTTTACCTGTTATAGTTCACTAAGTTTTGCAATTCCATGTATAAACTAGGAAAATGTAAACTCCTTCAATCAAAGAGGAGAGGCTTGGTTTATCCTAACAAATATAAATGTAATATTGATAAAACCGAAAACTTACTCTACTTTTTGTGGCGTTAAGAAGGCCAATAGTATTGTTTGTGTCCATTGCATGGAGTGAAGAAACTTCCAGAGCTGATTGTCTCCAAAATTTTCCAATGAGCTGTGATGCGCAGGCCTAGCTTGAATAGCAATTTAAATGCCTTAACATAAATAGCACATATTGAATATTAGCATAGTAAAATGGATTTTGTTCATGTTTTTAAATTGGGGAATTTTACTTGCTTGGTAAGCTACTATATAATGCTCCCAGCTATTGTGGTTTCAGTGCAAAAATCAATCTGGTCTACTGATATGAGTAATATTGAAATATCTGGATGTATTTTTATCACAATTCTATTTCCTAGTTCTGTGTATATAATACAGACCCCCACCTTTCTTTTTTTCCATGCAGATGATTAAAGAGGGGCTGGGAAATATTGGCAGCTTCAGAGGAGTCTGCCATTACTAAATTATAAGCAGATTTAATTATTCTATCACAAAAAACTAGGAGAGCAAAATAAATACAGCTACTGCAGACAGAAACTCTGCAACTCTAATTGCCAGAGCACACTAAGAGCTTTCAAATAATAAGTCCTTAAATAATAAATTGATATGTGAGAGAATAATGACACCCAGGTGTGAAACCTTAACCTGAGAGTAGTGCTGTATGCTCAATGACATAATTGCCTCTATTACCATATTCTAGTCTAGCATGGGCTTTTGAGTCATAGAAACTGGATTGAAATGAAAGACAAAATATGTTCAAACCACAGGTGAGATTTGAAGTAGAAATATATAATAAATTCCAGGTAACTAAATTGCTACTTGAGTTTTGAAAGTAGGCTAGGTATTATGTGAAAAATTATATTTAAATGCTATTCACAGCCTGACTTGCTCCCACAAAAGCAAGGGTTAAGAAAATTCACACTGGGAACAAAAAGAGCCTTTTAACAAAGGTTCTCAAAAATGTAGTAGATCTTTCTCATTTCACTGTGAAAACCCTTCTTGTTCCTAGGTACATTTTTTTCCATGCAATAGATAAGTCTGTTCATCACACTAAAAAACATGAGCCTATGTAAAATGAGTACTGCATTTTTGTGTGTATTTTATAGTTCTTTTTGAGTGGTGTTCAGTGTAACAGAACATGGGAAGGAACTCTTTCACTAAGCAGACCTCATCACATCTCAGCACAGTTATAGATGTTACTTTGCCAGTTGCCACTCTGAAATGTATTCTGCTACCACAGAGCAGGACAACAGGACAACTACCATGAGTGATACCACTGCCTTTTTTCAATACTATCTTCTGGAAGGAACATGTCCAGTAGAAGCAAGATCAGAAAAAGGTGTAATCAGTTATATGACCTCATACTTCCTCTGCTGAGACAATTTATATCCAAATAAAGTAGATTAGCAACAAAGAGAGCAGATTCTGACTTCTCTGTGGTCAGGTGTTTGCTGCAGGTGTTTGCTGTCATACCTCCAAATCAGGCCACAAAAAGAAGTGGATGAAAATTTTGGTGAGTAAGACCTTGACGTTTGCACTGCACCAACATTTTAATCCAAGAGTTATGACAGTTTTCACATTCTGCTGGAGGGTCAAAACCACAGCAATAATGCGAATTCTGCCACTAGCCAGAAGATGCCTTTTTAGATTGCTAAAAATACCTGTGAAGACTACTGAAAAGCTGACAGTTACTGTTGGCATTGTATCTGTATTGTAGGAATTCCTGTTGGTACTAAATACACATTTAGTGTGCAACCAACAGGTGACCCTTTCCTTCAGAACTGTTTTTATGCAGTGATTTGATACTGTACACATCTCCCCTGTCCCCATAACAGTTTGTCAAAGGATTTCAGGGCTTAGGATCTGGGTTCTTAGAGCAAAAGATACGGAAAGCCTATGAGCATGGGACTCCACTGAAGCAAGATGCTTAAAACATTTCTTCCTGGTCCTGTTGCTACAGGACCACTGCTGGCTGCAAGATCTGCTATTGTTAGTGGTTAGGAAGAGTCATGTGTTTTAAGGCACATTTATTCTGCAGGAGGAGACAGAGGGTTTAAGAACATCCCTCAACAAAAAGTGTGAGCTGGAGATGTTACTGAAGACACAGAATGAATCTAGTTGTTCACTGGACTCTGAAGGAAGCAGCAGCTATGTCCTGTAGGTGTCCTGCTCTGGCAGTCTCTCTGGTTTCTCACCTTCCATCATAGCGTGGCTCTGAAAAACCACAGGCTCCTTTTGTTATCATAATATATTTCTGTCTTGCCAAGGGCTCCTGCAGATGAATGTGCTGGGGAAGATATAATATTATTCTTGTAATGATTCTAGACCACGAAGGATTATGAATCCCCAAATACCATTTCTCTGTACATGACCATGTTCTACATTCATGCCTTTTTTCATGATCGATAAGGACTGCTTCTAGAAAGCAGACAGAGCAGATGCAAAGGCACCATTATGTCTCTTTGTTTGAAGTGTTCCCCTGGACTTTGCTCCTTTCCAAAGGTCATGAATATTAGTAACAACTTAAATGAGCAGCAATAGAGTCATTAAAAATTCACATTAAGGAAACTAGGTAGGAAGTGATTCTTTACTGCTAGCCCTGAGCAAAATGCATTTCCATTAATAGATACTCTGCACCAGTACCTATTGGTATTTACAACTGATTCACATAAACAGTAGTTTTAATGGCAAATTTCTTTACTACAGAATACTAGGATTTATGAAATATTTCTTTCAAAGGAAGGAGCAATTCTATTTATATGTCTGTCAAAGCTGGCCATCTAAATTGCACAAGCAAATCCTATACTGGCTGTACTTACACTAATACTGATAATATATCTATACTTGTACACACACAAAAAAAACCTAGAGGAATGAAAATTTGAAGATTCTCCTTTACAGAAAAGCTGAACAATTGTAGACTAGCACAGCCTCTGAATTTCTTAAAAGTTCCTTTTAAGGAACTTCTAAGGAATTCAGAGGCTGTGCTAGTCTAGCCCTGTGACCACACAAATTTCCCTTGAGGAGAAACTGACTATTTTTCTGTAGTGTAATGCTTGTGCAAAAAGGCCTCTGCTCTCATTGTAGTTCCTTCTTTTAGGATTCTCAGGAAAACTGTGGAAATAGGTAAGAACCTAAATTCTGCTTCTTGGCTTCTGTTAGAACGTGACAGAGCCTTTCAGTACCTTGGGTCTTCCTTCTGCAGAGTCGTAGTAATAATAACCATTCATGTAAAGTATTCTGGGGCCTGCAGCTGAAAAGTACTTTGTAAGTGTCTCCTATGTTAACACTATTATCACATACGGTTAAGCCCCACTGAGTTTAGCAATCTTTATCTTCCGTGGTTTAGGTTTTTTAATCTATTCAGCTGAGTCCTGAATATAAAATTCTAGACCTGCTCTGGAGAGTTTTCTTCTCATTTCCTGTCATTTAGGTGTCTGTCTTTACCTTCTAGTTTCCTTGCTCAGGTTCTTGTTATACTCTTCTTTTTTTTCCAGCTACAGGTATGAAGCAAAGACCAAGAAAGGACCATTTGAGTACAACAGTCTTTCATTGTTCACTGTATTGTGATACGGAGTTTTCGGTATTAGTTGAGTTCATCTTGGCATTCCAATTTGTAAAGGAGTTGATAAATACTTTATTTATTTCAATCCAGGATGGATAAGTGACGTAGTCAAAAGATTTAATTATTTAGCAAAAAACTTCTGGGTTTGGGCTAGATTTTCAGTGTAGGAAAAAATTATTTATAAAAGATGGGTGCTGTGAAAACATATGGAAGGACATTCTGCTCTTGGCTGCCCTTTTAATAGGACAGTGGGAGTTCTATGTATTCAGTAGGAGTTCTGTGTATTCAAGAGAGGAGTGCAGCCTTCAGGGTTTGGTTTTTCCAAATATTAGAAGCTCGGGGCCATGTGCAAAATTGCATGCATAATTACACATTTAATCTGAATGCACATTTACTGTAATTGCAAATGCAAATCAGGTTGTGTGCATGGAAATGGTCAGTTGAGTTTCAATACCTGAGAATCACATGAAGTCACAGTAATTGTGCATGCAGATTAAGCATGCAATTGGGCATATATTTTTGCAAGTGGCCTTTTGCTTCAATGCTTTGAAAATGAGACCCTTTTAATGGGTGTCTCTTGTTATTTTCTTTTTCAAATGGCACTGCCAAATTAGTATACAGTACATAGACTTGATCTTGCAGTCATTATTCTATAATTTGAACTTTATCAGAGATGCTTTCTGATGTCTTTGTTGGGAAGAATAGCCTTTTATATCTGGGGCACATTTCCAAGGAGAGTATCTTGGTGAGAAAAAAAATACAGTAATACTGGGGTCTTTTACTTCTAGCTCAACATATTTAGTTCTTTCACAGCTTTATTGCTATGGCTCTGTCTGTGTATGTATTTAACTCAAAAATAGTTCTTTTATGTACTAGATAATAGAAAATGTTCCCCATTTCATGTGACAGCAACCTGATCTGGACCAGAAGGCTGGAAATGTGTGCAGCAAAACCAAATGGATTTATTAATAAGGACAAGACAATAGCCAAATAGAAGGGAAAAAATATAAATTATACTCTGATTTCTATTTTCAGATACTTTCTTAATAAAGGAAAAAGATGATAAATTATTATTATTATTCTCTGTTTCTTCTGTCTGTTTTCATTATTAATTGACCACAATCTGACTTTAAAAAAAAATAATTCAAGGAGAGTTGTCTGATTTTTACTCCCTTTCAAAAGGGAGTACCCTGAGCTGTTAAAAGGATAAGAACAAACAATTTGAAAGACAAGAGTAAAACTTCATTTTAAAATAAGCATAATTAGATATTTCCCTTCCCCTGTGCTCCACAGAAGATCTAGGAGCACTGAATAAAGAAAGAATGTCCTTAAAATGAAGAGCTAGACGAGAACCTGATCAATGTAACTTGAAACAAATTATCAAACTGTTTACAAACATCTGAAAAATAACTTGGAGATTTCAAAAAGACTCAGACATTTGATGCAATCATCAGGAACAAAGTAACTCAAAGCCTTATTACAAGATGGTAACAGGACTTTGGTATGGGAAGGTAGAAATAAAAATACTAAAGTAACAATAAAGGCAACAATAATTGGGTATAGAAACGTGCAATCAACTGATTAGCTAAATTGGGAAGTGCTGTTCTAATAATATATCAGTAAAATGGTGCAAATATAGGAAATAACTCTTATTCAGAGAGAATTTACTGTTGCTCACTGTTAAAAGGAAGGATATTTATGTGTGGCATTTTAGAAAGTGGAATCAATGTAGGTGAATATGTTTAAGGGATTAGCTCTTTCCAGTCCTGTCTTTTTTTGTACCCCCAAATAATAAAGGCAAACCAGAACATTTTACTTCATCAAAACCAAATACAAAACTTGAGATAATTCATTTTGGCATATACACCTATAAAGCTTAATTGAAATTGACATGGTCCACTTAGGGGGAAAAAAAAAGTCAAAGTGATGAAATTTCATCTTCTGATGTAAAATTGCCCCATCAAAGGTGTTTTGACTGGTTGTTACTTTCAGCAGAGAAAACACCAAGTCATGACTTGAAATACTTTTAACAGTTTTGCTGGTAGCCCCTGAAGACAGGCTGGAAAATAATGTCTGTAGGGATTAATTAGTCTCTCAGGCTAGTGACAACCCCTGCAGCTTGTTCTTCATGCAAATGAATTCAGGACTGTAGATACCAGGATGTGGCCATCCCTCTATGTGCCCAGACAGAGGCCTTCTGCCTTTCAGAGGCTGCTGATCTGTCATCTCCTGCTAATATCAGCTACCTGTACAAAGTGCAAAAGGAAAAATTTGTACAGCTTAGAGAAAGAAAGATTGGGAGAAACTGTTGAATGAATGTATATTTTGGAGAGGTCTGAAAAGAATGTCTTAACAGTTTGAGAATTATACTAATCAAAGAACACATTTACTGTTAAATTTTCTATTATTACTTCTGAAGAGTATTAATCTTTTAATAAAAGGCTTTTTCTGTGTGCTCTGCTTTGGGTGTGAAGAAAACTCACTCTGTTAGGGGATTTAGGCCTTCAGAAAATATGTGATCCCAGATATAGGACACAGTGAAGTAGGTTCTGTTTTCTCCTCAGCAGTGCAGAGAAAGGGTGTTGAGATACTGATGGTTTAGGTAGCTAAAAAAAAAAAAAAAAATCTGTGAATGCAAAGCAACACAAAACAAGGAATTAATTCACAATTTCCCATGGGCAGGCCAGTATTCAGCTATCCCTAGGATCACATGAAGTGGTGTCTTGGGAAGAAAAATGCCATAACTCCAAACATCATCTCTTCCTCTTTTCTCACAGAGTTTTTATTGCTAAGAACAATGCCATGTGTTATGGTATATTCCTTTGGTCAGTTAAGCCAGCTGTGCCAGCTGTATCTCCTTCCCACTGAAGGTGCACTCCCAGTCTGTTCTCTGTGATAACTGAGAAGCAGAAAAGACCTTGATGCTATATAAACACTGCTCAGCAACAACGAAAACACTTCCTACAAAAGTGCTTTTTGAGTGGAAAAAAGCTGTTCCTCAAATCAAAATTCTCTACAGGAAAATTTCCATTTTAACAGTAACAATTTTTTGTATGAAATCATGGTGATATTTTCCCCCAAAAATACAACATGTAAAATGATCTGCCTTGTCTACAGGGAAGCTGAAGCCAAATGAAAATGAAAATATAAGTCCTGTGATGTCCCTAAGCAGATTACTATAAAATATGTTGAATTTGGAATGTCAAAATATTCTGTCTTGATCTCAGATGCTGAGATGAAATGTTGAGTTGTTTGAATTTTCATTATGATTCAAAACAAAGTCAAATGCTTTTCTTGAGAGCAAGAGGAATGACATGATATCAGAGAAGAGCTTACACATAAAAAACTACAACTGTGAAGGAGCTAGGAGGCACAGTTGGTATTAATTTTTGTTGTTGGATGCATTAAAAGGCCATAATATCAGACTGGGAAGCCAGAAGAATTTTTTCAAAAACTAAAGGTGATAATCTAATCATTTGCTAGTGTTTTTGAGGCATTTGATTCTTGGGGGGGGGGGGGGGGAGGGGGGTGTGAAATACAGAACAGGAAAAAAATTGCAAGATGTAAATAAATTAGAAAGAGTTTATAAAATACTTCTATGAAAGGAAGCCTTTGAACAATGTCAGATGAATATTGCCTGTAAACGCTTAAAAGTGATGCTATGGCTCCATGTCCAGAATCCTCATTTTGTTGCTGTCTGAAGACCTGTTACATCGCATGTGAGCCGTCTGACTCCATCCCCCATTACACCTGCAGATAGGAAAACTGTTTAGACTTGCAGCTAATTACCCCTTCAAATAGAATGTGTGAAAGGTACAGGAAACCCGTCTGGAATTCATGAATTATCAATCACAATACAAAAAGGATGAATCCCCAAGGATAAAAAACTTGGCATGGTAGGGCTGGTGTTTTGCTAAAGGCCTTGTTGCCCCACAGTTAAAAGAGGTCTGTTAACTTCAAGCACATGGAACCACATGAATTAAATTAGGTCACTCCTCATGTCACATTTTCAGATTTCATAAAGTGTAGCTTGTGGTTATGTCATGTGATTCACATCAAAAGCTCTGGTTGATGACTTCCCAAACTCTTCAATACCGTAGTACTAGTGATATTTACCATAGCTTGACCACAACCCTTTCCAAGCTGATGTTAATAATGCATGCCCAGTTTTGTAAGTCTGACCATCTTTTCCTTCTCCATAAACTAATAGTTGTGGTGTGATTGTGGGTGGCTTAACTGAGTGCTGTGCTGTGAGCAGCTCTTCAGGATGAAAAAGGCAGCAATATGGTCCTGGCTTAATTATGGGTAGTGATAATGGCTTGTTGAAAGCATCCTTTTAAAAGGGATGCAACTGCAAAAGGTTACTTAGACAAGAAGAATGAGCAATGTCTAGAGAGCAAATACAAATATGTAACTAGTTTAAATCTTTCTCTGTTGTCTAATAAATTTAATTTAATTTTCTTCTCTAGGGAATTGGTTGGAGATGTGTGTGTATGACACAGAAAGTTTGTTAATCAGAGTAGAGTTGCTTGGGCATCATTTGTTATGCAAACTTTTGGATCACAAATTATTACTCAGCAAATAAATAACTACACATAAAAAGAACCTTTTATTATTTATTGTAGTATGTTACTATTTCCAGAATGAGGCTCTGTTGAAAACAGAGACATCAACATGTCCATTCAGCCTGACTTGTTTCATTTAATTGATTTTGTTTTCAGACATAACAAACATTTAACTTATTCAGTTTATTCAATTGTAAGTAAATATGAAAACTATGATACATTTGTTTTCATCCTTTGATTTCACAATCGCATACTTCAGGAAGGCAAAGCATTTAATGAAGATTGAAGTAAAGATATAAAGTAAAATACTTTTTAAAAGAAAGTTTGAAATATTTCATCAAACTCAATATTTTTTTTTCTTTCATTTGATTTTACACTGATGTAATATCCCCTGAAAGATAATCTCCTGTCTGTAAAATCCCTGTCTGAGTCCTAGCTCCCACCCTGCCCCTAGCACCTGCCATTAGCATCTTCTTTGGTTTTGGGGCCTGTACACATATCTCTTGCAGAGCTTATTGTATCAATATGCGAACTAAATAATTTGGCTTTCAGCATGTCCTTTCAAAACTTTAGTTTTTTTTTTTTACTTTCTCACTGCGTCTTTAAAAACGTCATAGTGTTTTGTTTGCTGGATGGTTTTTGCAAGCCAAGCCTTCAGTGAGGTTAAAGATATGTGAATAAAGGATAATTTACTTAGTGGTAAATGCCAACAGATACACACTGACTTTGAAATGTAGATTAAAGGTAAATATTAGAACACTTCACTGTATTCCCTTATCACCTCCCAACATCAAGTCACAAGCATAAATTTTTCAGTGCTAAAGCAGATAAATACACTGTGCTGCTGTCTGCAGCTCTTCCTTCAGTATTTTTTTTTTTTTTAATGAGCATCATTTTGTCACCTTAGCTGGAACTTCCAGTCAATGGCTTTATGAAAAACAGTTGTCAAAGTGCTTGTCTATCTCTAGTTACATTATTTCCATATTATCTCCTTTGGAACAATAATGGGGTGATATGTTTCCCTTCCAGTTCATGTCCCTCTATGAGTTCTGCTAATGTGGGTAGGTGTTGACATATCTCCTTCATCTTCACAAGGCACCTGACGAGATTCACCACAGAGGAGAATGAAATATCAAAACTTCAGCTTTTGGAAAGTAACCAGTTGTTGTCAGTTTAGATCAAGGCACAGAAATGGAAGGGTTTGAATAAGGCCTTGGGAACATTAATACATTGTGTCTTGCCAAAGGCATTTCTTAAGTTTGTACATGTACAATAAGAAGCTGTAGAGGGGATTCGGAAATGTATATCCTTTTTTAAGTTTTACTTATGATCTGAAAAATTATTTCGAATGATTCTTTTAGTTACAGATTTTGGCCCAGCTCATGAAAAAGTTATCTAGATGTGTAAATCTGAATGCCTGTTTAATCCAAATTCTGTATCCCAGGATCAAAAGTTGCCATGTGAAAAACTATCATGCTGTGGCGGCCTAGCTTTGGAACAGCCTAAATACAACACGACTTCTTTGTCTGATCTCTCTGTATCTGAAATTGCACTTCCGTGACTGTCTTGTCTCACACTCCAACACAAATCTCAATAGAAGAGCCCAGTCCTCCTGCATTTTCATTGTGTATAGTTATGGCAACTTTAAAATGGATCTGTTGAAGGAAATATTACTAGGCTAGGTGTAAACATTTGTTAAATTAGTGAATGATTATAACACTGACACAAAGCCTGTGTCCACCTCTGTATTTCCTGGGGTAGAGATCAGCATTAGGATTTCCTGGAAGAGTAGTCAAAACAGTAGACTAAGGCCCAGGTTGAAACTGGAGGTAAATTCTATGGCCCAGTTCCCTTCTTCTAGAGGAATAAAATACCAAAGAATTGGGTTATTGCAAAATCATCTTATTTTCAAATTTTCCTCATAAGTTGTTGATACTATCAAACAATAACAATATGAAGGTTTTAAAAATAAAAACCTGTGGTCTTAAAAGTGAACAGTATGAATAACTATGTAGTGCAGTTAGTTTCTAACTCATAGTAGCAAAATTTAATGAAAAACCGTGCTCCTGAGAACAGCATAAGAACAATTGTGATTACTTAAGATAAAATTAAAAAATAAGCTAAAACGGTGAAATAATACGAAGGAATTAAATTTCAACATAGACATTAACAAACATGAGAAATATGTTTATAATATATGAAACATAAACTAGAAAATTTAGCATTATTACAATACAAAATGTTATATGCAATTGGCATTTCTTGTGGCCCATGGACAGTCTAAGAAAAACATACAGATATAAGTAGTGGTAAAGCCGCTTCTACCTAAGATAGACTTCCACAGGGAAAATATCCCTTCTGAAATAGTACAGTGTTCAAGAGTTACAGAACAATACTAATACTGCCTTTTCAGTCCATTTGACTCTGTTGTTATTGCAGTCTATAGGAATCTATGAGATGAAAGACAACATTTTTCTTAAGAAAATCCTTTTGCAATTGTAAAAATGACATTTAAAAGGAAATAGGGGACCTCTAATATACCTACAGAAATAAAAGAGTTTGAAGGGAATCCTGACAATTGTCCAGGTAATTTGGTCAGAGAAAGATTGTGTTTGTAAAATATGACCTCTTTTTCATTTAAAAAAAAAAAAGAAAGAAAAAAAGGACATACTTTATTAGGCATTCTGCAATTCCAGTCTATAAAGAAGGGAAACCACAAATCTGAAAATAACATTTCAGTTATGCTATCTCAAGAGTATAGGAGAGAAAGGGGTTGTAGAGGGGACATGGTGTTACTTTACAGTTGCTGTGAAATAAAAGCATTTCACCATGATAATGTTGCAACTGCATGGTAGTTCTACTGGATATAACGAATGTGTGGCAAATTGCATTATTATGCCATCACTTTTTCCATGAAGAATTTTTTTCACAAATATTACTTAGAAACTGGACTACAGGGAAAAATAACTCAGTACAGGTGTGGGCTTTTCCACCTCCCACTGAACTCACTGTAAAGAGTCCCATCAGTTTCAGTGAGACTCATAGGACACAAATGAACTGTTTTTTACTTACAATTGAGAGTCATATAGCTCAGAGACACAAATTGAAACCTGTAAGTATCAAAAAAAAAAAGTTCAGTGGTAAGGGCTACAAACAAGACTTGAAAAAAATTAAACTAAAAACTCCATGTTGTGCAGATAAACAGAGCAGCTATACCAGAAGTGGAAAAAGGCCATGCCAGCATCTAAGATCTCTTTTTCTCAGAGCAAATGAAAAGCATAAAGCTGTGCTAACCCTTCACCTCTAACTGCTACTCAGTGGTATTTCATTCCAACCTGCCTGTTCCCACATGAGAATATGAATAAGCTGATATTTCTCTAGAGATAATAAATCCAGTTGATATAATTAATACATACACACATTTATATGTATACCTATATTCCTGTGAGGATTCTTGTGCAAAACCTACTTACACCTGGATGCGCTGGAATGAAAGACTGAAAGTAGATGTAGCTTGTCATGTTGCTGGGTGAATTGCAGTAGCTCGCAGTGCCAACAAATTTGTGGTTTTATCAGCATTAAATATTTTAGGTGAATATTTCTCCAATTTAATTGCATTATCAGGGCAAGATTCTTCTGGAATCTCAGTTCATATCCTGCCAACAATTTCTCATGTTGGTATCAAAGCAAAACAAGGAACTCATTCACCATTTCCCACTGTCGGACAGGTGCACAGCCTATGTCCCTCTTCCCTTTCATCGTATCACCAGAGAGCAGAGAGGACAACAGCACATCACACTCCACTCCACCCACGAGGATATTGTAGACAGCAGTGAGTTCACCGCTCACTCTTGTCTTCAAAGCTGAACAAACCCAGTATCCTCACCCACTCCTCATAAACCTTGCCCACTAGACTTTTTCTTCATTGCCCTCCTTTGGACACATCCCAAACCTTTTCTATTATACTTATATTCTTGAACCCAGAACTGCACACCAGTTGCACAGCTGCTGCACCAATGCTGTGTATAAGTGGGACAAACACTTCTTTTGATGAGTTATTTATGCTGTGCTTAGTGCTTAAAGCCCTCAGATCCTTTACTGCATTTCTGCTCTCCAACCTCTTGTCTCCAGCCTACGTGTGCACCTCCCCAAGTGCAGAGTCCAATGTTTGTCCTTGTTAAACTTCTCACAGTTGGCCATTTCCTAGTGTTCTAATCTATCCAGATCTCTCTGTAAAGCCCCTTTGGATTCAATGGTTCCACTTAATACATTATCACCCATAACTTCGTGTGCACTTGACACCTATGTCCAGGTCACTGATAAAAATGCCAAAGAGAGATGGCCCTTAAATTGAGCCCTGGGTTATCATTCATGTGCTACCAGATATTGCACCATTTACTACAATTCTTTGAGTCTTCATCCAATTGTTCAACCACCTTTTTTTAAAATCACAGACCTAAGACAACACTCTCAAGCTGTTTGGGCCCCAGGACTCAAAAGTGCCTTGGAAGCCCTGAGCCTTGCAAAACTATCAAGACTGTTGTGTGGCTTACCTTATCTACATCCAGTTGTCAAGATGCCTGTTCCATGATGAAAGGGGAAGAATTGCGTAAAGAAGGGATTTCTCCTGTGCCCTGGCAAGTGCTACTTCCTGTCTCCCCAGGTAAAACTCATGGGTGCTCTGGTAATGGGGTAGCTCTGGGGAGCTGACAGACTGCCTTCTCCACTGCACTTGGGGAAAATGAAACCAAAATATTTCTATTTTTCTGACTTCTTTTATTAATATTTCTCTGAAGAAAATAATTTGTTTTAGTTTTAAGTGTTCTCATAGCACCCTCAATCCACAGTTTCTGCCAGTTCATTTTATGAACTTTATTTGTCATAATGGATATTAATCTGCTTCAGCTAAAGAGATTAAAACCTAAGAAAAGGCAAGAGAAATCTGACCACCTACATCTCTCTGGAGATGGAAAGAAATTTGACAGGAAGTATTACATAAGAAACTAAACTGATCATTACGAAAACAGCTGAAATAACAGATGATACTGGGAAGTAATGTATTTTTTTAAATGACATTTGTATAGGGCCTACAGACGTAGTCTCAAGAGCATGTCAAGCATAGAGAGCAGTTGACAGAATGACAGAAAAAGATTGGATATGTTTTAATGCAGATTTGCCTTTCCCCTGCCTGCATGCAAGAAATAGCCACCAAATATGTAGCTCTCTTTTCTGATGACTGGAAAGGGTAATGAGAGAACTTAACAAGAAGGGTTTTATTAATTTCAAATGGAAGCTTTTGGAAGTAAGATTGATTTCCTTATACCATTTCCAGAACTCTAGCTGGTGATCTAGAAGATTCCTCTGATTCATTTTGTTCCATTTGGAAAAAACCAACATAAAAGACTTGAATTAATAGTTTTGTTTCGATTCTGTAGACGTAAGATGATTCTGAAAGGCAAAGAAGGTGAAAAGTGAAGGGACAGTTATTTTGCAGAAATTAAGTATTAATTTCTTATGAACGTGTTTTTTTAGAGTTACATCTACTTTTAGAAAGATTAGATATAGCCTGGCATCACAGAGCAGTAATGGCATGCAAACTGTCATCATTTGTTCTGATTTCAAATGCCACTAATTAAAAATGTCACTATCTGATGAACTACATAGAAATGCTTTCTACTTTACAATGTTTTTGTCACTTCTGGCAAAAAAGAATGTGTTTTCTAGAGCCCTGAGGGAAATGGCATAACT
Source organism: Acanthornis magna (assembly GCA_036785705.1). Lineage (NCBI taxonomy): Eukaryota > Metazoa > Chordata > Aves > Passeriformes > Acanthizidae > Acanthornis > Acanthornis magna. Next base: position 350,614 of record JAWUZG010000149.1, read on the forward strand.
CAAGGCTTCCCCTTTCCAACTTGAATACCACATCCTCTCTCAGCTGACTTCTTAGATGCAAACTCAGCTTCAGTATCTTTGGAGCTTCCCTACAATAAGATAGCTTCAGGTGGCAGGGGGCTTACCACCATTGAGTCAGATTGCAGCTTTCTAGACTGTGAAAGGTAGATATGGCCCCTGAGACTCAAAGGAGAGACTGTCAGCCTCTGGGGCAACTGGTCTAATCATGAGACCTGGCAGGTCATGATCAAAGGGTGCTATCAGCCTTCTCTTTGTGTTAGCAGAAAATGTTGATTGCTTTAGTGGGAGGTTTTTTGCAAGGTATGAGGCCGAATTTGCTCTGAATATTGTCTTTAAGCTGTAGTCCTAGGTGTAAGATGAGAATGACACTAGTAACTGCTCTTGTCTTTAGTCTCTGTATACAATATGGTCTGTACTTCAATGTATGTAGGGGAGATGGAGCAAAACAGTGCTGATGGCAGTTGTTGTTGGTGGTTCTGTGATACCCTTTCTCCTACATGGATTGCAAAAACAATACTTTTTCATTGTCGTGGCTGAAACCATCTCGGAGAAGCCGAGAGGGTCCCACAGCAGCAGCAAACTTGTGGGACAACTCTGAGGTGTGAGATACCCTCTGAGTGTTGGCTAAATGGTCTCTCCCTAAGGTTATGTTAATCCTCCTATGTTGATTGGTTGTTGTATCCTCAACTCCGCCCTTCCCTTCCCCTCATTGGTTCTCATTGTACCACACACTCCACCCCTCCCTCCTTCCCATTGGTTGTCATTGTATTTCCCCGCCTCCTCCTCAGCCCTGTTGGCCCTTCACCCCTACATCCATGATCAGGGAGAGTCCCTCGGCCTTTTTCATCCTTGGATCCATTCGAAGAGTAAACGCCTTTGAAATATGTCCAGACGACTGAGCTCTCTGAGTTCTGTATCTCTGGTGAACGCATGGAGCTTATTATAAGCTCTGGGGTGTGTGAGTGTCTCAGTGCTAGCCAGCAGCACGAGTGATAGAATAGGTCTCCCTGTACGCTGTGGAATACAGCAGCCAGGAGGATCTATCTGGGAATCGGGTCGCTCTTGGATCACGCAGGAGACCACATCTCACTCCACCACTACCCCGTGTTATTTCATTGTTATTTAACATTTTGTTATTTTTAGATTTCAGGGTGTTTTATACAAAGACATATTATGTCTTCTGTTTCCAGATGAGGAAAGCAAGAGGCAAGTGAAAAACAAGTAAAGGCAAGTACCAAAGAAGCCAGACAGGGGAGGACACAGAGTCTATTGTTTGCCTGTTAGGTGACATCAAACAAAATTACCTATGAAAACAAGATATATTTGTCTGCTTCTACCTTCTTGAGGGGAGGGAAGACTGCTGAAGAGAAAAGCTTGAAGATGTCTCTAAGCGATACATTTATAGTGTGTTTAATAAGATAAGAATGGTTTTTAGAGATGTTATATGTGTAGATATCTGCTAATGGTCCATAAATATGTTTGAAAAAGTAACTTAATTATTGTTCCATATCTTGTTTAATTTAAATGGCTTGTTAGTTAAAGACAAGCTAACATTTTATTATTTGGATTTTTTCAGGAGGAAATTTTACTGAAAGTATTTTAATTGGTGTACAGTTGCTCTAGAAGAACAGAGTAATTAGAAAATTAGCTAAAAATTATCAAGGTGTTTCTGTGTGTTTGTCGGTTTTCAGCTGTGAATACACAGTGTGAATGAATACTGAATGATAATAGTGTTACTAGGACCAGGGGAGATCAGAGACTTAGGATTTGGATGTCTCACAGAGTCAAATTGACTTTGCCAGCATGAGTCTAACAGACATACCAGCCAAACCAAGCAAAATCAAACCATTACCATTGAGGGAGACCTTGGAGTGAACAGCAGAATAGCAGCACAATCATTCCACCTCTCAAAAGATTATCACAGCAGTTGCTGTAACTACACTGTGGTTTTGCGGTTATGCTCGTGCTGCACTCTGGTGCACAATGTGGGGTTCAAACAACTTAGGGCCATTACAGTTTATATGGCATCTACTACTGCCCCTCTGGACAATGTTACACTGAGTTTAATGAAGGAGCCCTTATGGATGAATGTTCACATTCACCCAAGTAACTGGCATGTAGATGAATAAGAGAAAACCTGAACACCTCAGGTCTCCTGGTTCATTCTTACTTGGTCTCTTTCCAAAATGCTTTGGTCTCAATCACCAGCACGGATTTTTTAGTACAAGCTGTAATTTTCTATCTGTGACTTACTCAAAGATCACACAGTGGCCAAAACTTTATCAAGCTGCTATGAAAAAATCAATATACTACTTATCTCCCTGAATCCTCTTCTGTAGTCTTAATTACAGTGACAATGAAGCCAGTATTGCAAGAGCCATCTGAGATGAACTATTCACAGGATCGGTATGTTAGTACTCATAATAATCCTGGTAGAATGAAATTTTCTTTCAAGAGCATTAAATGTTTTCTTGTGCAGTTTTGGGTGGTTTTACACATTTTCAATATGCTGTGTCAAATCTCCATTTGACATCCGTTAGAATAAGGCAATAAGTACATACCTGTATAGTCTTTACCAAGTGTCAGTGTAAACTTACAGTTTTCACTCTTTAAAATCTGAAATTGTGTGTACATGTGTAAGTATTCCAGGTTGGGTGATAAAAAAATGAAGAAAAGTCATTGCACAAGCTACGAGCAACAGAAACATTTAGTATATTGCTGCTAGATTTTACTGCTGTAAGAAGACAATATATACTCAGTGAAAATCAGTTCTCTTCTAACATTGAAATAATACTTCAAAAACGTCCCTTGCAAGCACTTTGTAAACCATGAGTTTACACATTTCTGGGAGTGTGGGATGAGAGGCTAGTAGAGCCTATGGAAAGAATATTTCAAGAATATTCTTTGTAGCCCTCTTTCAGAGGTGACGATGCCCATGAGCACTGCTTGTTAAAAAAAAATTTCCTCATTCCAAGGTATTGCATATAATCAGCAGCAGGTTGCAGTCTTCTCTTCTGGTTTTTGAACACCTCCATAGGACAAAATACCCTATAAAATGCTTTAAGTGTGCAAATCTGGTATCTTGGGAAAGTGAGGCCTGATCCTAATACATGGAGGTCAGTGGGGACATTGACATGATCCAGCTCTTAGATTTGTAAGGAGATTAGGTAGAACTAACAGTTCTAGTCCCATCTCCTTTCAGCTAAACTACTGTGTTTCATTAGGATTTACTTATTTTGTCTCAGATGACCCTTCTGCATAATTGATTTCATCACTAAAATCTAGCACAGTAAGTAGTAGACTAGTAGGGTGAGATGTTTCTCTCTGAGGGGATCTCATTAAATATCAGACTAAGCTCTAGCCATATGTATAGGCTCCCACACATATTAATATCAGGAAGTTTTAACCATGCTTCAACTAATTTTACAAGTAGTTCAGTTGCCTTCCTAGTGTGTTGCGAAGAATTAATTTTCACTGCAAATGCAACCTTTTTCAGTGACTAAGAAACAAGTGTGAATGCTGAGAATATATTGTGATTCTTTATCTTCATCCATGAGAAATTGCAACTGCCACAGATGGTGTTGCAACTTCAAACCCTGCTGGTGCTGAACAGCACTGTAAGTTAATTTAAAACAAAAATATAGAAGTCAATTCAGGATGCTACTGAATGGCATTGGAAAACCTTTACTATACTGAATGAAAGAGCTTGGCTAAATTGTCAAGCAAATCTTGGTTTTACAGGCAAACTGTTTTCATAAAAGGATTTGGAGATTTTTCTTCTACTAATTAAGTTAATTTTTTCTTTCAAAGTGTAAAAACTAGAGTAAAAGGAAACATGAAGACAGACTGGGTCTAAATATGTTTGATTGCAATAGTAATTTGTTACCAGTCTACCAAATAACTGTTACTGTAAAATGATTGTGTCTCTCGCTGTGTCTTTTGTAAATTCTCTGTGTATGTTATACTATTTCTTTAGCATTTGGCAAAAAAAAGAAAAGTACCCATTGAAAACTGGACTGGAAATATATTTTAAACATTACAGTTATGTAGAGAATAAGATAGAGGATTTGGCATTTCACCACAAGACGGACACTTCAGTCAAGATTTACCTTGTAGTGGAGGACAGGCACCTGTGATGTCTTTTTAAGTGTTCTAAAAAGCCTGTTGCAAAACATTATTGTACCTTAGCAGATTGTGTGAAGTCGTGCCTTCTTATTAAAAAAAAAAAGAGTTCCTATTCTTGGGCTGAGTTGGGGCATGTTCGTGTTTACTGTTGCTGTCATCAGGTAGGGACTCAAAACAACTCTAAGCATGTAATAAGGCAAGAACATCATCATAGGAACAGATTTAATTTACTGTGCAGTAATAGTAGAATGCACTGATTGACTCTCATACTGGCGTCTGAACATTTCCACTCTGTACGGAAATGGTTCTTTCTTCAGCTTGTTGCTTGAAAAACACACAGCTGGTTTTCATCAAGAGGAGGCACAACAGAGCTCCAACAGTGGGACAATACACAAGGCAAGTACATAAGAGGTCATGCCAGAGCTATTTTAATAATTGAAAAGTGTCAGTCATATTTTCTTCATGAAGAAGGTGCATTTGGCTCTGGCTGGTATGTGTAAGTTCTCCTAATTTTTCTTGCTTATCTAAGGTTTGATACAAAAACTTAAGTTGGGGTTTTTTACCTCTAAAACCCCATTCAAACTCTATGAGTTAATTCAGTGTGCCACACCCTTCATTTGAGGAAATGGTTAGACACATATTTGTGATCTATATAATTCTCAGCTAAATAATGCAACAGTATGTAACAGAAAGCAGCTGTTATAAAGTCTAATTGTGTGGATTGAAACTGTTCTTAATACAGAATTTTTATTTTGTCTTCCAGATAATAATATCCTATTAATCATATACAACATCATAACTGCAAAAGGACTGATCAAAAATATATTTTTTTATGTTCAGACAATATATGCCCAATTATACCTCCTTGAAGAACAATATTACCTGGTCATGATTGTGTTGTACCACAATTTGTAATGCCACCTTGGTCATTGATGCAAAATAGTGTTCACAGGAAATGTAAGATAGTTTGGATTGTTCACAATGTGCAGGGGGTATTTTATCTTCTAAAATAACCTAGTTTAAAATTGAATTTTTGCATAAAACCCAATAAGACATATTTTTACTTATTTTGTCAATAAGTTATTTGTCTCTGTAGTTTAAACTTTCATAGACAGGGATGCAAAAGGGGATGGTATTATAACAGGGTTTTGGGGTTTTTTCTAGGAGAGAGAAGTAAGTAGTTAAATATGGTCATCATATACTGGGATTTTGTAATTGAGACTCCACCTACACAGTGCACATTCATACTGAATGGTTGAATTTAATCAAAGTGTTTGTATAAGCATCTTAAATTAATGAGAATCAAAATGTAAAAGGGAAGTGTAAATAATTTTAAAATGTTTCCAGAATTTTACATTTTAGTTCAATTTCTTGTTGAACATATTTGTTATTTGAGGACAAAAGAAAATGAAGACATGTATAATTATTTTGATAATATCCCAAAACATACAAATATGTATGAAAGTTGCACATACTCTGCAAATCAATGTAATATGCAAAAAAAGAGTGTTATCATATTTTAAAAACATATTCTACTAGGTGCTTTGCAGTGACATTACTGTACACAAAGAAAGATTATGAAATCTTTCTTAGAGTACAGTAATATTATATTTGGGTAAAGAACATGTGGGACAATAAAGAAAAATCTCTTTACAGGGTGAAAAATATTTCTAAGCAGAGACATTTCTGGTTTTAAAGAAGTGATGCTGAAAATCTGGGCTGTGGGTTTAGGGTTGGGAGGGAGGGAGCAAATGGGTGAGTCAGAAGGGAAGAGAAAACTTAATACCTAGTTAGAGAATTGGCAACTTTCCCTTTTTCACCATTACATAGGTGTGCACAAAAGAAGTGTTACAGAGTGACCTTATGACTCTAGTTAAGCAGCAGGCAGTAGCATAAAATGGAATCTTTATGTTTCCTTTTTGTTAGATGTGTCAAAAGTTAAAAAAGCTGTTATTTTAAGAGTCCTTTTTTTTCTCTCACCCTCAAAAGATTTCAGTTGTACTGGGAGTGGGAGTGAGGTAGGAGAGAAACAATTTCTTACCATCAGAAATACTATACTTATTCTTCCTCATTATTAAACTTGAAAAATGTTGCACACAAAAAGTGGACACCGGTTTCTAGCATCTGTATTTTAAGTATGAAGAACTCAGCAGTGCTTCAGTAGGGTCACTTTTCAGTCATACAGACATCTCTCTGGAGATGCCCAGGCAACAAAAATTCACTATATTCACTATATTTGTATTATTTTTAGATGAGCGCATAACATTTTAGAGGCACCTGAGGAGCTGCATCCATTCGACTTACGGTTTTTCCAAGAAGTGTGGAATACTCTCATAGTATAAACCTATAAGGAGAATAGCCACAGTTGATCTGATGACATTTTTAATCCAAAGAGTAGGCAGAAGTTCTAGACAAGGGAACTTGTTTTAACTTTCTTGTCTGATATACTGAGAGTGACACTGTCTGCTACCCCGTAGTGGTGCCCTGGCACTCATCTTCTGAAACTTTCATAAGCCTCTGCCCTTCCTTTACAGCAAAAGTTTAACAGTAACAACTGTACTGTTAATTTCAGAAAATAGTCCCTTTAGAGATCAGCTAACCTGCACTTTTTCAACAGTTAATTACTGTACTTTAAATTAGTAATTAAACTTCTTCATGTCTCTTTCTTCACTCTGCTTTTTGTAAGCTGTCCATGAGGTTACTCTCAGAAGGCATAGTTTTAAATGCATAAAATAGCTGCTACTGAACCAAATGAGAAAATTGAAGCTTCTCAAATATGCGGGACACAACAAGCAGCAATGTAGCAACAGAGAAGTAGGCAGAAATAGAGGGAGGTTCCTTCATCTGCTTGGAAGTTAGTAAGCAGTAAGACATTAACGGGCACTGGTATGGTAGAGTTTTTCATTTAATGTTATTCTCCTGGGGCAGATCTCCCATCAGTATTCAGTCCTGGATCCAGCAAGATAACCAGGCCAAGGTTCAGCACTTGAACAGTCCTGCTGGTTTCTTTGGAACTGCATCTTCAGTTGAAGCTGTCTTTTCAACTTGATAAAAGACAGTTTCAAAACTTTATGTCTTCCTTTCTCAATCTGGCCACAAAACATTTGGAAATGGAGATTACTTCTGTGATTTTTTTCTAGTGATTCTAAGTACTCCAGAGTGACACGACATCATTTCTGTGGAAGAAATACTTTGCTATATATGAGGGAACTCAGCCTACTCCATTAATCAATGTAGTGAAAGCCATACAGAAACAGATTTGTGAACAGCTTGTGAGGCATATCATCAAAAATGTTGTAAACTTTGGTAACCAAAATGGAAATATTTTTTGTGTGTCTTGTGGTGCAGGCCCTCTAAATTAGTCTGAGAAAGGACTATCTATCCACATTTTCAAGAGACTGAACATAATTTTGGCAGTAATTTGATGTTGTTGATGAAGCTGTTGGATTTGGAATAACAAGAGGAAAAAGATTTTGCATATCTTTAGTCTTTTCTATTGAGTCATTTATGCAAATACTATTTAGAATAAAAACTGGTCATGGCTGCACCTAGCTCTGGAATTGACATTAAAAATGAAAGGAAACTTTACCTGGAAATAGAAGAAATCTGTCTATAATTTATTTCTATTTTACTTAAGTAGCAAGTTTTAATCTGATAGTCTAGAAAACAAAGTCTAAACTAAAATAAGACAGTTTTATCCACTGTGTAATGATATAAGCTTCAAAGAAAAAGGATCAAGTATATATTTGGCAAAAGTACCTCATAGTATTTTATAGTATTTATCTTATTTCAGGGTTTGAGCTTGAGCTTATTTGCTGTTATGAACTTCGACAACAAAAAAGGGAAGGCAAGCATAACAAAAATCCCTGTTAAACTGAAATAGTCCTCTCCTTAATTCAAATTATGATCTTAATGTCTAGGTTAAATATTCATAGAAGTACTTCAGTTAATCTAACTAACCCCTCACAATTTTTTTTTCACTTAGACTAGTGTAGGCCTGGTTCTTAGAAGTGAGTAAACTAGATCTTCAGTAGGACAAACTTAAAATATTTTGGCAGTTTCTAAATAATTCTGAGTAAGAGGGCAGTTTCCATTGTCTCATGGGTATGCTAGACCTAAATTCTCAGATGGCATGAACTGATTACATAGAAGCCATTTTAATTCTCTCAGTTTATAACATCTGATGCTTTGGCCCATTTCTACAAAACTATGCAAGAAAAAATTTATACTGTTATAACATGGAAACTGCCTTCTACTGTAATATCGTTCCCTAAAGTATCACTTGCTTGATGATTATTTATTAATTTTTTAGGCCCACTAACTAAGACAACCCTGTGCATATGTTCATCTTTCATGCAAGCCTGTATTATACCAGATTTTGTTGAGAATATACGCTCAGCAAGCTTAGTCCTGTTTCAGAAGCCATAGAATGTAATGTCAGTAGTAAAAGCAATTTTTATACTGAATGTATTTTTTTCTAACCTGAATGGAAATATGACATTCGTAGCAAGTTTTTTTCTTATGTCCTGGGATATTGTGGAGTAATTTTTAATGTAGTATTTCCTTTTCCATTGTCCAGCATCTTTTGAAGTATAGCAACTTTCAACTAATAAAAATACTAACAAAAAAGGCCGTAAATTCTGATCAAGTTCTTTATACATCTTATGCAAATATTACAAGAGGATATTTGTTTCCTTTATTTTCTTCTGTTTCTTTGCTTTGGTTTCAGAAATCATATTTCGAGAGAATGGAACAATATAACATACGTGACCACACTCATCTCGGAATCCTGGTCTTGGATTACAGGGTTTGACTGTAAGGCTTTAGAAGTAGGTGAGAAACAGGAGAAGTGTCCAAAAGTCCTCTAAAACAAAAAATATCGTACAGTCTGTAACAAATGAATGCATGGTCACACTATAAAAAATAAATGTAGCATGCTTGACAAACTAATTCCTTGCAGGGCATATCTTTAAATGTGCAGGAATATGTCTGTCCTTTAAATACGTGAAAAAATTTGCATCCAGAAATGGAGATTTGAAGATAAAGACACATCATGTCAAAAATGGATTCTCAAAGGTAAATTTGTAAAGAGAGGTGAAAGTGACAGAACAGAAATTTTTGGGTTTACATTGAAAATTCTCTCTTATGGGTTCAGGAGCTTTAATTCTGGTGCCAATTTTAAAATTGTTGCAACCTTGGTTGTTGTAAATAACTGCAGTGCTTGTGTGAGTAAGCTAGTATGTGGTCTACTAGGTTGTCTTTAAATATATTCCTGTAACCAAAGTTTCTTTGTGTCTTTGATTCAAAGTGTCTTTGAATTTAATTTGGATTTGACTTGCAAAGAGTTTGGTAAACCATAGTTACCCTCTTGGATCCTTCATTCAGTATTTAATTTTATCGTCTATACTCACAAATCCAATTCTCAGTTTCAATTTATATATTGTGGTTTAGTTTTTAGCCTCAGGTGCTTTTTTCATTTCCAGATCTTTTTTTTATCCCCTGAAATATCTGTCTGTACCTTTGGATTTCTCATATATTTCTCACCTATAGCTTTTGATTTGGTTAGTGATTAGTTCTTTGTGTCTTTTTACTCACTCACCTGCTTCCTCTTTCTTCAAGTCCCTTTTTTGTATCCATATTCTGTCATGTCCAGATGCTCACTTTTGATTCAAGGAGATAGAAGTACTGCAGAATTAGGTGAGACTGGGTCAGCAGTTATCTTCTGGTTTTGCTACAGTCTTAGGTTTGCTTCACAATGCAGTTGGAAGACCATATCTGACCCAAGTAGTGAAGAAAAATTGGTCAGTGTTTTATTCATGCATCTAAGAAAAGGCTGACAATTTCATTGTGTCTTTCATTTATAAATCAAAGAGACCCCAATATTTATTTGGGGACTTGCTAGGTTTAATTGTATTAACATTGGTTAATACAATTAATTAATTCTCATATTTCTAGTTGGTTTCTTGATGACAATGCACATCTGACTTGTTTTTTTATAAACTTAGAAAGTCTCTGCACTTTTGCTTTATATTTCTCTAAAATTTAAACCAAATCACAGAAAATTTCGGAAAAAAAGTCTTTTAATAAAACTGTGGCTCATATGAGCACTTTTTTCCAGAAAACACAAGGAAAGATAGTACTCAACAGTAATGTTTTCCTACCAAATCTACCAAACACGCAGGTATCACATAGGTATCATTGAAAAACAATTATCATTCAAACATTGCTTTTTCACTGAGGGTAAAGATTTATGAAGTTTTTCAAAATATTCTGTTTTCAAAAACAACATTTAAATTATTTTAAAGACATTGATTTTTTTATTTATCTTTACACTATCTAGCTATTATTTCCATTACAATTAAATCAGCTCCAGGTCTAGATGAAATCAGCAGTATTTTTCCTTTGACCTTTAGAAATTTAAATTTCTCCTCTCTAAGAACACATATCACATGCCATTAGGTACCTTTGAGATATCAAGAAAAAGCAAGAAAAACATGATTATCTGTATTTTTTTCTCTATCTATAATTTTCGAAATACAACTGGATTTTCAAATTACAGTTTTGGTTTGATACGCAACCATTGTTTGGATCCTAGGATATCAGCCAATGTGTTTCACCTTGTGGTGAAACGAAAAGTTACATTGAATAGAGCTCTTGAATTCAGGTCAGCCAGAAAAAACGTACTGAATCTTTTTAGCATCTACTTCTTTAATAGTAAAGGTAATACATCTTTAAATAATTTGTAAGTATGTCATATCTGCCACCATTGTTATTGAGAGCTTTCCTTCAGCAGATAGCTGGCTGCAAGCTCTAGATTTCAGCCAGCTGTCATCCATTAAATATTTTAATATTGAGGGAAATTAACTTTTAAATCAATATAAAAGATTAAAAATGAAAAAAAAAAAAAAATAAGCCCTTCTCTTTAGCCAGAGCAGGAGATGTCAATGTATAATTTGTCATTTTCTAATTCAACTCGCTCCATTTGGTTTTGATTTAGCTCTAGACCTCAGAAACCAGAGCCGGCATCCACACTCAAGAGCTGTTTCAAATTATGTGCAGCAAGATTTTAAACACATTAGCAAGAAGAACAAGCTGTCCTCATACTAACCGGTCCTTCTTTGTTCTTGATTGTGGAAAATCTCACTTTAACTGCCCTCTAATTTGTTGCAGATAGCTACTGCACCAGCAGCTGCCTTGGCATAGGATTAAACACACATGAAAATATTATCTTTCCACACAAATTATTAGCAGTGCCAAAAGCCACAATATCTCTTTTGGAAAAATTATTTTTTATTTTCCTTCTTTTTTCTATTTACCTATTTTTATTATTAAAGTTCTGTCACCCATGTTCTTCTCCAAAGTCATTCTTTCTCCAATCCTTTAAAAAGTACTTGAAATAAATGAAAAACTATAAAGTTTCTTGCTTTTCTAATACAGAGATGTAGGTTTGATATTTTGCTGTATGTTCGTTGAAAAATTTGCACATAATCTTGCATGAGTTGAGAATCTGTCTGTCACAATTCCGAATTCTTCAAAATTAAAGTAACTTCTTAGTAGTTATAAGTACCTAAAATAAAGATAAGACAAAGGATAACCTAGAAGGGTCACATACTTTCAGATATTTTAAATTGTTTCATATGAAAACACCTATGGAGAATCCAGAACCACATTTCAAAATTACCACATTCGGGCAACTAGCTGTTGGACAAGAGGCCATAGACTCAAATTGAGCCAGGGAAGGTTCAGGCTGGGCATCAGGAGGAGTTACTTCTTGGAAAGGGTTGTTAAACATAGAAATGAGCTGCCCAGGAGGCTGGTGGAGTCACCATCCCTGAAGGTGTTCAAGAAACAACTGGACATGGCACTTAGTGCTATGGTCTAGCTGACATGGTTTTGATCAGTCAATGCTTGGACTCAGTGATCTCAGAGATCTTTTCCAACCTAAATACAGGGAGGGAAGAAATACTTTTAATTGCAGTCATCTGCCAAAAATTGAATTTGATGTCATATCTTTGATGTCATTGACATTCCTCAGCAGAGCTGTTTCTGTGATATGTGTTAGCGATTTGTAAGCATCTAGCATTTTTGTGAATGGTGATGAGGGAGCACCTAGATACTTCTTTTTCTCTGACTGTTGAAAGGATCCCTGGTGGCTAACTCACTATGCAAAGAAGGATAGTAATATATATAATACTCTTACATATATAAGTACTCTTAGTTTCACTCTTAGTTTCAGCATTTCCCTGGGAAATGCTGGAAGATTTGGTGATGGTGGCCCTCCATCTGCAAATTTTGCCTTTATTCCATTTAATTGAAGAAGTCTGCCACAATGTTGGCACAAAGTCTGCCACAGCAACAACTGCCAAATAGTTGTCAATGCAATGCATCCTGCTCTTGGGTCACAACAACCCCTTTCGCTACAGATGGGGCAGAGAGGCCAGAAAGCTGCCCAGCCAAAAAGGGCCTGGGGGTGCTGGTTGACAGCAGCTGGACACGAGACAGCGTGTACCCAGGGGGCCAAGAAGGCCAATGGCATCCTGGCTTGTATCAGCAATAGTGTGTCCAGCAGGATTCTGGAAGGGATTGTGCCTCTGTTCTCTGCACTGGTGAGGCTGCACTTTGAATCCTGTGCTCAGCTCTGGGCTCCTCACTCCCTACAGGAAAGGCGTTTAGGTGCTGGAGTAAGTCCAGGGAAGGGCAAGGTAGCTGGTGCACAAGTCTTCCAAAAAGCAACTGAGGGGGCTGGCATTGTTTAGCCTGGAGAAAAGGAGGCTCAGGGGAGACCTTATTGCTCTCTGCAAGGGCCTGAAAGGAGTCTGTAGCCAGGTGGGGATTGGCCTATTCTCCCAGGCACTAAGTGGCAGGATGAGAGGATGTAGACTCAGGCTGTGCTGGAGGAATTTCAGGTTGCACAACAGGAAGAATTTCTTCATGGAAGGTGTTGTTAAACATTGGAATAGACTACCCAGGGAGGTGGTAGAATCATTATCCCTGGAGAAGTTCAAGAAATGACAGAACATGCAACTTGGTGCCATGGTTTAGTTGACATGGTGATGTTTGGCCAAAGGCTCAATGATCTTGGAGGTCTTTTCCAACTTTAATGATTCTATAGTTCTATGATTCCATTAATTGATTTCTGTCCATTCCAACCAAAATGATTGATGTTGCATTTGCTTTTCCTCCCTTCTTATTGAGCTTCAGGAGTGCTTCTTGTGGTTTGTTGGAAATATTGGCACATTTGATTGAACATATGGCCATAGTTACCTCGAATATATATATAGCATATACTAGAACATGGTTCTTTTCTATAAAGTTTCATAACCCATGTGTTTTGCTTATTCTGGAGATGGAAAAGGGCTGGCAGGGGTATGAAGACATTATGTTGAGTGATGCAATTGACATGCCTGAGAGATAGGCTTGCCATCCAGAGGGGACTGAACAAGCTTGAGACGTGAGCCCGTGGGACCCTTATGAAGTTCAACAAGGACAAGTGCAAGATGGTACACCTTAATTGGTAAAACCTATAGTATCAACCCAGGTTGGGGGATTAAGGGATTGAGAGCAGCCCTGGGGAGAAGGACTTGGGGGTGCTGTGGGTGAGAGGCTGGACATGACCCAGCCATGAGCACTCCCAGCCCAGAAAGCCAAATGTGTCCTGGGCTGCATCCAGAGCAGCGTGGGCAGCATGGCCAGGGAGGGGATTCTGCCCCTCTGCTCTGCTCTGGTGAGAGCCCACCCCTGCATCCAACTCTGGAGTTCCCAGCGCCTTAAAGAGACAGACTTGTTGAATTGGGTACAGAGGGGCCTGCAGAAATTATCAGATGTGTATAATGTCTCTACTCTGCCAGGGACTAAGACTGTTGGAGTTGTTTAGATGGGAGAAAAGAAGGCACTAGGGGGACCTTCCTTCCTTACTTAAAAGGAGCTTATAAGAAAGATAGGGAGAGAGTTTTTATTAAGTCCTATAGAGATGGGATAAACGGTAACAGTTGCAAACTAAAAGGGGATAGATTCAGACTAAATACAAGGAATAAGTTTTTATTATGAGGTTGGTGAAACACTGTCACAGGTTTCCCTGAGAGATGGTAAATGCCCTGTCCCTGGAAACACTCGCAGTCAGGTTGGGCAGGGCTCCAAGCAACTCGATCTAGTTGATGTTCTTGTTCATTGCAAGGGGGTTGGACTAGATGACCTTCAGAGGTTCTTTCCAACTCAAATTATTCTTCAAGTGTGATACAAGTAACATCTTGCTCCTGAAAGGTGAAAATCCACTTGTTCCTTCCATGTTGGCTCTGTTGGGCTGTTGGTCCACCATTTCCTGTTACTTGTTCTTCCTCTTCTAACCAAAAATAGTTTATTATCCTTATACTGGACTTTAACTGATATTATCTCTTTGGTTATGGTAGTGTTTAAAATTATTACAAATCAATGTTATTTCATATAATTATTATAAAATCCCATTGTAAATATAATAAAGTTTCATTTTTTTTAGTCATTGTTACTGCCTGGTACCTCACTCTCAGGTCTGTTTCCCCAACAGATTGTCCTACAACATTTTTTCTGTTTAGGATAATCTATTCCATTTTCCTCAGTGCCACTATATATGGGCTGAAGAATGTGCTAACACAGATGAGATTGTTGCAAAATATTTATGAATAGCATAATCTTCTCTTTCAGAAGTAAATAATATAATGACTAAGATCCCATCGTCTTGTGATTTCTCTTTCAGAAAGTTCAAAAGACTTTTCTTGCCTTCCTACACTGGATCTCTCAAAAGGTAGGATTAAAGTGAAGTTAACCTGAAAAACTTGTCCCAATCTTAGTGATATTACCCAGTGATTCATTGTTTTGGTCTGTGGAAAAATGAACTACTTGCAAGAGTCAGTTTTGTCACCGTATTAACTCTGAGAGTTAAGTAGAATATTGCTATGGAGTAAAAGCTTCATTGTGCTGAAAAAGCATTAGGAAATCTTTAGGAATTTGAGCCTGCTGCCATATTGACCAAAAAATTATTTCTTAGGTTCAGTTAATTACTTGGTCACGATTCAGCTGTGCTCAAGAATAGCTGCCAGCAGACATGATTACCACACACACAGGTGATGACAGCTGCCTGCTGTTAGCATTTTGAGAGAAGGTGGGGGCAGCCAGTCATTAGGAATCAAGAAGTGTCTAAATTGCCTTTTGATTTGGTATCATTAAGAAAGCCTCTGAGTATTGGCAGATTTGAATCTAATACTTCACAAAGTGTTTAGGGTATAACAGAAATCTCTTAAAATTAGATTCTCCTTCATGAATGAACACTAACTATTGGAGTGTGCTTGAGAGATGGATCATCAGCTTATACACCTGTGGAGCAGCAGCTAGATACTTCAGAACGAACAAAAACTTTGGATTTATTTCAGATAACAGACACATGCATGTTCTCTTATTTCTGACCACCTATTCCTTAAACTTTGTGATTTGTGTTTGAAGATGATTAATGGTTTTTTGATTTTTTTTAAACCTTTCTGGATATGGCCTTAGGAAACCTTCAGTTGTTTGGTGGGTGGGTGATTCTTGAAGATCCATAAAGAAAGACCATTCCCACAGACTGAAACACAACCTGGATTATTCAAAGACTCATAGAGAACACAAATTTCCATTTGTTATCAAAACTCACCTTTGGAAATTTCCTAGAATTTGCTATTTTATAGTTACCATAATAAGGTTTTCACAATTTATGTATTGATCGTGCCCTGTAGGGTCAGGAACTCAGATAATCAGACGTCTTTTTTTCCATTTTATATATATGTATTTACATCTGCCTAAATCTTCTGTGAAACCTATTTCTTCACCTTTTTAGATGTCAAATATGTAATTTTATGTTTCATATTCTTCACTGTAATAAGTATTTAATATAAAATATAAGAGTATTTAAATACTCTGAATCAAAGTACCAGCACTTCACTTCTGCTTTAACTCTTTCCTTCAAAATTTGTTCTTAGGTCCATTCAAGCCAGAAAATGAGCACTGAAATCAGGGCAATTGCACCATACTTGCCTGGATCACCTTTTCTCCCTGTGACAATATTTGCTATTTTTTGTTTTTCCTGCACTCAGTAGGTTTGTGTTAAAAATGCAGTACTCATTACTAAAGCTTCATCTTCCTATCTGCCTGTTCTTCAGTGTTCTGGCATGGAGAACAGCTTATCAAGCCAGAATCTACTATAGTTTTAAAACTGTAGTTACAGCTCTCTTTGGATAACTTCTCTTTTCATGTTGTCCTAACCTTTGTTCCCTTCAATGCTGCATTTTTTGACAGAAAACAGAATTAAAATATTAATTTTGTTTTCAGCTATGAAGAGTCAGGGAAACCAAAACAAAAGGATGTATTTCTACATAACCAATTTGATATACTTTTCAGAGTAATTCCACTTGACTTTTACAGGTGTCTCATTTCATCTCTATATTTCTCAGGCTCTTAAAAGAATAATTTCCTTTGTTAATCAATTTCTGTTTCTGTTCCCTAAAGGATCTGTGTTTTTTCCTGATACACTTCCTGAAGGAAATTAATCTGGAGCACTTCCTATTTTCTTTTTTTAACTTTCCTTCTTCATGGTATTGGAGGTATTTAACACCTCTAACTTAAAGAGGTAATTTTAAAGGTTCAATATTTTTCTTCTCTTAGTGTTGAAAAAAGCATTATTTTGCTAGATTCATTTCCTTCTGGCTGCCAGTTCCAGTTTGGCTTCAGCCTGCAGTCCCACTTCCTGTCCTGAACACTGGACCATAGAGCAGCGGCTGAACTTCAGCGGTGTGGATCTGTGTAACTTTGTAAAACACTTTGCTCTGCAGGTTTTCATTCCAGTATTAAACACCCTGACCAAGTCCTGGGTTTGGAACTCAGTGAACAAGGATCTTGGCTGCAGTTTTGTGGTCTGGATCAGACTCCTTGCCAGTTGAAATTTATTCGTATCTCAAGAGTGGAGGTCTTCCTGGAAATAAGCCAGAGATCTGCTCTTCCCTGAGGTGAGATAATGGTAAAATAGTGGCTGTATCAGGATTAAAAGTGATAGTTTTATCACTTAGCTGTCTCCCTGGCTAACTTCCTCTCAAAAAAGCTGAGTTAGAAAGGGATAAAACATCCCTCCTTTTTTTCTCAAGCCTGGCATCAATACTGCCTAAGAACTTCAGAAAATGAGATGCAAAGCAAGGATAAGGCTTTTCAGCTTCACGAGCTTGTCTTTCATCTTCTGCAGTTCCTTCTCTTTGAGGGCCATGTGTGAACTAACCTGTTACCCTGTGGAGATCACAAGCTTCTCTGGTGTCTCTTCAGGAAGAAGGTAGTCAGATTAGAGAGGTTAGGAAATATTAGGAGATATCATCTTGTAGGTCTTCTATCCTGGAAACTGGATAGAAAAAAAGCTGTTCTTTTCTGTAAAAAAGCCTTCAGCACTAGCCCCAGAATTTGGGTCTAAAATAACACATTCATATTCTCAAGTGGGGAAAAAATCCACCCCTTTTTTTTGAGTTTTCTCCATGAAATATTTGAGGAAATACCCAGAAGTAGATGCATAGAGACTTAACAGAAGATTCCTCGTTCTTCAGGGAATGGGGTGAAATATGGACAAAATATTCACTCTGGAAATTGAGTTTTTGGTATGAATTATTAGCCATTTTTGAATAAAGTTTTCAGAAAAACAAGATTATATTTCATTTAGCAATGGCCTACATCCCGCAATCTTTAATAACATTATTAAAATGTTTCCACCGAGTTGTTGTGGAAACCAGGCCCCAGACTTCTGATGTTATGTTCTAACTAAAATGTTACTGTATTCTTGAAAGAATTGCCTTGTGCTGATTTTGCATATGTCTATATACGTGCACCTTTCACTTTAAAAACTTTTATGACTTCTGAGTACGCCTGATTTGATCTCTGATACTCCAGTTTTGCAGTACCATATTAACTTATATATGAACTGCAAAGGAGAAGTAATATTTCTCCTATGAAACCTGGGAAAAATCTTTGAGGTTAAGCCACATCTCCAATTGTTTGTTCAGATGGTTTGATGCTAGCTGCTATGTACTGCTTCAACGTTACTCTGAAAACTTTTTCTCACTTCCAGCCTAAAAATAGAAATGTAGATTCATACAAAACAAAAATACTTATTCATTTTTGAATGAACACATAAAAACCTTTTTGTATTGTGTGTTCCAAGTGTAAATCAGTTCCCACTTTGTTTTTGTAAGAATACTTTTCCAACATTGCAATTTAACAGAGATCAAGGGGATCACTTTTGCCAAAAAATTGAATTATATTCTTGTTTCCCCCATTCTGTTCCATCTTTGTCTGCTGATTCTTGACAATAATACAACACCTCCCATAGTGTTACTCAATAAGAATTTAGAAAGCAAAAAAACCCCACCAAATTCAGCATTATTTTTCTTTTATTTTTTCATCTTCGTTTGGTAGATTTCCATTGTATCTAGCAGTAGGAACGTTGCCAGCTCATTTCAGTATACTGTGAATTTTTTTTCAAAATGTAAAACTAAGCTTGCAGAATTCAGCTTCTATAACCCAGGTACCACTGACACAGCAAAAATATTTCACAAATTCTAACTGAAGATCAAAATGAATAGAATTGTCGCACCACAGAATAATTTTGATTTGGAGCAATTTCCAGTAATTTTCTAGTTTCATCCCCTTCTCACAGCAGGGTTACATTAAATTTAGATGAATTTACTCAAGACCTTGTCCAGGAGAGTTGTGCAGAGATAGAGATTTAACAAATTCTCTTGGCAGCATGTCCCAGTGCATTACCACCCTCATTGTGAATATCTTTTCTGTATGTTTGGCTGGGATTTCTCTTGTTGCAAGTTGTTACCACTGTCTTTCAACCTTCTGCTGGAGACCTGGCTCCATTTTCACCATAACATCTTATTTTAGTTGATGATGGCAAATTGATACCCTTAGCTTTCTCCTCTTGGATCTACATGTACTCAACTCCCTTAGCCTCTTCTTTTATGTTTTGTGCTTCAGCTTCCTAATCTTCTTGGTTGCCCTCCTTCAGACTTTTCAGTTTTTCAAGATTTCTCGTACATTTGGATACAGTACTCCTGACTAAGCTCTTTAAGGATTGAACAGAGTAATCATTTCTGTCAGATATTTGGGTCCTGAGGATGACTTTATGACATGTTGTCACTAGCTTCTGGAATGCTGGTTTGTAGCTTGGGAGTTCAGGATAAATTCATGATTATTTGAAATTGCCATTTTCCACTGATTCGAAAATGACTAAGATAATTTATCAGAGATAAAAAGAAGTGTCAGACATATTTTGATGTTTATATGTTGAATGTTTCCTAGTCAGTGGAACAGACCTTTTCCTTCCAAGTTTCAAGAAAAATTTTCTGTAATTTGAATTATTTAGATAGTCACTGAAGCATTATGTGCTGTCATAGGCATAATTAGACTCTCATGTACAGAAACACTAATATATTACAAAGTGCCATGAAGCTCCTTCTTCTGCACAAGTGTAGTCATGATATAAGATCTGCAAAATAAAAATGAGAATTTCTTTCCACACTGATTGCGCAAGTAGAAGTAGGAATGCTACAGTTTTTGATATCAATTTAACCAGACTTCTTTAACTTACTCTTGCATTCTGAGCTATCAAGACTCCAGGACTAGAATCCTCTTCCCTCCCAAAGGCTAATTCTTTTCAATAAGGTACTCACAATGCTACATTGTTAATATATGTATATTAACGGCCATAAAGTCAGCCATTCATCAGTGTTATCTAACTAAAAGTAGAATTTCTATAATTTTCATACTTCAATCTTCATAACCAAGGCTTCTGGAGGATACACAGTAGTGCTCACTTCTTTAATCAATTGAAGCTTAAGATAAAAGAGATCACCTGACTTAACCATTTAATAAAATTATCTACAGAGGGCTAATATAAGGAAATGGGAAGTTTTTCTGGAATCTTGCCAATATTCAATCGCCTGGCCTAGCTTTGATTCCAGTGAAAAATATATTTTAATTTCAAGCTGATTTAATTTTGAATCTAGAACCAGGATCTCAATCATTAAATAATTTTTAATTTTTCTATGGATATTGTGTCATATATACATGACATACTGTTCATCTTTCAGAAGGAGTTTTTCTATTATAATAGCATGCATACATGCACTGTAGTTCTGACCTCAAGGACCTAATTCTGCCATTTCTGACAGCAGTATTCCCAGACAAATTCAAAAGGAAGGACTAATAGGCATTTCAAATGACAATGCATTGTTCCTTATTCATTCTCTAAACACAAATATTTTACTCTAAATTCACGACCATGTTTTCACAATTAGTGCAATTTCAAAGTGAATAGATAGGATTTCTTGGAAATTTCCAATGTATTTCCAATGTACTTTCTAGACTCCTCTACTGTAATCCTTTGTAATGACTTCAATAATTTTATTCCTGATGGTTTGAATATACTAAAGTATTTCAAAGAAAAACAAAAGTGATGAGGTGGTGTTAACATTCAAACCTGAAAATATCTTCTTCAATAAGAAAACACTGTTTGGACAGTGGAATGCTGTTTCAATATCTCTTGCTTTTATCACCTATAATGCTTCATTAATTATTAAATTGTACTCACTTTCTAAATTAGAAACAATCTAAAATATTTAAAACACTGGTGTATTATTAAAATAATTAGCAGGCAAAGTTGTGAGTTGCTCACCAAAGCAGACACTGAACAACTCTAGTTGTCCTCAGCCTATAACAAAAATACTGAATAGGTGACTTTCAGAGTAGCTTGCAAAACCTTAGGCAGCCAGTACTCCCAGTATATATCACATTTCAAAAGTTATTTATTTAGTTCAAATGTGGAGGGTTTTTTGTCTTTGAGTGATTCTAAAGTAGCTGGTAGAATAGAGGTCTAATTCTGTGTTCGGGTTTGTTTGTGAAGGTCATATATTGTGTCTAAAAGCAATTGCAATCTGGCTGCAGTTGGGATCTCTACGTAGAGAATAGTGACTATTTTAATCTGCCATAAACCAGCTGGATAATAAGATGTACAAGTAATAAGTAAAGTAAGGACTCCAATTTGGCTCATGGACAATCCTGACAACTGAACTTTCCTTGTGTTTTGGTAATCTGAGGGGGGGAAAAAAGAGGATTTTGGAGGTAAAATGTAAAATAAGTGTTCTCATCTTGTGTTTCTGATTCACTGATGCTGGGTATATATACCTGTACTGACTAAAATGTACTTACTAATATAAATTTTGGGGCATTATTTCTGGTCTTTTTGGAAATTCAGGTTTGCTTGTATTTGAAATTTGATGTGTATGGAATATAAATTTGTTATAAAGAGATGTGGAGCTTTTATAAGATTCTGTGTTCACAGCATAACTTTCCTACCAAGGCTAGAGAGAATAGAAAAATCATTACTGAATTTTCAATGCTACTCCATTTAGCAGCAACTTGAAAAATGTTTGTAGACCAGTACAGTAACATCTTTCCCTTACATTTATCAGAACTCTATTTGAGAGGCTGTTGGTTACAACACAGAAAAACATTGGAAATACATTTGTGACTTCTAGCTGTAGTCATCAGTGAGTCATGATACAGCCTCAGAAGCACAACCTGAGAGAATCCCATCACAGGATAAGTTAAATCTCAACAGTAACAACATCAACCTGGGAGCTGTATCACTGTATCTCTTCAGTTTCAGGTCCTCAGTGGATTAAGCTTAATGCTCTTTTTTTGCCCCTAAACTGGAACATCTGCAATGAAAATGTTGCAATAAACCTGCGTCAAATATCAATTACCCAGGTATACAATAGCCTCCTGAGATGAAAAAGATTTTGGTTCAAAGCCGTTCCTTGGTACCACCTGAGATAGATTTCAAACCTTTTCTGATTTCCAGAAAACCATCCTTGCCACTCGCTTAACAGGCCAAGAGAGGAATAGGTCATCCAATGACCAAGATAGAACTTGTGCCTACCTTTCTCCCAAGCCTAACTTCTAAAAGAACCAAACTTTCTTACCTGAAGATACTAAATGAAACATTTTGACAGTTTTTAGTCAGAATTTTTCACTAGATTTCTGAAAAATCCAAAGCCAACTCACGTTTTGACAAATAAACCGTTCACCAAATAAAATACACTTAGGTGCATTAGAAAGCATAGCTCAGAACTGATGTAATTCAGAGCTGTTACACAGACATCAACAGAGTTATGTTTAATTTCTCCAATGTAAATTTGATGCTATAACTTCATATCATGACATTATTGTAAATGCGAAGGTCTTACAAGGAGTAATTTTGTGTTTTCCCAGGGATTCAAATTATTTCTGTATCTACTTTTTACCAAAAGCATTAAATTGCCCATCATAAATCATAACTCACTCTTCATAGACAAAAATGAAAAAGTGGATTTCTGCACAACGTGTGCAGTTATCTCACATGGAATGAATGTAATAAGAACCAGCACTAGTAAGAAAAATAAAAATCCACTCCTCTAAACCCCCCAAACCCCACAGTACTTTTGATAAAAAGTCACAAATATGTACAGTGAAAGTATTTCAACACAAATATATAAAATATATCAAACTCTTCTTTCTTCCTGTTTGTACACAGAAAATAACACATATATGCAGGCCATTATCCCAAAATATTTAATATTTTTTAAAATAAAGTGGAAGAATTTACAGCAAATGTATTAAGATGCCCCAGTTTTTGTATTCACATGAAAGAGTTTCTATCTGTCTGTAATCTGCTTGAAATATTTATTGAAATAGTTCACTGTAGAGAGTAGGAGAAAATAGTAGGTATGTTCCATCTGTCTGCTGATAATAAAAATAAAAACATTTATTTGTCTATCTTCCAGTTTATGTAAAGATTTACCAATTTTATATCTTGAGACAACAATGGAGAGAGCCAAAGTAGAACATTACTGTTCTTTATGGAAAAACCTTCTTTTCAGCATAGCATTATTAGATAACGGCACAAATAGACTGAATCAAGGTTTTGTAATTTTCTTGCAAAAATATAAATATTTACTTTATATACTCTGAATGAGTTCTTTAAATTCCCTTTGCAGATATTCAGTGAGATGTCAAAAATACTCAGGACAAGACAGAAAGCTAGCAAAAGCAAACAACTGACACAGAAAACCAATGCATTTGCTGGCAATGTATGACCAGTAATACAGAAGACATGAAGTCATTCAGAAAAATCTATCCAAAACTGGTGAAATTCAAGATTGGAAGAAGCATAACACAAGAGAAATGCAAAAGAAAATTACTCATGAGGCTTAGAAGGTGCAAGTGTTCAGTAAATATTTTTCCTGCTTTCAGAAAAAAAAGCAGATTGATGTATCATACCAAAATTATTTTGTTATATGTCAGAGTTTTGAGTTTCTTAATAATGTTTATTTACAAAATTGAAAAATTCTAAGAAGTTTAAAAAGTTAGAATGTTATTTTAAAAAGTAAACACTGTAAAAATATCTGTCTTAGTTATGGAATTGGGCAGGAGCTCATATATATTGGTATTCATTTTTATAGAAATCATGGAGCAGTGGAAAACATTTAGAGTTTGTAGATTGGGAAGACTGATGGAGCAAAAGCTGTACAAGATTATTGAAGGTGTTAGGTACATTGTTTCCCAGCTGAGAACATGACTTTCTGAGTAGCTTGAATTAACAGGAATTATTTAATGTTCTATGAAACCTACACATCAGAAGTCAAAAGATAGGTTTCTCAAAAATATAGATAATCTGGTTTTTCTTCCCACCTGTACTCCACCAGTTTAATAATTCAAGGTTTTATTTGTTTATCACTGATACTGATTCAGAGTAACCGTGTGGGAGTATTGATATGGAACACAAAGAGTAAAGATAAGACCTTTTGCATAATTAATAAGAATGGCTGTAATGTTTCAGAAAGACACATGTCAGCCATGTATTTTGTTTCAGTGGTCACTGGATTAAAAACACAACAGCCACCAAAGAGCTGGAAGAAAACTAATAAAAAAACCCCACAAGCAGGCATCTAAGTAAGCATGAGAAACATGGTGTGTGTTCTCCTACTACCTTTCTAATTATCCAATATGATACTTTTTAAAAATTGTCTTGTTAAAAACCTAGAGCTCAGTCAATACCAATAATGTGCTGAGGAATAGACTTCTGTGTGATATTTGAATTGACTCCACAGTGTAATGGGGGAGGGAAAAAAAGCACTCACAAAATCAATGCAATCACAAAATACAATAATCCCTGTATTAAAGGGATTAAAATTTGGCTAACCCATAGACCACAAAATGTAACCCATAAATGAAGACTCATCTTCCTGTTGAGGTTGCTTCTAGTTCAGATATTCAGGAATCTGTCCTCGCCCCATTGATCTTCAATACCTTTGTAAATGAACTGGAATAAAATATGGAAGCATTGCTTGTAAAATGTGCAGATAATACAAAAACCGGTGGAGAGAGAAGTTACAATGGTCATAGGTCAGTTATAAACCAGGCTGATCTGATTCATATAGTGAAGTTGGTTCATTTGATCAACATGAGGCTGAACATTGCCAAATGCAAGGTCATGCAATGTACAAAGAAAAAATGTAGACTGTGATTACTGGATGAGAGATTGTATCATGTAGTGCATTACACTGTAATGACTTACCACAAATAATCAAATAAACATGAGCTTTTCAGTCTATACATCTACGAAAGAGTCTTCCCAGATATAGAGACAATTACCATACACAATATGGCCATGGTATGAAGTCTTCACTGTGCTGTAGAGAATAATATTGGCAACTCTGCTTGAAAACAGAACATTAAGACATGGGAAATTATTTTAGAAAGAGCCATAGAAAGCTTTTGGAATAGAACACTAGTCTACTAGTCTACTGAAAGACAGCTAGGACACTCCATGTGTTACATTTATCTAAAGAACTTTGAGAAGTGTCTTCATTGTCATCAATATATCTACATATTACGAGTTCTCTTACAGCGAATGCCCCTGCATTTTATCAGGACAAGCCACAGAATCCTAATTATTGGATAACAAAGACAGGGAAATTAATAATGGGCAACTCTTTAAATGCAATTTTGATTTTTTAAATGCAGTAATTTTTGTTTTATTAGTAATTCACCATTTGAACAACTTGTTCAGACATAGTAAATTTTTATCACCTGAAATTCTGATATCAAACTACCACCTTTCAGAAATATTTTGTGATTAAGCACAAGTTACAGGGACAATGAACAGAAAATTTCTTTAGAAAATCAGATTATTGTAATTCTCCCTTCAGGCCCGTAAATATTTTTAACTAGTTGGAGTTTTATGCAGGTTTTTCTTCCATTTTGGAGCCAGTCTCATGCACTGCTACAGGAGCCCTGGGGTGCTATGGCTTCCCAATGTGATACCAAACACAGGATGAAGGCATTATGAAATGATTGATAGATGGAGACAAATAGAAGGCCTGCTCAGGAGGGCTGATGCTCATCCATTCCTTTTCACTTTACCAGATTTGCATCCACAGTCCTTAAAAATATTGATACTTTCGAGGTGTAAATGTTTTTAAAAGACTGATTTGATTACTTCTATGATGTTTGCATTTTACTTCTATCACACACGTCTAAATGAGATATGTTTTCTGAATAAAACAGAATAGCTCATTTGGATAGGACCATCTAGTCCTCCTGCTTGGCCACTTCAGGGCTGAACTAAAGTTAAACCACAATATTAAAGGTATTGTCCAAATACCTCTTAGACACTGGCTTTAGTATCAGCCACCTCTCCAGGAAGCCTGTTCCTTTGTTTGATCATCCTCTTGGCAAAGAAAGAGTGGCTTATGTTCAGTTACTGTTGACCGGTGCCCCAAGACCCTTTCCTATGGAGCATCCTTCCAGCCTCTCCGCCCCAAGTCTGCAGTGAATGGAGCTGTTGTGATGCAAAGGCAGGACCCAGCACTTCACTTTAAGAATCTCGTACTGCTCACCTCAGCCCATAAATCCGGTGTGTCCAGATTCCTCTGCAGAGACTTCCCTGCCCTCCAACAGATCATCTCTCCCACCTGACTTGGTGTTATGTACTGAGGGGAAACCCAGTCACCCTTACATCCAAGTTGTTAATAAAGATCTAGACGAGGCTGCCCCCAGCACTGAGCCCTGGGGAACCCCGCTGTTGACTGTACACCTGTTGAATAGAACTCCAATCACCAACACTCTCCACACCTTGCGCTACAGACAGATTTCTACCCAGCTGGGAGCACACCTGTCCAAGCGACAGAAAGAGTGTCTCCAGGGGAGTGTTTGGAGGGCAGAGTCAAAGGTTTTAGTGAAGTCCAGGTAGACAACATCCACTGCCTTCCCCTCATCCAGGGGCAGGTCAGCTTGTCACAGGAGATAAGGTTGATCAAGCAGGACCTGGCTTTCACAAACCCTTGCTGGCAGGGCCTGATCCTACGGCTATCCTGCATCTGCTATGCAAGGGTGTGATGGTGATCTGCTCCATGACCTGTCCCAGAACCGAGATTGACAGGCCTGTAGTTCCCTGGATCCTTCTTACAATCTCTGCTGTAGATGGGGGTCACATTTGCCAACTTCCAGTCAACTGGAACCTCCCAGTTACCCAGGACTGCTGATAAATGACAGAAAATGGCTTGTAAAGTACCTTCACCATCTCCCTCAGTACCCTTGGGTGGATCTTGTTCAGCTTTTGAGACTTGTTTGTGTCTAAGTGGTGTAGCAGGTCACTGACCATTTCATTTTGGATTATGGGGATTTCTTTCTGCTCCCCATCCCTCTTTTCCAACTCAGGTGGCTTAGTACCCTGAGGACAGCCCACCTTTCTCTTTGAGACATAAAAAGCATTAAGCACATCAGCCTTTTCCTCATCCTTTGTCACTGTGATACCCTCTCCATTCAATAAAGGATGGAGATTCTCCTTAACCCTCCTTTTGTTCCTTGTGGTACTCCTAAGTTGCCTGCCTCTTCTTCCAAAGGTGATGCTCTGTGTTTTTCTCTGAGTTCAAGCCAAATCTCTCTGTTCAATCAGGCTGGTATTCTTCCCTAACATCATGTCTTTCAGCACACAGGGACAATACCTTGCTGAGCTCGAGGACATCTTTTTTCCAGTGGACTCTGCTGCGATATTCAAAAGAGTTGAAGCTTGATGTAGGAGCTTGAAATAAAACTCAACCATTCTCTTTTGTTTTGAAAGATTTTTTCCCCTCTGTTTATAGGAGAATCATTTGGGATTTGGCATTAATCTCTGTTATATAAACCCTGTTCTACAGGCTATTTATGTAAGTGTTTTCATAAATTGCTCAATCATGTCCATTAGGTCCTGAATAGAGAACTAAAAGATGTAAGTGCCTTAAGTGCAACCAAAGGAAATTTCCAAGTCCTTGTGTGTTACCTATAAAGCTTTACCCAAGCACTTAGGTGCCTGTGAGGGTATACGCTTCTTTGAGATTCGTTGGCTTTTATCTCTTTTCCTAAAACATTTCTTCTTATCCTATTGTATGACTCTTTAATGCAGGATGCGTAAGCAATCCCTAGAGCCAGGACTAGAAACCTAGGGTGCTCATATCTTACAGAAAATGTCTCCTCAGAGAAACAGCTCTCCCTATGTTCTCAGCCTTTGTGATTCTCTGAAAGCTGCATTGCCACTGTAACTTCTGCAGAAGAGATGGAAGGTGTCTTCCATTCATGTAGGCCATAGAATAATGTTAGGCACCTTTCTAGGGGGCAAGAAAAGTGCTTTGAAAGGCTTCAGGCTGAAGGAAGTCTTGAAGCCACATTTTTCACTTCCTAGTACATCAACAACTAGCACTGCTGCTGCTATCTTTCCAGTGCAAAAAGTGGAACACTTCCCTTTCCAGCCATTCCTGGTTCCATCCTGTTTCCAGAATGAATGTCATGAGCAGCTTTGGCCTGTGAATACAGGTATTGTGCAGCCTCTCTGGAACAGGGGAATACAATAAACCTCAGGTAACTTCCCTGTGAGCTCTACTTCATGAATTTCCACGTATTAACAACCATCTTAATAGACAACACTCTAGGGATCTGACTTTCCCCATATGTTTTATGTGGTATGTAGATGGCTGATTTTATGACTCCTTGAACTGAGCAATTAAAGGGGAAAAATGGAAGGACAAACATTTAATTGACAAGTCTTCCTTTGTGAATCTGGATCTTCATGTTTCAAGGCAATGTGTACAGGCTGGACAAGGTCATATTTCTCCTCTTATAGAGAGGGCCAAAAGAAACTAAAGAAGGCTTACAGTTCATAGTTGTTTACCACAAAATAAATAAATAAATGGATATCCTGATTAAAAGGATAATTACCACATAATTCTGGCTGTTTAGAAGTCATCTTAGAACTAGTAACTTGATTATGAAATATGTAATGGTAAAAAAAAAGTATCTGTGTAAATAAAATAGCACAGTACAAATAACCATAAGTTAGAGTCTGGAAATTAAAAACTAAAATTATAGACAGCACACTCTATAAAACACAGCCAGTAAATTTAGTTTACCACGATTATTGTCAGGATAATGTAACAAACAGATGGATGATTTAATATAATTTGGTTAGCTAATTTTAACAGGTTTGGCTACAAGTGTTTACATATTTTTATATTTGATTTTTACTGGGCTTGCTTAGCCTAACTTGCACAATAAAAGCTCAGATCTACACGCAAGTACAACTGGTGAGATTCTGTTAGCTGAATATCATATAGTCCCAATTCAAAGACATTATATTTTTGTCCCCTTCGCCCAAAAAAGTATTTGGGCTTGACTTATGTTTTTGCAGTTCATAGGAATTATTGAAAGCCACCAGATACGTAACTGAAGTCCTACAATCAAAATTACATGCAAACGTATATATCCCAGAATGCTACTATGCAAGAAGATGTACCAATTAGCAGAGTCAGCAGGTGTTATTAGATGCAATTTTTAAGTCTCCCTGTGGTAAAAAAACCCAAAAATCCAACAACAAAGCAGCCTCTTTCTGATTAAGTACTAAACCTGGATCATTTGCAGGTCAAATTAAGCACAGTACACTATCTCAAAAATATGATTTAGGAAAGAAAGAGCACCATTACATGACTCACAGCAGCAGGCATCCTGCAGCTTCAGCTGAACTATGTGCAACATGTGCTCTATTATGTGGGAAGATTTCACTTTATCAACTCTGGTATTTAACTAGTACTTAATTGAGAACCTATTTAGGAATATTCACAAAAATTGGTTGTTAACTTCAGTTGCCATATGATTATAATTCTTATTCACAGAAATAGAATGAATCCATAAAAATAAAGTATTCTGAAGTAGCTATTACAACAGCAAGACATCAGAAAAAGCTGTTTGACTTCCCACAATGATTAGGCTCATTACAGCTTATAACTGGAAGAAAGTTTCAGAGAATTTGGGCTCAAGAAACAGTGCTGCCTAATCCAGAAGATAAGAGGTAATTATTCATGTTATTCTCAACTTGTAATACTTCACAGATTTTTGTCATTTTTACTAGAGTCTGAAAAAAAAACCCCAACCTGAAAATATGTATATGTATATTTGCCTCAAGAGATTTATGCCTGCTTGTACAAGTAGAACTTCATTTGATTGGTTCAGCCCAAACAACAAAACAAAGAAAATGTTGGCATCATGAAGGGGTCAATAATCTTGCTTTCCTATTGACTTTGTTGTTGGGGTTTTTTTGTTTGTTTTTATTTCAGTAGAAGCCATCTATTGAATTTTACCCGTAAAAAAAGTAAACAAAAATGGTATAATTTCAAAAATGCATTTTTCTACCTGGTACTTTTAGAGTCAAGTAGAAGAGAAGGTACCCATTGATTTTAGTTGAACATAGCATAGGTTTTCAAACCATCTTAGAGCACAGTTAGGAGGTTATTTTCTTGTTCTTTCTAGCAGTTTATCTTAAGAATTACCACTAACTCCCTGGCACACACTGCAATAATAATTTCCATTAGCCGGTAAAAGGCCGTAAATATTTAACTTGCAAAATTCTTGCACTCTGCAGCATGTAAATGAAATGTGAATGTTGTGGGTTTTTTCCCCCATGAAGAAGAAGTGAAAAAATGTCTGATTGCGTCCATTGAAATATGTCTATATATATTAGTATATTTATTATGTTTCCAGGAGACAAAAGTCTAACATGTTTTATTTGACCCAGTACTGAAGAAATGGTATTTTTTTTTTTTCATTTTATTATGAAAATCAAACAAGAATGACAGAAGGGCTAATATTACAGGCAGGTCAAACAAGCAACTCAATTGGTTCATATTAAAGGAAAGAAAATACTTAAGTGGGAACCAAGTCTTACAAGACTTAAAAATGAAACTACAGGAAAAATAACTAGAAGATCAGGTAAAGAGGAAAAGAGTGTTTGCTGTGATGAGAAAATTAACTGCACAGCAACTTGTCAAATATCCACAGGAATTACAATATTGCATTCATCAAGGCCATCATGTTGTTTCTGAGATCAAGAAGAGTTTCAATGGTGTTGAAAATAGAACTGTGGAGTAAAAATATGAGGGTTTTTAGATGTTTCCTGCAAGAATGTAACAAAAGTGAAACATAGTTTGTTTATGAGAATCTCTGTAATTGCAAAAGTCCTCAGCAGGCTGCAAGGTGGATGGAGATGATCACAAATAATGGAAAGCAAGATCAGAGATGGGAGATGATTGAGACGTGCAGTTTTAAGACAATAGCTGATCATGGAAGGTTACCAGTACACATACTGGAGGAGGAATGGATATTTAAGGTACTGGATAGAGATTTTAGGTGAATTTATGCTTGTGTGTACCCCAGGTACAGAAGTAAGAAAAGACAGAGACCAAGCATTGTATGCTGTTCCCAGTCCATTGTAGAAGGGATGAAAAACGTTCCCTGTAGGAAGTGCTGAAGAAACAATTTAAAAAAACCACAGAAGGTAGAATCAGATACAAACAATTTCTTAGAGCAGACATGAGTTATGATTGTAAATTTGGTTTGATTAGGAAGAAGTCACTATAAAAATACACTGGGGAAAAAATAGAAAAAATCAAATAGATTTGAAGTAGGTTTGAAATACACTGCTGTAGAACAGTGACATTATGCTTAAGTTCAGTGTATTACGGTCAGAGGCTTGCCACCTAAGAGTCTTATATATCACTGGATAATTTACAGTAGTTGTTTTATGCATCATTATCTTAATAGCTATGCCCAGATCATTACAATTTATTGTAGGATAATTTATGCATGTTTCAGTACTGGTTTATGCCTCTACTCATTGCTAGATTAAGAATTAGCCCAGCCTGAAATTAGGTTTTGCAGACTCCATCCTAAATCCAGGAATAGAAAGAAAGAATCAACATACAGGTTTCTTTCATTGCAAACATCACCATGACAATGAGCACTGTGACCTCTCAGGAATAAGCGTGACCTAGATGTAAGGTACTTGGCAGACTGACCTTCAGCTTTTAGTTTAACTATTGCAGAAGTGATAGTGCACAATACTCCCAGTACGCTTAAATGAATTTTCTGTAATGGAGAAAGAGCAGAACATGGATCAGTCATCTTTTGAAAACTATATTGACTTTTCAGACTGGATAACTAGTGAGTGATTGGTGTGAACATGAGGTCATTGAAAGCCCTTAACTAAAAGAAACCAGTCCAGAGTGATTGTCAATTGACTGTTCATTGACTGAGGAGAAGATACAGTACTGCAACATTTAAAAAAGTGGTAAGCCCTATTCTGCCCTTAGCTATATTTGTATAACTCTGGGAATATGCAGATGGCCTCATAATACTTGAATTACTCTGGTGCTTAAAATTTTAATTTATCATTCCCATTTACTTCCCTTCATCATTTTCAGAATACTTTTCCACTCACAAAAGGTGAATAGCAGCCCAAAGGTCCACATTTGTTATACAGTTGCTGAAAGCTAACAACTGCTTTGTGAATCTTCTTTGTCTCTTAATGCTAGACCCAAAGGGTAGAAATTTTTCTGTTGATTTCAAAAAGCTATCCTGTCTCTTCAATACATGTCTGGAGTGCCAACAAACATTAGTTTGATCATCCTCTCTTCTTAAATATAGATGCAAATTGAATAAAGTCCTAAAACCAGAGAAGAAATGTCCAAGCCACACAAAGAATGCAGTGACTTTCTTGGTACAGAATATTCTCTATTTTTCAATGCCTCTAAAGAGAAAAAAAAGATGGGAGACACAATAAATTTTGAATTTAATAAAATTAATTGTAAACAATTTGGCAAATATAAATGTTGTATAAACATGAAGAAGTGTATAGAAATATTGTTACCAATTAAGAACAATAATTCAGTTGGTCATTTCGTTAAAGGGGACAAAGTACTGCATAGTACCTATACTGTAGCACAGCTTGCCCTCGTATGCCTGAATAATTGTTTCAAGGCAAGGTATTGGGAGGCTAGGTCTAATAGATACTACGATTGAACTCAGAGGGCATCTAGATGCATTATTGATTATGCATGAGCTTCAGAGTCTCGCAGTTTGCACATCAGCACTTGCACTAAGTAATAAACCTAGAAAAGTCTTAACATATCTTTTTAAACTATCTGAGCAGAAATCATTTATTCCAGCAATTAAAAATATATATGGTCATGAGGTTACTATAATAAAGGATATTTATTTAGTTCAGTACTTTAAGACTTCTATTAAATATTACATTCTCAAGATGACCTCTAGCTTCCACTCATTAGATAGTATCAGGCATTTTTTATTAGGAATTGATGTGTTTCTTTTGCACATCAGTGCACAGTGGATAATTTAAAAATAAAAAAATACATTGCTTAAAGGAATAGAGTATGCTATTAGCAGCCTTTGATCTGGGAAAGCTGCCAGTCTAGCTGGTGTTAATTTAGCTAGTATATAAAAGAAAGAGCCAATACCTCCACATAAGCACTATTTATCTCACTTCTATTAGGATTTTCCTTTTAGAGCTGTAGAAATTTTGACTAGTGAAACACATTCTCTTCACATTTAGCTTATTAGGGAGTAAGATCCTCACCCTGAACTCCTTCATCCCACTGAGGTATTTCAAGAGTTTCAACTTTTTAAGAAGACATTCTTTGTTGTTTGTTTGTTCGGGTTTTCTTTTAAATGCATTTCCTGGAAATTACCCTGAGGCAGTTCTCCAGTTACTGTTCTTTTCTCTTCCCCATCACAGACCATTATCTTTTGATGCAGCACTTTTAGCCCTGATAGGATAGCCATTGCCTAAACCTACAAAGTGTACAGTATCCCTTGAGAATAATTGGAGCAGGACTTGAGGAATCCAGGATCTGAGGATTTCCAGTGAGATGAAAGGACATAAATTCAAGGAGTGTATTTGGATGGGGAGCAGATAGTATAACTAAAAGCTAGAACAACAAAGTAACAAAGATGTGTGGTTGTTCTCCTTTTTAGCTGATGTTGAAACCTTCAGGCAGCTCATTATCACTTAGTGCTCCATCACAGAGGTATTCAGGGCCAGATGATCAAAACGTCTGCTGTGTGAAAGCAACTTGACAAGTCAATGTAAGGATCAGGATAGAGATATGCTGAGGAAGACAGTCAGAGGACAGTTCAACCCACAGTTTGGTTGCTTCGAGGGCTAGTATTTTATTATTTATGAGGCAGATGACGTCTGAAGTTCATCCTAGTCTCAAAAAGGAGTTAAATTTGCACCCTCTAAATTGAGATGTCTTAAATGGGTCAATGCTTTTTCTCCTGTTTCTATTAATAAAATAATTTCAACTGTTTTCCATTCTTCCAACTATTACACAGGCTGCCCCAAAACTCAAAGTGCCTTTTTTCCTACTTATAAAAAAAAAAAAGCCAGATGAGTAGTGGGATTCCAGGGAAATGTACTGGTCTGTGACTTGAGGGAGGTGTATAAGAAGAGAGATCACAGATGTATCTTCCATCCTGCCACAACTGAGGAAACAGAGCAGTGGACACAGAGGAACTGAATATGGATTTGTGTTTGAAATTGAACCAATTAAAGTTAAGAATTCGCTTCAGAATGCACTTCCAGAAAGTGAGGTTGTTAGCTGTGCTTTTTTTTTATGGGTTAAGCTCTTGCTCCCTTTTGTCAGAACTACAGAAATCTCCCAAAGGTCTCCAATGCTGGCAGGTTCGTGAGGAGAGGAAAGGCAATGCATTTGAAAGGGCACAACAGAGTAGCAAAAAAAGTGGAGCAGGACAGTAACAAGTCTCCTGTAATGGCTGTGTTTGTATTTCAGGCACCTTCTTTGATGGAACTTTCACAGCAAATGGTATCACTCAAGACATTTAAATCCTTTGATCATAATTTTGTTATAGTCTTGGAATGAGGTTTTTCAAAATTGGGTGGGAATTTGATAAAATTACTGTGTTGGTGGTGCATGTAACAAAAAGAAATATTGTAGATAATCGGCATTGGCCGACATCAGAAGTCAGTCCAATTATTTGAGTACTAGGAACCTCAACATTAAGTCTATTGGCCAGAGACTACTTAATCTTTGAAAAGCTTGTTACAAAAATTAATTAATTCTGACTATATGTGTTTGTGATATTTAAATATTGTGTTCCCGTGTGAAAGGATTAGCAGAAACAAAAAGAAAGACTTGACTTTCAAAGGTACAAAACAGCCTAAGACCTAAGACACAGGTTGTCTCTTATTGGGAGTTTGACAAGTGCTTAAATACTTTTAATGCCGTTGGGGGTCTAAGGAAACTTTGGGAAATCCTATTTGGTACCATAGGTACTTATATACTTTAGAAAATCTGGCTTCCCATGTCTTGACTAGTGATGTACCACGTCAGAGGTAGTCAGACTGGGAGAAGTGTGTCTCAGAGCAGCTGCACTGATAATGCTCCCTAGCATACCTAGAGATAAGCTGTACCTTTTCCAAGGCTGATACTGCCCTGAATTGTGCCACAGAGAGTACTATCGCAATTAGGCTCAGTACAGCTACCCTTGGGCTGCGACTCCTTGACAACTTAGACCACATTTTAATTTCAAGAAATTCTTGATACATCTGATATTTAAAAAAAGTATCAAAAGCTGCCTTTCTAGAATGTTCATTGGAATGAAATTGCCACTCAGACAATAGTGCTGACTTGGGTTTGGTCTGTGTTTCTTTGCATGAGGGTAGTGAGACTTCATGTGTTACAGGCCATGAAGCAAACAGCTGCCCACAAGCCCTGTTTTCAGCTGCTCTATACCTTTTCAACAGTGCTCTGCAGCCCTTCCAAAGGACTGCCATTGTCATGTACTCAAATCCGTTGAATTTTCTGTCTGAGATCCTCTTATGCTAAAATATGTTTTGTGCAATTGTAAGTATTTGATCTCTTCTGCTCTCAAATCCCATCAGAGAGACTCATGGCTGTTTGAGAAAAACAGGCATGCAGATAGACTGTAAATACTGGAATATGATGGGCCATCAGGAGCACCCTAGTGCTGCATTGCAGTCCTTAATACACAGATTGCAGTAGTTCCATCCCAGACACTTTCATCTGTGTGGGTAGGGTAGTTACTCCATTGGGTGCAAATGTCCTCAGTATAGTGACGGCTTCTACGATTGAGCCAGAAATGGAGTATCCACTTTTTTTTTTTTCCCCACTTTCTGAGATTTCTGTTTCAGGAAAAAACAAACAAACAATAAACAACATAAAAACTCTGCCCACTATTCAACTGTGAATCAAAGAGGGTGAACAGCCCCTTGAAGAACGTTTTAACAGAGACTTTGGACAACATTTAAACCACTCTGTGCAATCCAGCTGGAATCTGTTTGGTGTGCCCCCAAATCAGCTTGATAATGAGCTCATAACAGTTTGTTGATAGCAGACTGGCTGATTCATAAACTGCTTGTCACTATTTCATAAGTGATATATGAGTCACAGATTTAAATAAATTCAATATGAGAAATATTGGGGAGCCAATAAATCTGACTATTTCTTATGAATCTATCCAAACATCTCCTGCACTGTCATTCTGCTTTTTCACATTTTGCTAAGCCCATCTTCTTAGAATTTACTGTATATGCAAAACCAGCAGTGCAAGCGAGATGGTAATCAGAGCATAAAACAGACACATGCACTCTCCTATGTATTAATAAGTTAGTGGGGCTGGGAGGAAAAGAAATGGAAATAAATCAGGCCTCAGATAATTCCAGAATGACAGAAGTGATGTAATGCTCAAATTATAGTTCTTTGAAGTAGGCTCTGGGTGAACTCAATACATAGCACATGGAGAAAATTGTGTGGCAACTGCTGTGGTAGAATTTGTCTTGATTAAGACTCCATATGAAAGGATAAATCTTTCTAAGTAGAAATAGGAGTTCAATGAATTGAAGCCAAAAATTCAGCATGCCATGTGAGTTCAGGAAGTGAAGTAAACATGAGTTTGCATAATGTATTAGAAACCACTGTATTGCATTAGGAAAATTCACAATGTCTATATACTCTCTGAAAATAAGATATAGCTGTTGCTAAATTTGTTGTTTAAATTTTAAAAAATCAAGATTATTTTTATTCAGACTCTAGTCTTCGCATCCCTTAAGCGTATTAAGACCTTTTTGTTGCTTTGTAAGACCTGGGTAGTGTTTCTAACACAATTTGTATCATCCATATCTAGGATACATAGTACTGTGAGGTCATGGTAGAGAATGAATTTTGCAAACTGGCTTTAATGTGAGCTGACTTGTTCTTTCTGACCACAGTGTGAAACCCAGCTAGTATTGATTGTAGCTAATGGATGGGTTAATCCCATGTAAGTAAAGGATTTATCCAAAAAGTATTTCATATGAAGTAGATAAGCACAAACCCTTAATTAAAAAATACCCAACGAACAGAAACCACACAATGATTCATCTACACACATTGAAAAACAGGACCAAAGCTGGCACAGCTTCATCTCCAAGGCAAACCTCTAAAAAAGATTTGGAAAAGATTATAGAGTAAATGTTTAATACCCATAATGCACAATAATTGATACAACTATTTTTCCTATTACCTGTTACAGTTAAATCTAATAACTGTATCAACACTTTGTAGCTGATAATATGTATGTAATAAAAGAGCAGAGGCTAATTGTACATTTTGCAGATCCTTGTGTAGACAAAGAGAGCTGGATTTACCCTGTCACTGCCTCCAGGTCTTGACATTTTGTCCAAAGATTTATCTTTTTTGTGTTGATGTAATTCATAGACTCTGGGACTTCTTCCAATTTTTTATGAAGGAGTGATTATTCTCCCACCATCTATCAGCTGATCTTATTTTAATAAAAAGAGTTTGCTTTTAATAATACTGGAGGCGTTTCGTTGTTGAGATGCATAAATTCAAAATTTACATTGTTCTTCATCCTCACCAAAGTCAGTAGGACTGTATTCTGTATATGTATTTATTTGGTGCTTTAAAACATATACTTGACATTGGGGAAAACAAACAAATTTAAACAAAGAATATTTTGTGCTCTTCTATAGGGTTGTGGGATCTTTTGTGGTCACTTTTTTGTGAACTTATAAATTTTATACTCTAAACCATTATTAACAATGGAGGACACTGAAGCAAACCATTCATTGGAATATGGTAGTAAAGATTTGAATTTCATTTAATTGAGAATGTGCAGGGTGCAACTTCTTGTGATGCAAACTTCTTTGTGATGTAAAGTGCAGGTCCATTTAATTTAGTTGAGTCACCAAACTTGAAATGCCTAGTAATATAGCCTTAAATTTTTCACAGAATCACAGAATATCTAGTCTTGGAAGAGACCAGTGGAGCATGCTTGCTATTTGATATTATGTTCTATGTTAGAATGTGAAGAATTTTTAGGCGGATGGACTGTTCCAAGGACCTACTCACATATGTTACACAACTCAGTTATGTTTTAAAAAATCTACACAATTAGGCATCCTAACGAAAAATTTCCCTAGAATTACAACTTTAATATGGCATTAATGTGTTTATTATCACAGAGGGAAGAGGAGACCACACCATCACTGCATGGAATTCTATAGACCAACTTTAGCCATGGGGTAGATTATGGTGGTGCATCCTCTTCCCCTCCTCCTCAAGCCTGCTCTACAACCTCAATAGCTCCTGAAAAGCCTTGACTGAACAAACTGAGTACTTCTTTCCTGTACCAAGAATTTTTGCATGATGAAGGTGGGAACAATTCTGACTGCAGCAGCCACCTGAGCAAGGTGGGGATCAAAGGATAAGCAGTTGACTAAGTCTTGGTAAATCATTTACCTGAAATATAGTCCAAGTGAAACGGTACCATTGTCACTAGATTATTTGCAAAAAACCCCAAGCCTCCAGTAGATATTAACTTGGGATATGGCAAGGATAGAAACTTATGGGTGACCAAAGCCAGTGACCTTGTGACCCTGTGAAGAGCGCTCTTAAGTGAAGCCCTTCGAATTTTCCTGGGCTGCCGTGGCTGCAGAGTAACTCCAAGTGGGATGATTCTTGGAACTCAACATTCTTGTTTGTGATACCTGAAAGACCATTGAGACCTAGGCTGTATCTTTCAGGCACAACCCACGCCTGTGGAGAAACATCGAGAGATTTGACATGAGTGCTTCACTGAATCTCAGGGAAATTTTTGATGGGTGCCATTGCACACATACAGGTACTGAGGAATATATTTTTGTGCCTCTGTGTGTGAATTGATTGTGGCATGATTGTTGTCACTGTGAATGTATAATTAAGTCGTTGTCATAACTGCAGTAAGTCCTATTGAGTCACTTTGTAACTATTAAATTAGTCAATGATGGTGTTGCTAAACCCTTTTGTACCCTTATATTTTTGCATCCATATCCACTGCACCTTCACCCTTTTGCAGCACCTGTCTCTATGTAAATCATTCTTAGCTGATTCTAATCAGATTTTTTTATGTATGCTTCGTTTTTGACATAAGCAATATAGTGAACGTCTCTGTCAAAATCTGTTAAAGTTGCGCTTTCACAATATATTAAACTCTGCTTTTTGCCATTACCAAAGATAGTGAATCTTTAAGCAGTTTTTCAAGCATTTATTCATTACAGAAGGCTACTCTTTTACTCATATTCCCCAAATAACAATAAGCCCACAACTGCAAAGATCAGAAGATTTGGTCAAGCTGTTTAGAAGATGCTGCCAGCCCATCAGTGTGGGCTTCACTGCTCCGGGTGTGTCACTAGTCATGATCCTCTTCTGCCCCATTCATGGCACTCAGGATGCAGAGGCAATATCCTGCTACACACCCCATTTCTCCTCTAGCTGTGGTCCCAAGGAGATCCCAATGGCTGTAGCCATTCAGGAGATGACAGCATCCTTGGCATATAATATTATTTGCAGCCGAGCTGGAGAAGAAGGATCCAAGGTTTTATGCCCAGGGGTCTTGCACAAACAAAAGAAAATGCTGTTTTGTTTCCAAATGAGCAGCAGCAACAAAGATTAGAGCCCAGTGACCATAGTGGCGTGCTTACTGCATATGTGTGACAAGAACAATATGCCAGTCCTTAATGAGAAGCAGAAATTTTTTGGCTCTGACAGTACTGCAAGATTTTCAAGACTTTACAGCCACTTTTAACATGACTCATATGTGATGCTTTTCTTTGTCTATAGCTACAAATGTACACACAGATATCAAATGTACATGTGAAAGAGGGGAGAAATGATGCATGTGTAACAAAACAGACGGTGTGGTGATGACAATTTGTATGCTACAGATTGAATTTATTTAATTTAATAGACAATAGCCTGTCCTAATGTTTTAAGCCAACAAAGTATTTCCTGGCTCCCAAATCTTTGCTAAAATAACTTTTTTCCTTGTTAATTTCCAGTTCTTGGCTGCATTTTGTGCTAATTTCAAACATATGTCATATACAAAATATGTTAATTTTGAAAGCCAAATCTGGCAGGAGATGATTATTGAACTGGCATAGAGAGGTTTGGGACAAACAGACAAGCTCAAATCTGGCAAGATGCATTTACAAACCACAAAGTGTATTTTTAAAGAATTTTTCCAGTTATTTCCATGAACACACAGGCAGGAATAATGAAGGAAAGACAAATGGTCTGTAAGAAAATTTCAGTATGAAATGAAATCACCTTTAATTTAGACACCTTCTACATTTTAATTTATTCCATAAAGTTTAAAAAATTGGAGTTCAGTGTTTTATACAGACCTTTTGGTCCTTAAATACAATAGATAAAAACTAGGGTAATTGAAATGTGGTGGTGTTTATCATACATATTTACACTTTACTGAAACAACTGTGAATGAAACTGGCTATAGAAAGGCAGTGAGTTTTTTATGATTTTTACAAAAATCCTATAGATTACTGTCAGTTCAAAACAGTTGGATTTCACTTGTTCAGTATACAACTTTATGGAAGTGATGTCTTCCAAAAACACTCCGTGAAATATTCATATCAGTTAAAAATAATCCATCTCTCCTCAATGTTGGTCTCTTTATGAGTTTAACCCAAAACTTACTCAATTTTTTTATTTCTTAAACATTTTTGCATTAAAATATTTATATTTTTTATATATTAAAAATATTTATATGTGGGAATAGGCATTTATGCTTAATTCTTGAACTACTACTGCACTCATTTGTGTGTGTATTTATTTTTTGAGCTGATTGTAGCAGTAGGACTTTATGTCAGTTGAGACACATAGGAATTTTGATAATGATGGACTTAATTCTAAGCGGTATATCTTTAAATAAAAATAAGTATAGCTGCAAACTGAAGTGTAAAACTCCCTCAAAAGAATACAATAATTCAGCATAAGAGAGTACTCTAAGGAGAGACTGAAGATCTGAAGATTAGAACATAATCTTAATTCTGTTTTATTAGTTGGATGCATTACAAACTCAGATTATGGGAGCATTTGTCCTTTATCCTATATTTTCTAATTCTTAGAATTTCTTTTCTACTTTACTCAGAATTCCGATTCTGTGTGATTTAAGCATATGTGTTTCTTAAAGATCTGAATTGGAACAAACAAACCTGTTAAAATTTTCCTTGGGTGGG
The DNA here is from genome assembly GCA_036785705.1 of Acanthornis magna. Classification (NCBI taxonomy): domain Eukaryota; kingdom Metazoa; phylum Chordata; class Aves; order Passeriformes; family Acanthizidae; genus Acanthornis; species Acanthornis magna. Next base: position 391,781 of record JAWUZG010000149.1, read on the forward strand.
CATTCTGAAAAATTTTAGTAGGAAGTATTCATAATGCCAAGCATCACAAAATATGTGTCTGATGTTAAACTATCTAGATATATGAAAAATTGTAGTATAAGAATAAAAACATCAGGAAACAAAATTATAAAGTCTGAATTAACTCAGTTACAGTAAGAAAACCACATTTTCTGACATTATAAAAATGGAAAAAACGAAAACAAGGAATTTTTTCAATAAACCAAAACTTTTCTCTGTCAGAATATTTTGACTTCACTAAGACTATGTTTTTAGGCAGAAAACTATCGCATTCTGCAAAACAATTGCTCACCTAAATTAACCAATGATCTCCTTAGAGAGCAAAGTTATGAATAACTTTTGCAGATGGGCAATTCCACATTTATTTCTGCTTACAGTAGTTGATATCCAGCTGTCTCAGACAGACACATAATTTCCCAGAATGTTGAAGAATACATCACTACAGATCTTCTGTCTGAACAAAGGCAGAAATAAGTTATAAAAGAACTGACAGAAAGATTGTTGGGCTTCTTTGCTGATTTATTTGGATGCTGAGGGAAAACAAGCCCAGGTAATTCTGTGACTTCCAACATAAAGCGATTTCTGAAAAAATCCTGTTGAAAGATGGTAACTGAAGTATAGTTATTTGTCTTGGAAATCTATAGAAAGAATTACCTTGCAATCAGGTACTGTAGGATGGTTACTTATGGATCATACATTATACAATGAAAATAAGGTTATAGCTTTGGACAATTAAAACAAATGAACAAACAAACAAACAAAAGCCAAACCAAACAACCAACCAAAAAACCCCCAAACCACTGTAAGTAAGCTTTGATCCATAAAATGTATGGAATATAGAAATCTGATTGAGAATACCTAAAATAATTAAATGCAACTCTGGATCTTTTAAAATTATACCAATAAGAGATTCTCCCAGAACACTGTTTGTCTCCTGTCCCTTGACCTATGTAGCAGTCGAAGTCTTTTAGACTTCCCTGTGCTCAAGGGAAAGAAATAGATCTCCATAAGGAGATTCATCCTGTCTCTCTTGGATTGTTGTCCCAGATGCATGAATTCCCTCTGGGATTTTTCATTTTATTCTTTAAATATACAAAGAGAAGTTAATAAGATAACAAAAAGACAAGTAGCACAAATCAGACATTCACTGCTGAGATAATTAGAATAATTACAGTCCTGTTCAGAGGCACTGCTCATTTGGAAGTGGGGTAAGAAGACATTTACATCCAGTAAGTAAAACGAGGAAAAAACTTCCCACTTGAGCTTTCCTCTCAGGACTCCAGAAAATTCTTAAGTGGTTTAGTGTAGAATTTATGGATGTGGAAATAGCAAATTTGTGGATAGACCAGTTCTCTTTCTACAGATATTGAAAATATGCTTCATACTCTCACACAGTCTACAAAAGATGTCAGGTGACAGCAAAACAGAGAGTCAGCAGATAAAAGCACAGTGGCCAGTATCATGAAAGCATGGGTAATACATTTACTGTCCTCAGGCAGGGATGGAAGGAAGAGAGAGAGCTCAGCTATTCTTCTGTTAATTCAATGTAAGTTTTACTTTTCATATAGGATTTATGTTTCTTTACTCAAATTAATAGATCTCTTGTTCTGCAATTTGCACTCAGAAGTAAATAGTACAATTGTACCTTCAGCAAGAGGTCCAAGTCAAACAAACACAGCTTTCTTTTTCTTTGTTAGATGGAAAACACATGAAACTTGAGAAAAAAAAATTAGCTGGCCTTGGTGATCTGACACGTTCCAGAGGGAAAAAATATTGCAGAAGGCAGATTTATCACAGCTTGGATTTTAGGCTTACAGAAATTTTTGATAATATTTACACTCTTCGATTTGGATAATGCATATCTTCTAAATAAAGTTCATAAAAGTCCAGTTGCCCCAAAGAAAGAATTGAAGAAGAATTTCAATTTATAATGGATTTAAAATAAAATCTTGATCCCACATGCATTTATTTCAGAAGCTTAACTTACGGGATTGAAAACACTATGCTTTATAGACAAAATTGTCCATAAATTCTCATTACTGAACTTTTCTCATTTGCTTATACATTTGTTAAAACTTAACCATGTGGGCTGAAATTTTACAAACTGAATTTCCACTGCAGACTGTTCTCAATAGTTTATTTCTCATTGTTTCTCCGAAAGAAGTTCAGACATCTGCATTATTTCAGAGCATAGATAGTATCTTTTTGCCTTAAAAGAATGATTAAGCTTTCATTTGAGATGCTCCATGGTCTGCTTTTTGGGGCAGTTACTTGAATCTGGGATTCAAAAAGTTTGCTATACCATGAAAAAGCCCAACTCTTATATTAGGAGTTTAAAGCAGGTAAGGATTGTGTATTCAGTTCTAAATCTGGGACAGCATTGCTGTGTGATTGGCTTTACACTCATAATGATTTTTTTTGACCACTAATATTGGTGGGGTTTATTAAATACATAGAAAATGGGGCTGTGTTCAACAGTTCCATTAGCTGTTCCTAGAATGTACAGCTGGATCTTCAGAAAAAGCTAGACTTTTGGGAAATATTGAGTGTGAATCTGCTTACAAGGTATTTTTTCCCCCATCAGTCATCTTCCATTAATGTTAAAAAATCATACGTTAATTTCATAGCCATTTAGGCCCTTATGAAACATTACTCCCTTACTTCATTAAGAACACACATTTCAAAGAAAAATACAAATAATTATGCAGCAATAAGAAGATAGTTCATAAAATAAGAAATAAGAATTTTGCAGTCCTATCTTTATTGATTGAGACTTAATGCATTTTTAATCCCCTGTGAATATGTATCAAGTTTAGTTAGCATGTCAGAATATATGGAACAGATAAAATTTTCCATTCCTTGTCAGTACCAACATTGTTGACACAAGAGCTTTTTGACAGCATAGAACAGGTTTTCTTTTGGACAACTTTAAACACATTTAAATGTGCAATTAATTTTTTTTTATTAACACATTTGACATCAATAGAAAAATATCATTATGCAGACCAATCAGTGCTCCTTGAATTTCAAAGATTTTCTGCTTACCTTTTTTTCATTTTTTATCAAAAAAACTAGAAAAAACAAATAGTATATACATTCATTTTTAAAAAATGAAGAAAATAATATAGTCATATAGATTCGATTAGATATAAATAGTATGTTTTTAATGGCACAAAGCATTTTCCTTTTATGAAGTTCTCACAGTATATTATATCAGCATTATATCAAAACAACTTTTACCTTCAAACTTGTGTTGAAATTTTTGACTTATTGTTTCAAAGGACCTAATGAATTTTTGAATAGTGTGTTATAGTATTTGGCGTATTATAAATGCATATTGTATAAGACTTTTCAAATTACATATATACGCGACGCATATTCATTTGTGAGTATCTGTGCATGTGCAAAATTATTTACTTTGGCAGTTACTCCTCAAAAAAAAAGATGCTACTAGCAAAGTCACTTCCTACTTTTATCTCTGCCTTTCTTTCTCATTTTAAATTTTTTTTCTTTTTTTTCTAAATTCTGTATGTCCTTTATCCAGATGGTATTATTGATGTCTGATAAGTGAGAAGGATACTGAAAAGTCTTATTTGAAAATTATGAAGATTATCATTCATTGGGTTTAATTCTTCTTTACTAAAGGATTTATTTATTTATTTAGTAAAAAATATAATTTGCTACTTTAAATAAAGTCAAGAATTCTGTCAAAACTTTATTTTAATTGATTTTTTGAATTCTATTTTTCTGGCAGATTTAAGTTCATAAGTAGCTTCTACAGCATTTTCAATTAACTATATATTATAGTTATTCGTTTTGCAGAGATTTCAGTTTGCTGTGCTACCTTTACATACTACCCATCTAAAATATGTGTTTATATCAATTGATTTCAAGTGAGTAACTGATCACAAGTGGCATTTATTAAGAGAAACAAAGAAAGCAGAAGTGATATTATCATAGCAGAAGAAGATTAGATCTCAGGACCCCAACTCACACACCATTCTATTTTAAGGTACATTGTCCAATTCCTGCTAAAACACCGTTTGTTCTATGGAAATTTTGGGAGTAGCACAGTACTGACAGAGCAGAATTGACATTGAGAAGGGTATTGTCTTGGTCCTCTTTTGTCCCAGGAGAAAAACTGGAGATTTTTCAGTCACTTTCTCTATGATTTTATAATGTATGGAGTTGTGTTTCTGCTTAAAATTCTGTAATTATGTTTTTTATACATATTAATGTTATTTTCTTATATGAGTGTTACTAACTTTGAGGGAGCTAAGCAAGTGCTTAGAATTATACTTGCACTTCAATTTCAGAAGGATCAAATCCCCAATCTCCTTTAATCTTTTACAATGTCAATTAGTGCCTTATACAGAAAAATGTCAAAGCAGCCTTATATAGGAAAATCAAAATCATAGCTTTATTAAGGTTGGGAAAGACCTCCAAGATCTCAAAGTCCAATCTTTGACCGAACACCAGCGCACCAATTAAACCATATCACCAAGTGCCATGTCCAGTCATTTCTTGAACCCTTCCAGGGATGCTGACTCCACCAGCTCCCTGGAAAGGCCATTCCAATGCTTAACCACCCTTTCAGTGAAAAAAAATGCCTGATGTCCAGTCTGAACCACCCTTGGTGTAGGTTGAGTCCATTTCCACTTGTTCTGTCACTAGTTGAGTGGCAAGAGAGGCCAATACCTGGCCAATAACCATCCCCAGCTTCCTCAGGTGCTCCTCCTACGGTTTACTCTAGACCCTACACCTGCTTTGTTGGGCTTCTCCAGACATGCAACGTAAGACTTTTCTTTGAAGACTGAAAACTAAAAGATACCTTGCAAATATACTCCTGCTCATTGCTTATACTTGCTAAATGGAATAAAATCAGAGAACATCACAAAACAAATGAAAATTTTAAATAAATCTTATTTTTTAGGGAATGCTTTTGGGAATGCTGACATAAAAATGGTTTTTAAAACAAGTTCTGTTTGGTGGAGCCTTGCTACTCTGTGAAATAATGCTAGCTGAGCTTGAAACAGGCCTACTATTAGATGTACAGAATGTAATTGCAGTTAATAGAACTGGAGTTCACTCAAGTCTGCTTTAGTTTCTTAAATAAATATGCGAAGGTAGAAATATAACAGATTGTATTTTTTCTTTAGGTATAAAACCATGGAAGCTTTAGTGAGGACAATAGGTTCACACAGTTGGATCTGAGGGAGCAATTTCAGTGCAGATCCTCTCCATGCACCAAAACAATTTAAATGTTTTTTTATATGATGGGAGGAAATGTTTGTGCAAGCAGTGCACTATATTCACATATAGTGTTGGTGTTTAGAAAGTGTACTGAAGGTGAAGAATGCTACCAAATGTGTAACAGAGGCAGTCATTGAACGTGAACTTTGGAAATTTTCACACCAATTTCTACCCACCAGAGGTGAAAACTATGTGTGTATAAGGGAGAGCTCATCACCCTCATGAGGCTCTCGAGCTCTGCTGAGTGTGACAGGTGAGGTATAATGTGTGCGACAATGGGATAACAAAAGTCTTTCACTTTTTTTACCTTCTCCAGTGTTTTACATTATTTCCACATATTTGGGGTCTGATGGTGAGCTTCAATAGAGACTTTTTGGTGTGGATCTTCCCAGGTTCCCTCCGCCTCTGTCATTGTCATCCATTAAAACATATATACACAAATCAAAACAGTAAATAGCAAACAAACAGCTGCAACAATTTAACATGTCCCTCATATTTCCTTGATTGGTAATAGGATTGATGAGAGCTTGGGAGATTTGTTTGGTAAACAAATTTAGATTTAAAAACCTGGTGTTCTTATGAAAACAAGACAATTAAAATTTCCTAGCTGAGAAAAAATGTTCTCTTCTATCTTTGAAATTAAACAAAAAAACCTCCTTCATCTCGTTTCAAGTTTTTGAAAATACTGTGTTTTGATGCTGGTTTCTTGGAGTTCATGTATTTTACATTTTAAAAATAAGTCATTGCAAAATTAATATGGAAATTACAAATTCAGAGTGTTAAACCAAGACATCTCTCAGGCAAATAAGTTATCTGTTCTTATGCTTTACTTTGAAATAGAATTCTGATACAGTACTTCTGCAAATCCACAGCAATCCATTCCCTTAAAGCATTCTGACAAAGGAAATTACGTATTTCTCCTGCAATACGTTTTTAAAAGTTATCATTAATATGAAAATTATCACATTTGTCTTACGCATGCACTCTGAACCAGATGTTTTCCAACTTTTCATCTACTAGGTAATGTTGTTTTGAGTATTTCAGAAGTGCTCCTTTGTCACACAGATCATAGTAATATTTTCCATTTCCCATGGAAATGATGCCATCACACTGGTGCCTTAATTATTTCTGGTTTTTTACTCTTCATGTATCTGTAACTTGCTGTAGTTCTATGCTTCTTACAAAGTGCTAAAAAACGTCTGTTCCCAGCACATATAGCCAAACAAGGCTCTCTGAATACAGATTCAAGGACATATTCGTTGCCTTAGGGCCCGAAAATATGTAAAAAACTGTGAGATGGGGGGAGCAGGTCTGGGGTGGTTAGCATCATCACCTAAGACTGTGATTGGAGAAATAAGGGCGAATATGCTAATGGGACAGAACTTATCAAAGGTGAAGAGCTCGTGACCCAGTGTTCATTTTGGGTGTCATCCCCGACGGAGGACTTTGCTTGCCCGGATGTACCTTCAAGGCCTTTGTAGGCCTTGAATAAATTTGTCTGCTTTTTATTCTCCTGATTTGTCTTGGCCTCTGTTTCAGGTAGCCTGTCTTTTAGGCATCAGTATTGTAGTGAAGGAAAAATAAATGTTCCATACTGAACAGGTGAATCAAAAAGAAAAGCTTTAAAAGTTTGAGAATAAGGAGGGGTGGATTTCTGCATGCAATGAGTGAGTTTTACATCAGATTGTGGTTTAGGGTTGCCAGTTTTCAAAGAGAAATGCTTTTAGGTCACTGAACTCCATAGAAGTATATGTTTTCTTCAAAGTGAATGGAAAAGTCTCACTCTTTCTCCTGTTATAGCTCATTCAAGGAAGTGGGTCAAGAACTAAAAGTTCCAGCTAGTGGGCAGAAGTGTGCTTTTATTATGCTTGTATTTTTCTGACACGATTCTCAGTGCAGTGAGTAAGGGATTTGTATGAGAACTGAAGTCACTAAATCTCTGGCAGCTTTCAAGTTCTACTTTAAATGGTTTCATATGTTTCCCAAAATTTGGGTTACTTAAGGAATAACTGGAAACAAAATAATCAAGGACATAATAGCTCACATTGATTTTCCCTCTTCCTGGCTTCTCTTCCACTTCTGATATTGGGATTCTTTTTTTTTCCTTACTTGTTCATGCTCTGTAGACTGTTAATATTAACTGCTTCTTTCATTTTTCTTTTGTCCTGATCTTCTCTGTCTATCATTCTCTGAGTTTAATAGTTTCATGTCTACGAGTAGTTCCAAGGTAAAAAAAGGTTAAAAAACGCCTTTGGACATCCACAGAGATGATGTTACCTTTTGGAACAAAGTCTACAGTTGCTCCTTAGTTTTGAATACCCAAAGGATATTGAAGGGAAAGTATAAAAAGTATGACATAATCTTTCTTGTCCTCTAAAATTTCTACAATATATTAATTTTGCTTCATTATACATATGTAACACTTAACTATGTATAATTATAGTAAGTATTATATTGTTACTTACATGCATATGCTATTGTGTTTGGTCTGTGGGCTGTTAAAATATACAAAATATATGCTTATTAATATACACATCAAAAACAACAATTCTATATATGTCACAGATTTAAGGAGTGGTTATGCTCAAAAAGCATGCGAAACCTAATTCTATATTTTTCTAGGTCTCAATTGACATGGCATGTTGAGGGTTTAGTATAGAAGCTCAGAATTACCATAAAAACAGAGTTAAGGGAAATATACTTAAGCCATACAGGATAACCTGAAGTTCATTGCGGTTTTTTACAGGGATACCATTTATATAAAGCTCTTATAACCCAGATACTGAAATAAAATAGCAAAATATCCATTAACATCAGTCACACGCATGAATTTCCGACTGCAAGAATGTCTGACCAATGCTGTAGTAAGTTTCGTAGCTTCATTTCCTCCTCTGTGTCTATGACATTATTGGATACCACTTCATTAATTGTTCTGCTGCTATATCAGCGTTTAAATTATTTTGTTGGGTATCTAAAACAGCAATGTGCAGAAGTTTCACCCAGATTGTTTTTTTCAAGTTATATTTAAGACCAGAGGAATGCAATATTATTGCTAAATGTACTGGGCATTGCTACAAAGTGGTTAGCAGCGAGACAAGAAACCCATAGAGAACAGTCAACAAAAAATGTACTAGAAGTATCAAGAACCTTAGGGTCCACTTAAAATATAATTTTGAATACTGCTTTTAATCTATTTTTATGTGCTTGCATCATAGACCTACTTCAAACATGAATATTTTGATTAAAAAAGCAAATGGGGGAAAAAAATGAAAACAAGTCAAATGCAAAATTGAAGTACATGCAAATTTTGTTTAATGTCATTTGATTTCATTGACTATAAAATTGCTGTTGGCTATGTGATACCTTCCATCAAACTTTATCTCACTGTGTGTGTCACCAATCTGATTGCATTCTACAATGACGTAACTACCTGGATGGTTGTGTACTTGCACTCCAGCAAGGATTTTGACAATGTGTCTGGTGACATCCTCATAGGCAAGCTCAGGAAGTGTGGCCTGGATGAATGGACAATAAGAAGAATTGAGGACTGGTAGAATGGTAGATCTCAAAGGGTCTTAATCAGTGGCACAAGGTCTAGTTGGAAGTCTGTCACTTCCTGACATGAGTGGTGCCCCCATGGGTTCTGTACTGGGCCCAATATTGTTTCACTTAATCATCACTTATTGGACAGAGGGACAGATGCTTCCTCAGCAGGTCACTGATGATACAAAGCTGAGAACAATGGCCAACACCCCAGAAGGCTGTGCAGCCCTTCAGAAGGGCCTCAGCAGGGTGGAGAAATGGGAAGAGAAGTATTGTCTGAAATTCAACAAAGGCGAATACAGGGTCCTGCACTGGGGAGGAATAACCCCAGGCACCAGCACAGGCTGGGGGTGATCTGCTGGGAAGCAGCTCTGAGGAGAAAGGGTTGGGTGTCCTGGTGGACAACAAGCTCTCCATGAGCCAGCAGTGTGCCCTGGTGGCCAAGAAGGCCAATGGTGAACTGGGGTGCATTAGGAAGAGCACTGCCAGCAGGGCAAGGGAGGTGATCCTGCCCCTCTGCTCAGCTCTGGTGAGGCACATCTGGAGTGCTCTGTCCAGTTCTGGGCTCTGCAGTACAAAAGAGACATGGAGCTCCTGGAGAGAGACTGGTGGGTGGCTACAAAGATGATTGGAGGTCTAGAGTTGCTCAGGTACAAGGAAAGTCTGAGGGAGCTGGACCTGCTCAATCTGGAGACTGAGAAGATAAGACCTTGTCAATGTAAGCCAAATCTAAAGAGATGGTCCCCTTCTTGGTGGTGCTGAGCAATAGGACAGGAGGCAATGAGCACAAACTGATGCACAGGAAGTTCCACCTGAACATGAGGAAGAACTCCCTTACTGTGCAGGTGACCGAGCACTGGAACAGATTGTCCAGAGAGGTTGTGGAGCCTCCCTCATGGGAGATACTCAAGAACTGCCTGGACACAATCCTGTGCCATGTGCTCTAGGATGACCCTGTTTGAGAAGAGAGGTTGGACCAGATGATCCCTTCTAATCTGACAGATTCTGTGATTCTGTCTGTCACTAATAATCAGAGCATAAAATTGTTACAACTTCTACAAGGAAGAAATCGCCATACACTTCATATATGTTGTTAATAATAGCTTCAAATCATAATAAATAAGAGAGAAAAAGAACCTTGTGACTGAAAGTTCATATCTTGTTATTTTATATTTATGCTCTTCATGTGAAGAAACACTTCTCAAAGAAGAAAATCTTTTAAAGATGCATAATTTTCTGTTTTCTGATTACAGTTCATTTCTTACACAAGAAAAGATCAGATCAGATCAAAATTCAGTGGAATCATTCACCATGTCTCATCACAGTTTTTGTCTGTCATAAACATACAAGAATTGTTGAAAGAAAGCTTTGTCTACTTTTAACAGGCAAAGGGAAAGAAGAAGAAGAAAAAAGAGAATGAACGTTGCCAGTTATATAGCAAAAAGAAGAGGGCACGGTTTTGCTCACATAAATTTTTTTTTTTTTTTTTTTTTTTTTTTTTTTTTGGTACAGATATGGATGCCGAGATCCCCTGGAATTATAGTGCAGAAGCTGAAATCTGCACATATGACAAATTTGGATTCTGGCTTGATTTACAAAACTATACAGATAAAAAGGATATGTACACTTTAATACTCAGCAGTGAATGGAGGAGAGCAGGGGCAAGATTAATGTGGCAGATTGGCCCAGAAACAGTTTCTTAGTTTGGAAGTCATCAAACTTGAGATGACAGATACTCATTTTAGTGGCAAACAACTTTTTAGGCCTCCTGGATGCTGGCTGGTGATGACTTTGTCACACTTTCATGTGCTTATAACTCTGTGTGTGTTTGACATATTTCTTTTCAATATTTTCTACCATAAATTCATTGTTTAGAGAGGATTTTTCCTGAAGAATCATCACTTTGTTATTTTGAGTTGTAACTATCTCAATTCTCTCCCCAGAAATAGAGAAGACATTGCATATTTTTTAATACACTGGACGACACGTAATTTTGCCTGCCCCAGACAAGTTCCCTGCAGATCAAAACTTGTTGTTCTGAAAGGAATAAAGAGGATTAGGACAGGCCTTTTTTTGCTGGAGGTGAGAGCTCTCTCATGCACTAGTTCATGTCAAACTCTAGAGAAATGATAGTAAATGTTCTTTGAAAGGAGGGTAGGAGCAGTATCAAGACTGAGTGGAAAAAAGCACAACTATGTCAGCTTTTGGTCTTCCTATTTCTGATCCCATAACCAAAAGTTAAAATGACATATTGTTCCAGGTGGATACCACTAGTATTTTAAACTGCTGACCTCTGTGGAGACCATACCTTTCACAATCACTCTCCCTATGGGGAGCTGGGAAGTAATATTTTCATTCCTTTGGAGCTATGAATTTACCTTCTCTCACACCCCATTAAAGGCATGATAGACTAGACAGACAATATCAGGCAAAAGCATTGTCACTTTGACCTGAATTTAGGTTAATACTTCAGTTATCCAGACAAACTTCTGAACAGTTTGGTTCAGAATGTTGTCAACGTGAAACATTAGCAATAGATGAGTTAAAGAGGCAGTAATGTTTTGACCCTGGCTGGATTCCAGGCACCCACCAAAGCCTCTCTATCCCTCTCCCCAGCTGGACAACAGAGAGAAAACAAATGGTCTATGAGTTGAGATAAGGGCTGGGAGAGATCACTCACCAGATACTATCACAGACAAAGTAGGCTGGAATTAGAAATATTAATTTAATTTATTACTAACAGTATCAGAGAAGGATAATGAGAAGTAAAATATGACCCTAAAAACACATTTCCCTGACCCCTGCCTCCTTCTTAGCTCTACCTCCTCCACCCAGTGATGCAGGGAGGTGGGAAATGGGGGTTATGGTCAGTTCATCACACGTTGTTTCTCCCAATGCTCAGGGACAGGAATCCTTCCCCTGCTCCACTGTGGGGTCCCTCCCACAGGAGACAGTCCTCAATGAACTCCAATGTAAGTCCACCCAATGGGCAACTGTTCTTCATGAACTTCTTTACTGCAACATGGGTTAGTCTTCCGCAGGTTGCAGTCCTTCAAGGACCAAGAACAGGATGCTCCGGTGTGGGTCCCCCACAGGATCACAGGTCCTACCAGGAAACCTGCTCCAGCATGAGCTCCTCTCTCTACAGGTCTGCAGGTCCTAACCAAGAGTCTGCTCCAGAATAAGTCTCCCATGAGCTCACAAACTCGTCTCAGGCATTCACCTGCTCTGGCATGGGTCTCCTCTACAGGATGCAGGTGGATCTCTGCATTCCTGTGGACCTGCACGAGCTGCAGGGGAAGAGCTGCCTCACCATGGTCTGCACCACAGGCTGCAGGGGAATCTCATCTCCTTCTTCACTGACCTTGGTGTCTGCAGAGCTGTTCTTCTCACGTATTCTCACCCCATTCTTCTCTGGCCATAATCATGTCTGAGCTATAATGGGTTCTTCTTGGTTGTTTTTCTTAAACTTATTGCCACAGAGGTGTTTCCACCATTTCTGATTGGGCCCAGGTTTGCCAGGGGAATTTCCATCTTTGAAGCTACCAGGGATTGGCTCTGCCAGACATGGATAAAGATTTCGGCAGCTTCTCACAGAAGCTACCCCTGTAGTCCCGCCATTACCAAAGCTTGGCCATGCAAACCCAATACAAAGGCTCAAGGTTATCCTTAATTTTCAGCTGATTGATCTGGATACCAAGAGTGAAATACTTGATTAAACAGGTATTCTGCTTGGAATTATACAGATGTTCTGAAAGTCTAATATTACAGGCTTGACACTTTTGAAGTCATATCATCTGGCCTCCCAGGAGCACTGGTGTGTCATTTTTGTGAAATCAAATTCTACATTGTTCTCCTTGTCCAACAAAGATCTTTTGCAGTTGGTTTGCTGTTTGTTTTTTTTCTTTTTTTTAATAATTTTTCATTGTTTCCTTGGAAAGCAATTGCTATAATTTGCTTTAAGATGACAAGTTAAAATGTTTTAAACGTGCTACATCAATACATGTATTTGTTTTTCCTGAACAGTACAAATGACTCAGACTAGTTTGTGTGAGATGATTATACCACAGTTTCAAACTCAAGAAGGCCTACAACATGTCTGACATATTTCAAATAAAAGGTGGGAGGCATGAATTTATAATTTTAGCTGTTGCTGAAACACATTACAGTAGGCAGAACTGCAAGGAACTGCAAAGTGATTAACTGACATTGGGAAGTATGACATTTATTTAAATCTAGTACTGTATTCACAGTTGCCTTGCACAGGGACTTTGATGCATATGCCAAGGTTATAATAATAATACTCTTAAGGTCCATTAAGTGCAAGGCTGAGCAGTCACAGCTCCTATTCAGTTTACATCAAACTCAGTTCTTCTACTAGCAATGAGAAAATTGATGTTGCTGACACTATGAATAGAGAGTCCTGCTAATTGCTTGTAGGCATTTTCATCAGTCTTTTTTTAAAGTAGAGAGGCTGTTCAAAGACTGGCAGTCTTGGGCTGTGGACACCTAAATGTAAAACTTGGTATATGCAACAGGTGCTGTAAGTTAAGGTGAATAAATGCAACTGTACACCAGCATGGAACAAATTCTAAAAATGTGACAGGGTGTGCAAAATGTTGGTAGTAGGCTATTTGTTATCCTTGCTCAAAGAGTGAGACTGACACACATTTCCTTTCAATCCATACCCGAGTAAATTGCCTTAAAAATCGCAGAAATTCATTTTTGTAAAAAAGAAGAAAGACATCAACCATTATGCAAGGTAATGAATCCAGAATTACAATGAATTCAATAGTGCTTCATTTTATATTACTTACCCCTCTCTTAGGACACCCCAAAATAAATTCCACTTATAAATCCTAAAGTTTATAAATAACTTTTTGGACATCTTTCCTTATTTTTTTACTTGGAACTTCTAACATTAGCTATTTGAACTTTTATCCATAAACTAGAAGGCTAGTAACTTGCTGTATTTCTGAGCCACATTTATAATGCAGCAGGAGTTTTTAGTATTATATATGAATCTGGTGTTTAAAAGAACCGTTGTGTATTTCAGCACCAGTGATAACAAGATGACCTGCTGATACATTAGCAAGGAGTTGGTAATGCCCCACAAACATAACCTGCAGCCTTGCAATGCAAAGCCTCGTGAACAAAACCACAGGTGTGTGGTAGCTCACCTGAGCTAGCACAGCAAGAGGTTACTGCAAGCCATGAGAGGCTTACGGTCCTCCCAATGACACCCTATAATGGATACAGTATTGGCGTCATCAGAGTCAAATACATACTCCTTTTGCTGAAAACTTCTGTTTTCTTTACTGCCAGTCACATTTTTTAAAACAGTATCTGGTCACACATCCAGCAAATTCTTTTTCTCTTTATCGTATGGAAGTGGAATATTATAGAATCATACAGTCATTTAGGTTGGAAAAGACCTTCAAGATCATTGAGTTCAACCCTTGACCAAACACCACCATGTCAACTAAATCATAGCACTAAGTAGCATGCCCAGTCCTTTCTTGAACACTTCCAGGGATGGTAATTCCACCATCTCCTGGGAAAGCCCATTGCAATCCTTAACCACTCTTTCAGTGAAAAAATTCTTCCTGATGTCCAATCTAAACCTCCCCTGGCACAGAATGAGGCCATTTCCTCATTTCCTGTCACTGGTTGCCTGGGAGAAGAGATTGACCCCTGCCTTGGTACATCCTCCTTTCACGTACTTGTAAAAAGCAAAAAGGTCGCTCTCCTCAGTCTTCTTTTCTCCAAGTTGAACACCACCACCTCCCTCAGCTATTCCCCATATGACTCATGCTCCAGACCCTCAAACAGCTCTGTTGCCTTTTTCTGGACACACTCTAGCACTTCATTGTCTTTCTCAAATTGAGGGGCCCAGAACTGAACACAGGATTTGGGGTGTGCGTCACCCGTGCTGAGTACAGAGGGACAATCTGGTCTTCATGGCCACACTGTTTCTGACACAAGCCAGGATGCTATTGGCCTTCTTGGCCAGCTGGGCACAGCTGGCTTGTGTTCAGCTGCTGTTGGCCCCCACCCCCAGGTCCTCTTCCTCCAGGCATCTTTCCAGCACTCTGCCCCCAGCCTGTAGAGTTGTATGGGGTTTTTGTGACCCAAGGGCAGGACCAAGCACTTTGTCTTGTTGAACCTCATATCATTGGTCTTGGCCCATCAATCCAGCCTATCCAGATTCCTCTGCAGAGCCCTCCCACCTTTCAGCAGATGAGCACTCCCACTCAAGTGATCTGATAATTCCACTGCAGCTTCCCAGTGTGGATGCATTAATCTCTTGTACATTTCCTTCATTGTATTTATAAGTTTTGTATTCTTAAGCGTGCCTGTCTACAGAATACTAAGTGGATTTCAAAGTGGGATTCATTTGTAGATTTAGTAGCCCAATCAGTAGCAATCATCAATAATTCTTCCTCTACCATGAAACAGAAGGGTGGGGAACTTGTGATCCAGAGATTAAATACAGCCCATGCCTGTATTTCCTCAGGCTTATTGCACTTCTTTTTATGTATATTTATTGGCTATTGCTAGAGAATGTGCTAGTGACTGTAAAATATCTTTAAAAGGCTTATTTGGCCTGGAGCAGGGAGAGTGCTACACCCCCCACCCACTGGTAATGTCAAAATAAGTATCAAAGATTAAATGAACAGTTGAAAAAAAAATAATTCAATTAGTAGAGGAGGATCAAATTACAGTGAACTTCCCTCCTGGGTTCACTGCCCATAATAATGACTTTATTTAGAGCTAAATTACTGAAAAGTGTCACTTTAAAATGTGCCCTGTATCTATCTCAGTGTCAAGTTGAAGTAGATGCTTTGTGGAATGATAGGACAGTTGAAGTGGATGTATTTCAGAGTTAAGATAAGCCTTAAGTGCTCTTTATAAACTAGAAATTTTAACTGGTAAGGCAGCTTCCAGTCTGTTTGAACATATTCTCAAGAGTCTTCCAACTTATTTTCAGGGGAAGCAGCAGAGGGACAATGAGGTTTAAGCCTCACCTGGATCCTGTCTCTGGGCCAGGAAACCAGGCATACTTTACAATAACTGCAAGCAACTTCTCAGAGATACTTCTGTGCCTATGTGATTCTTACGTGAACCTTTCTGCTTCATTCTTTAAATGCCAGCTGGGTTCCTCAGAACAGTTTTGGCAATAAATTGAGGCTTGTGTGTGAGCGCTTTTCTTCACTTGTGGAGCTACTCCATGAGGCAAATATGATGCAAGTAGGTTCACTGCAGATAAAGTTTGTGTTTTATTGCGAAAGTTCTTTGAAACATCAATGACATTATCTGTAAAAGACCATAGGCTGGCATGTTTCCAGGCAGTATTTTGATCTAGTGTAGAGTAAACTAAGTTTAAAAGAAGAAAAGAAATAAATTCAGGCTATTACTATTTGCCTGGGCACCCAAGTGCCACTTGTCCTATAAGTCCTGTTAAACCATCACATTAATTTTTCCTACTTGCTCCTGGTTACTGGCTTGTACATTCCTTTGTGAAAATGTTAAGAGATATCCATAATAGAATAATTCCAATAAAAACCTGAACATTCCACTTGATTTTTTTTTTTTTTTTTTAACATAGAATTAAAGAGGAGTAGGGCAGATTTTTTTTTTTCTTAATTCCTCTGGAATCCCCACATACCAACTTTTGCATTAGAAAATGCATACTGAAATAAGATACTTGATTTTTACTCAGCAGATAAAATAGCCAGGCTATCATTACCAGATAAATACCCCACGGAAACATTGACGAACAACCTGCATATTTCGGCTTTGGTTAAGTCTTTGCCATTTTATCTTGATTAGTCTACACGTTGTTTTACTAGACAATGATCCTGACAGAGAGAAGCAGCGCTTAAGGCATTTTTAATTTTGTTTTTGGGAAGATTGTAAAGATTGGTCAGATAATTGCTTGCCTGGAGTATAATTCATAGAAACATGAAATCATGGGATGGTTTGGTTTAGAAGGGACCTTGAAGATCATCTAGGTCCAGCAGGCTTGCTGTGGGCAGGAATGCCTTTCACGAAGTCAGGTCTCTCAGAGATCCATCCAACCAAGCCTTGAGCACTTCAAGGGACGGGGCATCCAACACTGAGTGGGTATGGAGGGGGCATTGTCCTGATTACAGAGTTTAGGAGTTTAGAACTGTGTGGGTGCCACAATGCCTCTGTCTGGGGAAATCTCATGGGCCTGACCTGAAGGGACTGTCAGCCATCTTGGTTTTGTTCCCACTGGTGAATGCCTTTTTGAGGGTAAAATGCCTTTTATATATATATACTTTTTTCTGTTAATATTGATGTTGTAATTGTTTGTGTCTTATTCCATTGTTTTGCACTTTTAGTAAATTGTTATCTCAACCTATAGTCTCTGCTTTTTTGTCCCTCCCTCACCAGAAGGGGTAGGGCAAGGGGAATGGCTTGTTTGGAGTTTGATTTCCTGCTGCTTTTAAAACCAGCACAGGCATCCATATCCAAGTCATTGAATTGAATTAAGAAGATTAAAAAGTGTAAGAAGTGCAGTGCCACTTTTAATTGTACATCTTGTGTATATCTTTTCAAGAGTCTACAAATCCAAGATGAGATCTCTTTGCTGTGAATAACACTGTGTACATTGTTTCAGAATAATAGCTTTGAATTGCATCAGGCCTTGGGCATTTAGAAAAATCAGCAGACATTCTGATATTCTCTGCTTGAACATCATGGCCCTTAAATTTAGAAGATTTATTCCAGTAGGTGTATTTTTGGTTCATCTACTATTCCACAGTGGACAGTTTACATAGTCTTTTTCTGCTTTATTTCTGGATATTGCTAAGACTATTTCCCACCTACAGCATGGACTCAGAGCTCCATCTTTAACTCCAGTCACACTGTGATAAAAGCAAATAAAGTAGTGTGGTCAGATCAGGAGATGCAGGATTTGGGGAGCTGCTGTGTAGCATTATGGTAGAAGTGATGTCTAAACCAGGGGCAGCAGCACCAGTCTGGCGAGAGCCGAGCAGTGCTCACGACAGGCGAGCTGACTCAGCAAAGAAGTTGCCTTTGCTGTACTTAGCCGTGAGATCGACAAATGCAAACAAGCTCTCATTTGTAGCTGCTCTGTGGTTACTGCTCACACACAGATAGCTCTTTGCAGCTGCAGAGTAATTCAGACCAGCTCAGCTGGGCTAAATCAGCTTAGGCCAGGACTTGTTTGCACGGGCTGAGAGCAGGCAGAAAGGTGTCTGTCATGGCTTGGACGGCATGAGCCTCACATTTTTCCACCCCTCACTTCTCAACATGTACTAAGTACTGACATAATCTTATGTGATTTTTCTCTAGAGAGATCTTTTTACCTACTAGTTTTTTGAGTTGTACAAAGGCATATTCCAAAATTATTGCCTTGATGTAGCATTGTGCAAGTTTTGACTAATGCAATTACCAATTTTCTCACCTTAGTGAATGTTTTCAGTTTTAACTATCTAATTTGAAAAAACATACTTGAAAAAAAGAAAAGGGAAGATAAAGACATATCGAGGAGGTGCAGTGAGAGCAAAAATCTAAAAAGAATTGTTTGCTGTTGTTTCAATTTGGAAATTATATAAATTAGTGAGAAAGATATTTAGATATGCAGAGTAGAATAAAGGAAATCAGGAGAAGGCCAATACAGGAATGATATTTTGTACAAATACAAAACCTAAAGAACTTTGAGTAAATTAGAAGCAAGTTTTATGTATATATATTTCAGTGTAGTTTTGTTGATACCTTTATATGCTATGGAATTCATTCCCACTAGAATTTACTTATGAAATAAGTATTTGCAGAAATTTGCACTGGATTTAGACTAGCTTTGATAAAATTACCAGAATAATCATCACAGGAATAATAATCACAGGAATATCATCTTCATGTTTTAAATCAGAATCTGAGCACTTCATCTCTGGAAGACACCTTTCATGCGGTACACCATTGCAAAATTAGTTATCTTTGGTTAT
Organism: Acanthornis magna; assembly: GCA_036785705.1. Taxonomy (NCBI): domain Eukaryota; kingdom Metazoa; phylum Chordata; class Aves; order Passeriformes; family Acanthizidae; genus Acanthornis; species Acanthornis magna. The sequence continues at coordinate 410,593 of JAWUZG010000149.1, forward strand.
GTGCATACCTTTCCCTCAGATATTTATAATTGTTTTGAGATAACCAAATCACATGAACCACTGTTTTTTAAGGTCTTTGGCAGATTCATTTTTCCTAAACTATTGAAACAGCAAAGTTAGAGAAAGCTAATGCTAGAGGCCATGAGAGTCAGTGAAATAATTGATTAAAATATTTAATAAGCTTATGTGCAAGATGGAACTCTAGATGGAGCAGTTCCCTTTGTTTGAACTTGGTTTGCTGGGCTGATAATGATTTCACTAAGTTAGTAACTATTGGACAAATGACTGGCAAAATAAAATAACACAGTTCTGTTGAAACATTCAAACTCAGACTAGATTTCCTAAATAAGAAGCTTGTAGCTTAGTATAGGAGGAAAACCTGTAGTCAATGTTCCCTTTCTTAAATTTATTATTTCAAATACCAGTAAAAGGTATTTTATGAAATAACAAAATATGTAATGCAGCAAAAAGTAATTAAATACTTCATTTCAACTGTCTTGAATATATGATTTGCTCTAATGGCAAACTAACATTTAAGAAGGAGAAATATGGAAAAAGTCTAGCAAAATATGGGATTTATGGGAACTAAAATGTTATGTCCTGTGCCAGTGTTCCCAGATTAATTTCAAGTGCCTCAAATCTCTGTATGTTGTGCTGTTTAGAGAAAAGCTTCATGTCAACTTTTAGTCCTGTCTCATGGGAAAAAGATAGAGTGGCCAGACTTTCCCTCCTAAGTCCTTGTTCACAATCAAGATAGCCAGGAAAATACAGCCAGTTATCTCAGAGTACTCTGCTTGGGCTTCTGGAACCACCACAAAGAGCATGCCCAGTTGCTCAGCTCCATGAATACTGCTGGTGCTCCTCCACCTGTGCTTCTCTAAAACTTTCTCACACACTATGCCTCCCTAACATGCTTCCAGAGAAGTAATCCCATTTATCTAGCCTGTTTGTCCCCCCTCAATATCTGTAATTGTACAACCACTGCAAAATTAAAAATACAAAATATAAAAGAAAACAAAAATAAAAACAACAATAACAACAATAAAAACCAAACACACACACACAAAAAAAACCCCTTAAAAAACCAAAACCAAACCAAAACAAAGAATATTAAAACTAAAACAAAATCAAAACCAAGTAAGAAGACTAACCTCCTCTGGTCTGATGGCTTCTGTTCTCCATGCAAAGGAGAAGCAAAATAGTAGATTCCACTTAAGTTCCTTTTCCAAATTAAACTTCCCTCCCAGAAAATTAGGTGCAAAAGAAGTGGCCTTTCTTACCCAATCTCCCAAACCTAGGATGATGCTTAAGGTAAAGCTGTTTGCATTACCTTAATTCTCTTTCCCTTCAGAATGAACCTTCAATGAAAGCAGGTATTGGAGTCTTGAATTTATTAATATCCATCCCTCATTTTGAAACCAGCCTCGAGCTACCCGAGCAAAATAATATCTAATGTGCACAAAGATGAGATGATGGGAAATTAAAAGAATCAGTTCCAGAGAATATAAGATTCTTTTCACACATAGAATAATGAACACTACCAAAAGGAAAGTTCTCGTGACAATATGTAAAAGCATGCAGTTGAGACAATAACAGTTATAGTTCTTTCAGTTCTTTCAATTTTTACCCTGTCCTCAGCCCTTTACACAGTTGGTGTGTCATGGGCCAAGTTTTTTTAATGGAGATGCAGATTATTGACCTTTTTGATGGTTTAAGCCAATTGGCTATAGTTCCATCCGGCCTGACATGTATTCACAGAACTGTTGATAAATGCCCTGCCAAGATTTTTCTGCTAAACTGTGATGTATCAGTAGAGCACATATTCAAGGAAAGAACAGGACTTGTTGGGCTTCTGGCAAAAAAAGTCACATTAGATTTGCAGAAGATGCTGAGCCACATTGCTAAATGTGATGTTTTGACAGAAGACAATCTATAGAATACTGTCTGCCAGTGGTCGAAGGTCTGAGTCAACAGAAATATTCTCTACCTCTCTCCTGATCTAGATGAATAGTGTCATTACAGATTAATAAATTATATAACCTGACTCTAGGATTTCAGCACATTAGTCACTCCACATTCGCATGCATGATAAAGTAAAGTGGGGATACACATTTTCTTGTTGGGAATTTCTAAATCAATAGTCATTTTACAAAAGGAGCTATGTTAACAAATGAATATGGGTGGCAGAAAGCAAAATTACGCCTGGAAGAGCTTACAAATCACAAAGAAAAGCAATCACTTAATTTCTGTTGAGTGAGTAGCAGTTAGCAAGACAAACACTGCACTGTACCAATTTATATGAGATTAGAACAAGGCAAAAGATGAGAAAAATGTATGGGATTTAATGAAAGGTTATGAAACACTGGAAAATTAAGCCTAAGGTAAATAAATAGTGGATTTTCTCAGAGCACAGCACCTAATATCAGACTAATCAAAGTATAAAGAGTAAAATTATTGTCCAGTTCCTGTGAAAAAGTAATAGTTTTGCTGTTAACTGAATGACAGTAACACAGGTCTTTATTAAATTTTAACATATTGCCCAGCTGTGCAGTCAATCCACAGCTGAAAAGATCAGTCTAATGTTGCTAGATAAATCCAGTGAAGATCTAAAGAAGGGGTGACTGAAAATGTTGGTTCACAGACACTGTTGTCTTCATGCAGGGAGGGCAGCCCATATTAAAGAATAGCATTTCTGTTGTCAAATTAACTATGAGATGGAGATTCAGAACATCCACAGTTTGACTGCTTCAAAATTCTCTTTGTTTTAAAGCTGTGGCCATTGCCAGAGTTATTTACCTTTCCCTGTACTCACACAGATACACATTTGCACACATGGACTAATATAGCTTTCTTAATTCTATAAGGTTTCTAACTAGAAAATAAATAGGAAAAAAATTAGACAAAGGAGCAGCTCACAATGGTATCAGGGTCCCTGAGCTGTGAAGAAAAACATATTTTCATAAATCATGTTTGGATATTGATTTAAAATTTAGAATATTATTTTCATTCACGTATACAGTTTTTTAGTGAAGGTTCTGAATTCAGATGTAGCCATTTAAAATTTAACATAATTTTCTGAAGGAGAACCAAGTTTTCGTCATTTTACTTCAGAGTTCACAGAATCTCTAAATAATCACTTCACACAACACATAGAACTCTCTAAAACAGAGGCCTGCCTCGTAAAAATGGGTCTCTGTCTTTGCAGTGGTGCTCCTGTCTATCTTTAACTCTTACAGCAACCAAAGTGTATATAGGATTTCTCAAGGACAAATAGTGCAGAGAACAGCAGCATTGTTAATTTGAGGGTTATGGATAAGCATCCCTAAATTCAGTAATCTTAAAAGACCTCTCACTAAATCTTTTCAATCATTGTCTCACAAAATACTTTCAGTATATAGAACAAGCTCTAAAAAAATGCTACAAGCCCCTAGAGGCCGCAGTGCAGTAGAAACAGAGACCAGATGTTTTGCCTGAGCCAAGGAGTAAGCATAGTTCAAAGAAGAAGGTAAATAAGTATCATAAACAAACGTCAGTTTTTACACCATCCTAAGCCTGAATCTCTGATTAACAACTTCTTGGGTTTTCCAGTCGTGGTACTGTAAAAGGAAGTGAAATTATCTGGATTTTGTGCTTTTGCTTTCATGGCAATAAAGGAATCTCACTAAGACGGATTTCTTGTAAGTGTTTGAACTATCCCATCAAAGCTAATCTATCTGGTTATGTGTCCCAAAGCCAGGACCATGTCTACATAACTTTACACAAGAATGCTTATGTTTTTCAACATATCAATAGATATTTGAAATCTCTCCTGAGACTTTTAAGCCCTACTATCCCATGTTGAATAGATTGTCATTGTCCAGTTTAAGGCATCAGACTGAAGCAGAAAATACAAGGAAGTAGTGGCCCTTAACTTAAAGTTGAGAAGGGGCTTGGCCATATGATTTCTGCTAATTTGAGCACTGATTAATTCTAAGGGCTTGCCTGGTTTCAGTCACATAACCCTAGTGCCTGCACGGGAGAAGAAGCAACAGTTGAGTGCTACTGACAGTTGAGTAGTTAGTGTTTTCTCTGCTGGGTGTCAGCAGTGGTTGCTATCTGATTGCTGCAAGCAATGTTTTCCAAACAGTAGGCAAAATCCTATCTCTGCAGATTTCAATGGCAAAACTCAGCTGACTTCAATGGGCTCAGAATTTAATTTACTGACACTGTATTTTAAAACTCAGAATTTGCCAGAGGCCTGCAGTCCTTCTGAGAAAAATAAGTCTTAAAAAAAAAAAAAAAACAGAACAAGAGGGAAAAATCCATTTCTTTCCTAGAAGCTAAAAATCTTTCAGTGCAATGAGTACAAGAGCAAATAATCTTTCTCACTGTATCTTAAGGGAGTTGTTAGTATATATGAAATGTAATCTCTCTTTGGATCACAACAACCTGTTCGTTGCATTCAGCCAAGAGCCACTGTTCCTAGGTATGCAATTGGATGATTTGTTATAAATGTTGTCTTGCAAGAACGCTCTTGCTAAAAGCTCCACTTCCCACTGGTAAAACTTCCTTTAATCAGGGAGATGAAGCTTTTGGTTTTCTCTCAATGAAAGTGCATTTGCCTTTGTTAAGACCTCCAATTTAACTACAAAAAATATTAAAATTATCAATAGTGATATAAGACTAAGTGAACAAAATAAAAAATGCGCCACTCCCACTGTCACTAAACACAAGATCCAAGACACTGACAGTGTTTAGGGAAGTCCCATGATGACTGTTTAGACTGGTTATAGATCCCGAGAGTCTGGAGAAAAATGTATGAACCTACATCTCAGTAAAATGTTTACTTTTAGATGATGCAGAAAGAGAACTTGGCTAGTTAGGACTTTAGTGTCATCCTTTGATACACATTTTTTATATGTAAATGGAATTAATGCAAAAGATGTCTAAATACTTTCTCCTCATTCTTCTTCAAATACCACTACATCATCTGAAAAAAAGCATGGGAAAAGGACCTCATTTTCTAGAGAGTCAAACTTCTTTAATAAGGATCAAAAATACTGGGATCAGATGGATTATATTGTTCGTAAACCCAACAACCACTGCTGTCATGTGTGTATATATATCTATGTTAATTTCCATCTCTTCAAAAAGTTTGTCCTTACAGACCCATTACTTGTATGCACCAAAACAATGTTTGACTGTATACTTGAGGGATCGAATTAGAGTAGACAAAGGGATTTACAAGTTTGCAGCATTGCTAAAATATACACATTTGAATGGGGGAATGTTGTATGCTGTAGGAAGGGGAAAAGAGTGGAGTAGTTACATCCCTATCCTGTGTTGTAATCTGTGATTAAAACCATTTGATTTTGCAGACCTCTGGTTTTTGGTTCATTTTTTTTTAATATTAATGACATAATATTACAGAATATTACAATAATGACATTACTTAGCTTTGAAATGTTCTATGTACTTCATAAGAAGTTAGAGTGTAAGACAAGGTTGGGTTACTACAACTTTAACCTACCAGGGTCTGCCTCTAAGGCAGGAAAAAAACATTAAAGTTTTCTTCATTACTCTATGTTGGTTGTATTTTACATCATCAGGTTTTGAGTACATTACAAGGTAAATAAAGAGAACTTATCACTAAAACTATATTGTTTTCTACAATACTGCATTTTTAATAGCCCAGTATTTTGTTTGGGAAATAATTTTATGTGGTGGGATGGGAAAGGTAGAAGAACACATTTTGTTCCCCTCTTTGAATATGGTAGCATAGATTTTTCTGATTTTGTTAAAATAATTTTTATTTTCATGCAATAAATATGAATTTCTTATTTGATTTGATGTTAACATTGAATTCTTTCCAATTGCTCATTACTGCCATGCATAAAAGTTGATAAATTAATACAAATATAAATAACAATACATGTAAAAAATTAACAATTTCCACATTGATATTTCTGTTTCATTTCATATTAAGATTTTCATGGTTTAGGTGTATACTCATAGGCACATAATGCAATTGGCTTCACAACTAACTTTAGACCATATGCTAGAATGACAGTGTTTTTTGTAGGAAGCACTTAATATTAATTAATTATTTTTCTCTCAAGAATTTGAATTTCTTCTAATTTGTGAAATTTCTATACGAAGAAAACTATATAAAAAAAAAGCCTTCAATTTTTTTTTTTTTAAATTTTTTTTTTTTTTTTTTTGTTTGGTATACTCTGATTCCACAAGTCAAAACATAAGAAAATGAAACAAAACAACAACAACAAAAAAAGAATAAAATCTTCATCATTAAAAGACAGGAGGAAAAATGAAATCATATACATGGCTTTGGGTGAATACAACAGATATCCACAGAATACAACCATATCCACAACAACAAGCAGTTCTTAAGACTCTGTGGGGAAGTGGTTTCCCAAATGCCTGGATTGTCATGATATTGTGTTTGAATTCTAACTATTACTCATTTCAGTTAGGCTCAGTTTCAGGAAATCTGAGAAACTTTGAAACATATGTGCCTACATTGCTAACTGGTTTTCCCCCCACCCTCCGCCTCTTCCTTTCATTATCTTTTCCCCACAACCTTTTCTTCATTTCCCTTGACTTCATTCAGCTTTCTCATGCTGGCATTCATAATGAATAAATTCACTGGTACAGCTAGGAATATATTACTGTTGAATATTCCCTGCAGCAAAGTTCCATCAAAATTGCTTATCACTGACAGATGCCCACTCAGAGATGCAAAACTGCCTAAGCCAGTCCTCCCTTTCCTACCCAGTTTTGTGATATGTGAATGAAAATGGATGTGGGAGGATGACAACCTTTACCTCTAAGGTACAAATCTCTTAAGTGTTCAAATTATTTTGATTCCCATCCAGGCTGCTGGAAGTTTACCTATTTCATGTGCGCTGGCATTCACCAGCCAGCAAAAATAAGGCCAGCTTGAATAACCTCATTGTTTGAACCGCTTTCCAAAATTAATACTCTCAGGACATTTTTTCAAAAAACAGGAAGGAGATGGGAAATAACACTCTCAACCTGTATGAATAGTTCTTGGTTCACTCCTGTACACACACACACACACACACACACACACACACACACACACACACACACTCTCACCCACACACACCCTGTGTAATCCCAGCACTTTCTCAAGTGATGGATTCGCTTCTTTGCCTCCTCTAACTTTTTCTGTAAGATAGGAAAGTGCCTTTACTGTAGGCATCGCTAAACCACATTATTGAAAATTTGGCCATCGCACCACAGATTCAAGTTTCAAGTGTTTCAAGTGTGATACTAATGTCAAAAGACCTGTTGCCGTTAACAGATGGCAAGGATTTGGGATGTGGTAGTGAAAGCTTGCACGACTTCTGCCTCTGAGAAGTCAAGAGGGTGGAGGTACCTTTGCACTCTGCTCATTTATGACTGTGGCTTGTGCTTGGATGTACATTGGTGTACAGAACATTCCCCAAGTTATCAGCAAACATGACTAGATGGGCTTCTTAAACAGTTATTCACGCTAAAACACCCAATAACTGGAAAGGGTTTCAGGCACTGTCTTCCCAGCATTCACTGATGTATGACCTTTGACATGGTCTGCTACAACATCCTTCTCTGTAAATTGGAGAGGAGATGGATTTGACTGATGAACTGTTTATGGGATGAGGGATCAGTTGGATCGTCACATCCAGAGAGTAGAGGTCAATGGCTTAATATCCCACTGATCTCCAGATCCACATGGAGATCAGTGTCGAGTGGTGTACTGGGAATATCTTAATATCTGCTTAATATCTTCATCAGTGATATAAACAGTGGGATTGAGTGTACCCTCAGCAGTTTACAAATGACTTCAAGTTAAGTCACGTAGCTGACACTCACGAAGGACAGGATGCCATTCCAGAGGGGAACTTGAAAAAGCTCAAGAAGTGGGCCCTCCAACAAGACAAAGTGCAAAATCCTGCGCCAGGGTTGGGAAACCCCCTGCTATCAGTACAGGCTGTGGGAGAAAGGTATTGCGAGCAGCCCTGCCTTGGACATATTGGGGGATGTAAAGCTGGACATGACCCAGGAATGTGCACATGCATCCCAAAAAGCCAATTGTACCCTGGGCTGCATCCAAAGCAGTGTGAGCAGCAGGGCCAGGGAGGGGACTCTGCCCCTCTGCTCTGCTCTGGTGAGAGCCCACCTGGAACACTGCATCAGCTCTGGGGTCCCAGCACAGGAAGGACAGGAACCTGTTGGATTGAGTCTAGACAAGTGCCATGAAGAGGATTATGCGGCTGGAGCACCTCTCCTATAAAGACAGGCTGAGAGAGCTGGAATTGTTCAGCCTGGAGATGAAAAGGCTCCAGAGAGACCCTTCACAGCCTTTCAGTACTTAAAGGAATTTAAAAGGAAGATGGGAACAGAATTTTTAGCAGGACCTGTTTGATAGGGCTAGAGGTAACGGATTTAAACTAAAAGAGGGTAAATTCAGGATAGATATAAGGAAGAAGTTTTTTACAATGAGAGTGGTGAAACTGGCATAGGCTTTCCAGAGAGGGGATGGGTGCTCCATCCCTGGAAACATTCATGGCTGGGTTGGATGGGGCTCTGAGCAAACTGACCAAGTTCAAGATGTCCCTGATCATTACAGGGTGGTCAGACTGGGTGAACCCAACCCAAATTATTCTATGATTCTATGATTCTCTGTGTTCATGGAAGAACAATGCACATCCCTGCTGTGAGACACAACCTAGGCCCTGCTTGTAAGTGAAGTAGAGGTATGAAAAACTCATTTTTGAAACTTAGAGAAAGAGAAGCTCAATCCTACAAGTGCATCAATTGAGTCTGTGCCACCATTAGGCAATTTTGAACTGCTTTGTTTTTGTTGGGAGAAAGGCTAATAAAGTGAGACTTCTACCTGTTTTTGTTGTATACAAACCACACGGAACCCGCTAAAGTTTGATCCATTTTTTCTTTAGGTACGGAAAGCAACCCCATACTGTCTATCTTATTTTATATCAAGACAGCAAAGAGCTACCGCCAGAGAAACCAAAGTGCCAGTATTTTTCTTACTCTACTACAGAGGCTGAGTCGTAATAGAAAGAAGTATCCTTTTGCATGGAAGTGTTTTGCACTGCCTCCCCCTTTAACTAAGCATTTCTAGGCAAGTAGACAGGACTGCTGAAACATCCATGAATCCCCACTGCAAAATAGTTCCCATCTCCATTTCTTTCTTTTCCAAATTTTTCCTCTTTATTCAAAGCCAGACACAGGATGTAAACTGAAGCAAAAAATCCTATGTGTATTCTACATTTATCTTGTGGAAAACATTGAATTCTGCACACTATAAGACTGTTGGTTGCAACATGTTGTGTACCTGGGTTCAAAGTGAAGTTTGTACTTTTCTTCTCTTGCCAGTACTTTTGATCTATTCCAGAAGACTACTGCATCCTTCTTTGCCCCTGTACATCTCCAGCACGCTGTGTAAATTTGAGCTTGGGAAAAAAATATAATCTAATACTAATACAGAAGAGAGAAAAAAAGAGACTTTAAAAAGAATTGTTCTAGGCTTACAGTACTGAGGAGACAGAAAAATAGACATACATGAGCTCTTGTATTGGTTACAGTAAAGAAAGTCTAAAACACAGTCTTCCAGACCCACTTTTTGCAAGCAAGAAATGTTGAAAAGTACTGAAAACAGCTTTCCCTTTCCTGCTCCATTTCTCTCCTTTTTTCCCCCCCAACCCCAGTACCCCTATGACATTAATTCAGCTCAAAGATATTTTGCACAGGTGTTTATGTAACTGTGATACACTGGGAAAATTCCAACTCAAATTGATTCAGCTCAAAGACATCCTAACCACACTTCCATCAGCACAGTGGGGTGGTCTAGATCCATAGTAAATGGCCAGTTCAAGAAATTCTGCAGATTTTCTCTAACCTCCTAAACCAGGCTCCTTAGCACTGGTGTGTATCAATGAATCCATTGCTAGTAATGAATTTCCTGTTACGAAAAAATATTGGACTGCTGAAGCAAACAGGGTAAAAGTTTAAGTGACCATCTTGCTGTTTCTTTTCCCTGTGGTTTGCTTGGAAAACACATCTCCAATTGTTTTACCATAAGCTGAGTTGGTTCAATGAGTAGCCACTAGACAATTTTAAAATGGCTGAGAAGGTTTTAAGTCACAGCTATTTCAAAACATGACTTTGAAAGTTTGTAAAAAAAATAATGTTAAGAAACAGTTAGCTTGTATAGAAAAGGTATTTATTTAACATTATAAATGCTAAATGCTGAATCATTTTTTGATGCAGAATAAAAAAAATATTTGGGGAAATTGCTCTCTTGGCAAAGTTACATACATTCATTTGAAACAAAGGATCATTTAAAAGCAAAATAAAGGAATCTGTGGAGCACATAGTCATTGAGAGTTTTTGGCTGTAAATTCTCCTCCCTTTTCTCTGTGGAAGCACATGTCTTTGCCTGCTGTTCATCAGCCTTGATTTTGATGGGGTGATTTTTAGTCAGCTGTCTCTATCATTTTGGCACAGACAAAAATCCTTTAAAAAATGTTACACTTCATCAAAGTGTATCATGAGACTTCACGGTCATTATCTCAATGGTTGCTCTGATGTGCTACAATTGGCAGGGCCACAGACGGTGGGGGGTGTATTAGAAGAAAGCCAGTGTTTCATGTGGAAAGCTGGCAAGCCTCTCCAAGCTTCTGTCAACAACTCAGCGGTCTGATCCGATGCACTGAGTGCTGATTATGCTCTTGTTTCTGTAGGAAGTAAACAAGAAAATGAATTCCACAGCACAACACAGCCTCTTTGTATCTTTAAAATGGCGTGGCTGGAAGCCAGCCAGCCTCGTTGAAAGTTTGGCCATTTGTGTCATCAGGGCCCTGGTACTGATGGAGGCTTTGATTACAGCTTGGATCCAGCACGGAGACCTTTCATGGACAACCACTCAGCAAATAAAGGCATTGATAGGTTGTTGGGTCAATTTAGCCATAAGGGCGTAGAGCAAGGTCCTTTTGAAAAGACTAATGGATTAGCTACACAACCAGTCCCACTGTAGGGCCTTATTTCTCAAGTAACTTCATGACTGCTTTTCAGCTTGGCAGGGACTCTCTTCCTCTAAAGCTAGCTCCAGTGCGTTCTTGTTATCAATAGTGCAGCTCAAAGGATTAGACACAAAGAGCTTTACAATTTAATGAAAACAGCTGTTGAAACAACAATTAAGGCAAACAATAGTTTGCATGAAAAACTATTAATTATGCAAAGTTATGCAGAAAGTAGAATACTCTTTTATTCATAACCACCTAATGTGACTGACAGAAAGTTAGACACCTTCTCCACTGTTGATTTAAATGTTTCAGCAAGTGGTGTTGCTTATAACAATATTCACCATTTTTTGCTTTGTTAACGTTTGAGCAGCTAATGGTTCAGAGCCGATGAATTCTCTGTGGTATGGCTGCAGCAGAAACAAGTAAAACAGTAATCTAACAGCTAATATTTCATGTCGAGGCAGTACTGAGCTCTGAAGTTTACAGTGCTACTTTACTACAAACAATGCCTCACAAAAGCAGCATGCCATATCGCTGTTTCCATGTATTCCTCCCTTTTCTACCCTGATCCCTTTGCAGTCTCTTCCATCATGTGCCTTTGTGGTGATGCCTTAAAGGCAGACACTAGGTCAAATCACTCACCACAGGTTTCCTCAGCAGTACCCACTTGACACCCCTTTTCTACCATCAGTGAACTGCTAGCCCCCTGCCTCCTTGCCTCCCTTCTCACTGACTCTCAGAAATTCATTGCTTCTCTATTTGCAGTCTCCATCCTTGACTAGCAGTGCTGAGAATTGACTTACAGTCTTTTGAATACAGTATGTTCCACATCTTGCCTCCTTCCAGCACCTTGAGCCACCATACCAAGAAGTCCCATTTAAAATGTTATTAGTTTTGCAGATATGAACACTGTCTTATGCCTCCAACTACTGTTTATTTCAGCTGCCAGTTAATTGGCATGCTCTAAAACCCTTATTAAGCCAACTTGAAAATATTGCTTCAGAATGCCTTGGGAATATAACTAATTTCATGCTAGAACTTAATAAGTAGGATCTGACACTCTTTCATATCTTCAGTAATCCATTAGGTGACTGTAACTTCTTTCAGTGACTGGATGAAAGCTTTATTAGTCATAGGGTCTCTACTCCAAACACATCATCAGAATTTAGTACAGTATCAGCACTAAAATGCAATTTCTGACTTTCTGACTAAATAGACTTTCAATGATGTCCCAGAATGTAGTTTAAGAGATCCACTTTAAAAGCTTTCTGCTATACAGGATTATAATTATATTCAAATGATTATTTTTGTTTCCTTGAGCAGTTTTAATTTTACAACAAATATATAGCAGTGACATAAATAAAATAAAATAATAACTCTATTACTATATCAGGTCCTCAAATGATGCAAAAAGAATTGTGCCACATTATTTAAGAATCTCACACAATATTTCAATGTCCTGTAAAGCTACTTCCTTCTAAAATCCAGAGTATACTTTCTTCTGTCCTCCACTTCATCTGCTAAATATCTTCCTTTTTCCCTTTTTTCCTTTCAGTTTCATAAAATAAGGGTTTTTTTAATGCTGGCTGATGCTTAAAAGTGGGATCTTCTGTTATCGGTATGTCTCTAGCAGCCTGTGAAAGTTCATTAGCACATTTGCTGGAAATAATCCAGTTAATGTATATTTGTTCAAAATCTCAAAAATAATTTTATTATGAGAAAATGCAAGCTCGTTTTCCATTGTAAAGTTAGACAGAAAACAAATGTCCTATACAGCAAGATGCAATTTGTATTTTTCACTAGAGACTTCTAAACAGCATCTGAAATTTGAAAGCAATTACACCAGTTATCCAGACGTGATTTTTCAATCATTTTCTTTCCCTTTTTTTATTTTTTTTTTTTTAATTTAAAAAAAATTCTTCAGCAGCTCTTATTCAGTGATACTTCTCATAGCTGTCATGCTGGCACAGCGTTCCCTTCTCTTCATTAGTCATTCAGCTCATGGAGCTTAATTGGACAAGGCTGGAGCGAATTTGACAAACATCACAGCAGCAGAAAAAGCAATCACTCTTTCAAGATGAAAATTTGTTTGATGTCTTACTGTGTAACTCATTTACTCTCCTTGGGCATCATGTGACCTGAATGTTAATCAGCCATTGATTGGCTTCTCTCCGTGGACAGTCACGTGGCAGGAATATTAATGGACTGGGACCAGTAGCGGCTCTGGTAGGCAACCTTTGGATTGGCTGCCAATAAGATAGGGAGATAAGTGGGTGCTTGATGAACACTTGACAGAACTTCACAGAAAATTAAGGCCCTAAAATAGCATGAGAAAGTCTTGTCAAATCAAGCATGATTATCATTGAATGCTTAAGGAATTCATCATCTGCATGAAATTGATACACTTCAGTACCAGCAGGCCCTGCAGTCAGCAGGGACTCATCAGACTTTTATTTATATGTGTTCACCAAATCACATTAATTCTGAGAGCTAAAACATGCTAAGGATGAAGGTTATTTTCTGTTCAATCTAATTTATCTATGACAATAATCATCACTAATAATATGTCAAATTAGATTGCAGTCATTTTATGCATGCATGTTGATTTGGAAAATAGTGTTAAACCGTCCCATAGTAATTAACAATTTCTAAAGGTGTGCAGGGCCTAAAGTCATCAGCCTATCTAGATAGAAAATTACATTTTATAGAAGGGATTTATAGATATGTATCCTTATCTGGCTCAGAATATAAATTACAACCTGTAAAAATGGATGTAATTTTTTATTATGCAATTAGGGCTAATAATCGTTGAAGGAGGTGTGTCCCTCTCTCCAAATTATTTTGGGCCAAATTCTGCTACTCTAGAAATGGAAAGGAGTTATACCATTGTTTCATTAGAATCAACGATTCTTTGTTCTTTATGTTTTCCTTTTTTTTCTTCTTCTGTGGGTTAACTTTCTACACATTTACTAACAGCTTCTAGCTTTTAGTAGAGATTTAGCAAGGTTTTGCCAGTACTTATACACAAGTCTATTCACTGTTCAAGCATTAACAGCAGCAGTTGTACTGTAATTACATGTATTATAACAATGCACATTCCACAACATCTGCCAGTGTTATTAATTTAATACATTCTGATCTTGATGCGATACTGGTGGGTGGGGGTTGTTGTTGGTGGTGTTATTGGGTTTTGCTCCCATTTTTTTCTTTTAGATGAAAGAAAGATCAGAAATTGTGCAGATTAACCCACCCAGAATCCCTTATTCTTAAGGAATCATTAAAGCAAAAATTGCTTCTGCTGAAATGCTGTTAATGGTTCTTTTTTCACAGTAGGTATTTCATGGTACTGATTGCTTTAATAATACTTTTACAGTCTCTTGACTTATTAAGTATTACTGTATTGCAAAATACTTCATTTAAAACTGTCTGCTTGGTAATGAAGTTTTAAGGGAGCACTTATATCCCTTTTGGCTGTTTTTTGCACACACACACACACACATACACACACAAAAGCATGCTTTGGCTTACAGAATTACATTTTAAAAATAAGAGGAAAATAATCTGTTGTTTCTTGTTTTCCCTACTCTAATCTCTCGTGATCCTGGTACTGCCTCTCTCTCTCTTTGGAGACCCTCTTTATTGATTAAATGAATCTGCTCGAAAGGCTGGTTCCCAGGCTCTTTGATCTAATCCGATCTGATCTTATCCGATCACTTCAGCAGGACATTGGGGAATTAACAATAAGCAGCTTTACCACAAGTGTTTAATAACTCAACACAATCTCCTTATGGCTCCGAGCTGCTCATGTTCTCATCCAGTCAACAGCTCGTGGTGTAACAGATTGGACATCCCTCTGAACCTGAGGAATTTTCATGCACTGTGAAACTAATCGCTTCAAGTTCCTTCATAAATCACACAAAGCAGATTTCAGCATCTTAACAAATTGAAAAAAAAAAGGAAAAAAGGAATGGGGGGAGGAATTCATCCACTGAGCTAAGGACTTGGAAGGGGCACGAGGAGGGGAGGAGGTATAATCTAAATTCTGTCATCTTATTTAATGTGTTTCTCATCTGCTTAACTTTCACAAGCATAAAATAATTCAGGCAGACTAAAGCTTTACAACCCTTCAAGCCCACACTGACCTTATTTTTTTTCCCTCTATGATAGAAAACATGTGGTTGCTGCAGCAGTTGCATTATTTTGTCCCTGTAAAAATCCCTGAGTTTGCTTTTGGCATGAAATTAGGCAGGTAGCAACATAACACAGACTGGCATGGTATTTTAACTTCCCATTGCAGATAGCTGCTAACAGTGAATGGATGAGCAGATGGGATGCCTTGATGCTGACAGGAGAATCAAGGTTACTTTTTTGAAATTCAAGAGCAAAAGCATCTCCAGAATGAATCCAGTGTGAGATTTGTTTAGCCCTTACACCTTTCCATGTCACAGTACTCCAGACAAATAAGAGTTTTACTTCTACTTTCCATATCCCAGAAGGAGAATCACAGCCTTTAACATTTGGGCTGACTCCAAGCAGAATAACATAAGCCGAATTGGTACGGACCCACAAGGATCATTGAGTCCAACTCCTAGCCCTGCACAGGACATCCCCAAGAGTCACACCATGTGCCTGAGAGCATTGTCCAAACACTTCTTGAACTCTGTCAAGCTGGTGCTGTGACTTCTTCCCTGGGGAGCTGTTCCAGTGCCCAAACACCCTCTGGGTGAAGATTCTTTTTCTAATATTCATCCTAAACCTCCCCTGACACAACTTCAGGCCATTCCCTCAGGTCCTGTCACTGGTCACCACAGATCAGTGCCTACCCTTCCTTTGCACTTGACAAGGAAATTGTAACTGCACTGTCCTCAATGTCCTCTTCTCCAGGCTGAACAGACGAAGTGACCTCAGCTGCTCTTCATACAGCTTCCCCTCAAGGTCCTTCACCATCTTCATTGCCGTCCTTTGGTTGTTCTCTAACCATTTAACATCTTTCTTATATAGTAGCACCCAAAGCTGCCCCCAACCCTTGTTTGAGACTGCCCCAATGCAGAGCAGACAGAGCAGAGCAGAGCAGAGCAGGACAATCCCCTCCCTTGCCCAGCTGGCGATGCTGTGCCTGATGCCCCCAGGACACGCTTGGCCCTCCTGGCTGCCAGGGCTCTGCTGACTCAGTTCAAGGCTCATATCAGAGTCATTCTGACTCATATCCTGTCACTGACCAGGACCCCCAGGTCCCTTTCCATGGCACTGCTCTCCAGCCTCTCATTCCCAGTCTGTCCATATATCCAGGGTTGCCCCATCCCAGCTGCAGAATCCAGCACTTTCCCTTGTTGAACTTCACATGGTTGGTGATTGCCCAGACCCCTGATTTGTTGGCGTCTCTCTGCAGAGCCTCCCTGCCCTCAAGGGATTCAAGAGCTCCTCCCAATTCTGTATCATCTGTGAACTTGCTCAGGGTCACTTCCAGTCCTGTTGTGCTGACTGTGACCGATGACTGCATTACCTTTCAGTGTTTTCAATATTTCCAAGAATAATCTTCTCCATAACTTTATCAGGCACTGAAGTGAGACTGACAGCCCTGGAGTTTCTGGGGTCCTCCTTCTTACCCTTCTTGAAAACTGAGACAACATTCCCCAGCTTCCAGTCAGCTGGGACCTCTCCAGATTCTCAGCACTGCCCAAAAATTATTGAGAGAGGTTTTGTGATGACATCAGCTACCTCTTTGAGGATGCTTAGATGAATTCCATCATGCCCCATAGATGTCTACAGGTTCAGCTGAAGCAGTTCACTAGTTAGAGATGGGAACCAGGCTCTTTAGACCCATGAAGAAGCCTTTAAAAAATCTGCCAGTTTTGCTACACAGCCAGCTCATGTGGACAATGCCTTTGGCATATCATTGAACAAGTTTAACATTTATCCAGCATCTCAAAATTAAGTTCACCAAGTCCTTTCACACAGTTGTGAAGACTCCTATACAGTAAACAAAAAGTATTAACAGTGCAAACATACATATCAAATTAGATTCACCTGAAATATGTGTAAACCAGATTTCAACAGTTTCGTTAGAGTTTAAAGAGACATGGAAGGCGACTGATTGTTGGTTTTTCTGCCAACATGTTTATCAAATTATGTAGCCTGGCTTTGTAATACAGGTTCTAAATAGTACCAATTGTAAATGTAGCTATTAATTTCATGGTTCCTTTGGAAAGCAGTTATCTACTGTCAGAAAGTTCCTTGCTGGATTTCTTAACACTTCAGGTTACTCTACAGCAGGTCTATAAACGAGAATGGATGTCTAACCAAGGTACCTGATACCGCTCAGATCTTAGATCAATTAGAAATCCTAAAATTATCAAAGCTGCAGTTCATTTTCAGCTAACATATTTGGAATTAAATTTTTAAAATCAAATATAGTTACAATCTTCAAATACAATTCAATTAGTCTCTCACTTTAAAAAGTACCTTACATGTAAAGACTACTCAAAGTATCTCCATAAAGGATTTAAAGTCAATCGCAAATTATTCTATCTAAAGTTCAATCAAGAAGCATTAAGAAAGGTTTGAAGGCTACATATGTATAGTTGAGTTTGCCTGAATTTTTAAAATTATGGCAATAAATGGAAAAATCCCCCATACATGGTGTATTCTTTAATGAATATGGAAGCTCTTTCCTCCTATGAACAGCGCTTTTTCTCTGGTTAATGTAATGGGGCCTTTAACTTCTGGTTTTTGCTCAGTAGTAATCACCAGCCTCCAGAGACTTTTTTACTCTGTATTTACTTAACTTTCATATTAAACAGTGATGATGGCAAAGTCATGGACAACTTTGGTTAGAATTGTGATGTGTTGATCTTTTGAAAATCAACCACAGTAATTCAAAAATATTGTGTGCTGATCATGGATGATGGCTGGACATCAGTCCAAAGAAGAAACGAAAACCGGTGTACCTTCTTAAATTAATTTAGATGGAAATATTTTTCTAGCAATTAAGCAATATTTATAGAATTGATATTCTACGCAGATGCTCTGATAAGGGGATTAATTCTGTTGATGCTGTGCTTGGAGTTCACTGGGATTTAATGTTGATTTATACCATTTATTCCTAAAAATTTCCCAGAAATGTCGTTTCATTTGGCAATTGGATTTTTCAAAATTCAGCAATTAATAGGGCTGACTTGTGTACATGACCAAATGAAAAACTCTTTTCACTATCCCTCTTCATCCAAATAACCACAAAAAGGCCACTAAACTTGGAAAATAATTCTGGAAAATATTGTTGTATGACTACCAGTTTGAGGCTTTCATGATACTGGCTTAGCATTTTCCAACAGAACAGTTTTTTCAGAGCCCTTATTTGACTGAGGCTTTCTTGTATCACAGGAAGTACAGAAATTAATTTTAATGAACTTCTGATGTAATAGCACACCTTTTCAAAGCTATTTCTTCTCCTGCCACCACAGCTGCTGTAGTTCTTTAAAGCTGAAAGCCCAACGAGTTTGAGAAGTATACCTGTCGTACCATTTTCCCTTAAGGTGCTGGCCTGTGGCTCTAGAGACAGTTTGATTTGTGAACTTTGTAATATTGTGAAACCAGAGCCTGGAAGCCTGAGAAAAGCCAGCAGCTCACCAGGAAGCTTGGAGACCTCAAGAATCAAAGCTTGAGCTATTGTTCACATCAATTCCATGCTTCCTTGCAGAACTGAACCTCTTCTATGTTTATATTTTATATACAAAACATTTTGACTAATTCAGAAGTACTTTATGGGTTATTTTCCTATCTGCATTTTGATGGTTTTTTGTTTTTTGGTTTTGTTTTTTTTTAAATAACTCGTCTATTTTACATTCCAGAAATTGAGCTCTGTGTGGTCATTTTGGGGTTTAGCTTTTGTCTTTCAAAAATTCCAGAGAGACATAAATGCTGATTCTTAACACTATGTTTGTAGTTGCTTGATGCAGCATGACTGCATGGTCATGTCATTTTTATGTCTTTCAGAATCATAGTAATCAAATCTTGCTTGGTATTCCCATGAAGGACGGTAATGGGAATGGATGCTTGCCTGTAGCTGGTTTCCCTCTTGGCTTACTACAAGTGGGATGAAGGAAGATCCAGAATTTTGCCTTAGTGTGAGAGCCAAATGTTACTTGGAGCATTACGCTCCAAAATTATACCAAGGTTAAAGACATCAATCTATGGGTAAATCGGCCCTATAAAGCATACTTAGTTGCACAGGCTGACATAAAGATAACAAACACACTCTATTCATAAAGCTGATTTATCAGAAAATGTGGAGAAAGGATAAATGTTTACATCTTTATCATGTTCATTGCACAGTCTCTTTGTATCTAAGAGAAATATGCCAGGATAAAGACCATGAATGACAACCAGTACTCTGAAACAAAGCAACTTTAAAGCCTATTAGTCATTATAGAAATATAAAGTATTTTTCGTATAAGATGAAGGCTAAGAGAAAACCACAGATAACAGATATCAATCATGGTTGTTTAATGACCAGCTGAAGGCAATTAAGACAGCTAAGGATGAAAAAGGTATGAGAACCAAATGCAGAAGTATTAGATATTTATCCAGCTATACTGACTAAATCCAGAAGATTTCTGTCCTCCACCTACAGCTGCACACCAGCGTATTGGAATGGATGGGGCAAATCATGAACTGCAAAATACGAAGCAGTGTCATGCAGGGATATTACAGTTGGAACTGAACAGATGCAGTGCCGTCACTATGCAGCTCAGCCTGTTGATAAGCAAGTTATCTCCCAAGATATTACACTGTGCTGTGTTGGCACAACGCATCTTTGATGACACAGGTTCTCCTTACATACCTTTCTATTTAAGGATTGTAAGGTGCAGAGACTTTTTGCCCTAAAACTACAAAAAGGGCATGTATTTTTCTGTTTTTCTCTATACTTATTCACATTTGAATCACTGAAATTTAGAAACTTCCTGTGAGCTAATTACTGTGTCTGAACTGCATCCTTATCACAACCTTAACATACAAGTTAAGAGGCAGGGCATCTGATTCTTCCTCTTTCCTATAAGCCTCCATATGAAAGTAATAGGGCATAAATCCCAACAATGTTTCATGTTCTGTATCAGTAAAAATACATTTTTTGTAATGTAAAGTATCATGAAACCTTTGGAAAACAGGCTTTCTTCAGAACACCAGGCTTCTTTGTCAATTGTTTTAGTTTTAAAAATACAGTACTGGCATGATAAGATATTTCCCCCCTTTTCAAGGTTACCAAATAGACACTTTCAAAGAACACACATGGTAATTATGCAATGAGTAACTAAAACCTAAATTCAAAGAACCACCTCTGCTCCTATCAGAAATGGTAGTGAATTGTATTTAGGACTTAACGCTGAGTATTTGAGAAAACCATGAACTATGCCATTACTTTTCAAGTCTTTTTTTCCAGGCCAGGCTTAGACACCCAGTGTACTATGTTCTGTTAGGTTATATTTTCATTTTTATTAACTATATTCCACTCTTGAGGACATAGAGCTCCAGTGTTCTCAACTGAAGAATTTACCTGGTAGACAAATCCCAAGTCCTTTAGTCTTTTAAAGGACAGAAATCATGGTACTTGGGTGCTAGTCTAATGCCTGTTCAGTTATCTAAGCAAATTCCTTGGGAATTGTAGGCCAGATTTTTTAAGGCTGTCTATTCGCCTAAAAATATGGTAGAAACAACCATATCATATGGGGATCTTGTAGTGATGAAATGACTCTCTCCAATATGTCTACAGATAGGTTAGTTTCCTGTGCCTTCCATAGAGACAGCACAGAACGGCAACTCTAGGATGCCATTCCTTTCACTCTAAAGCAATTATTTTGGCAATAATTTAGATGGTTCTTATTTTAGAAGTTCCAACCTGACTCCATTGTCCTTCAGCGGTTCACAGCTAAGATTAGATACTTGCACTGTAAACCATCTAGGTGAGCTGCATCTTTCTCTTGGTGCTTGCTTGCATCACTCAATGTAAAAGAAAATCTACAAATCATCCTAGTGTGCTTACACACTCTCAAATTCTCAGTCTTCACACACCTGGCAAAAATTGTTGCTACTCTCCAGTATCCCCAGTTACAGTACTCTTGAAGATCAAAAATTATTATGACAAGACGTAAACACATTCTTGTCATCAAATATTGCAATTGACTGTTGTTATTCATATGTAAAAGGGCATACTGTGTTATTAAAAAAAAAAACAAAAAACCAACAACTTCCCAAATAAAAGCTACAAGTTGGAAAAGAAGACTTTAAAATGAAAGTGCATCACATTTTATCTGTTTTTGAAATATCTCCAGACTAAATCATTAAGTGGGGATCTTGTTGCACAAAGTCTCCAGAATTCAACCACAAAGCCACCACACCAAGGGTGTTGTGCCAAACGAAACACAGCAAACTAGTTATGGTCAATAAAATCTCTAAATCAAATAAATGCTCTTCATGATTAAAACATTTCTTGATGTCAGAGAAAATACATATGAGTTTTCTTAGATATGGGGAAGTATTCTGGTGTCAATTGATTAATTAAAAAAAAAAAGAAGTCAGAATTCAAGATCAAAAAAAAGAAAGACCCAGTAATTCTTTATCCAGTTTCAGAGATTTTTAGTGGGTAAGTTTGCATCAGTTGAGGTACTCACAAGATTAAGGGTTACCCTTGTAGGCCCAGAATCTCCTTCATTTCTAATGAAACTTGGAGGCAGGGGTGTAGGAATTACAAGCAGTATGACAAAATAGTTTGTTTGAAGATACATATACATGTTTGTGTGTGTGAGGTTTGGGGAGAAAACACAGGCTCACATTTGAGAGTCAGATAATCTTCATGTGCCATGACTTATAACAGAAGGACATTGCACGTTTTCAAAAGACAAGCGTTTGCTATTTCTCCAATAAAAACACATGCCACCCAGAGTGCAAGAAGACTCTTTTGCAGGTGTAACTCTGTGGTGGGCTGACCCTGGCAAGCAGCAAAGCACCCACACTCACTCACTGCTCAGTGCCCAGCAGGCCAAGGGAAACAGTGCAAAGAGCAAAATCAAGAAAATTCATGGGCTGAGGAAAAAAAAAGTTTAATAAATGAAAGAAAGATAAAAAACAAGTGATACAAAGGTAATCACCACCTCCCACAAGGAGACTGATGCACAGCCACTCCCTGAGCAGCAGGTATCCCAGAAAACATAAAACCCCCAAAACAGCACTTTCTTCTGCTACACCAGTTTTATTACTGAGCATGACAATGAACGCTGTGGAATACCCCTTTGGCCAGTTTGGGTCAGCCAGCCTGACTGTGACCATTTCTAATTTCTTGCTTGACCTCATCTTACTCACTGTGGAGTTAGAGAAAGAAAAAAGAGAAAAAGCTTTTACATTGTGCAAGGACTACTTTGTAACAGACAAAAGATTGGTGTGTTATCAACAGTGTTTTAGTCATAAATCCAAAATACAGCACCATAATGCTTGCTAACAAGAAAGTTAACTCCATCCCAGCCAGACCCATAGAATTTGAAAGTTACATAGCATACCGTGCAATGCATTGAAATGATTTCTCTCTATACTAACTGTATCCAGTTGCATTACTTTTATCAGCAATTATTACTATGTGTCATAGAGTATGTCATACTCAAAAGGACGCTGGTTTTCCTCAGTGTAGTAATACTTGAAAAAACTTCTTTAAAATACGGCTTTGCAATACATAAGACTTTATCAGTCTGGTTCAAGGATTGCTGTCAGTTACCGAAACTGTAATGATTAAAGAAATTTATTACATTAAATACCGTATCTGTCTTTCCTTGGTCAGCTTCAGCAGCACATTAAGATAGTAACATTTTCCTAATTTGGAAAGGAAACAGATCTCAGTATTCACCTACTTGTAGAATTCCTATTGCTGGCAGTCAGAAAGTTGACCTTCCTACCAAAGCAAGATGTTAAAATGGTTAAGAGATTTGTTGAAAGTAACTGGTAACAGAAAGCCTACAATTAAGATGATCTTCTTCAGAAAGCTATTTGCTATTCTAGCCACAGTAATCAAGGTTGTCATGTCAAATCAGGTTCTTGATTATCCTGGTATAATTTTATGAGTCATCACAGGTCCAAAAACAAACTGATAATAAAACAGTGCTGTTAAGCAAAATTAATTTTATCCGATAATTCACGCCCTTAGTCCCGCCTCCCTCCCCCACCCTACCATATAGATGCTGCCTTTTTCTGTACTGACTTAATCATTTAGAAATCACAGACTTTGTGGGTGACTATATTTTCAGCTTGGGAAAGAAATAATTAAAGACTGACTGTACATAAATTATTGTGCTTGATTCTATCACCAGCCCTTTTAAACTTCTCAAAGGAGCATTCTAGGGCTCAAAGGGCTTTACTAGGTGAATAATTTTCACATGCATGGTACAAAGATCTTTTAGCATTTCTTAAAAATCTTCAAAGATTTAGTGACCAAAAGAGACTTTTTACAAGCATCTATGAAATAAAGGCTAGTACCCTATTTTAAGGATGAAACTGCTGACAAGCAGGGAGACCAAGACCAAGCTGTTTTACCCAAACTAAATTTAATCATATGGAAGTGATACTTTTACCATCCTCAGGTAGACTATTATGAAAAAAGGCTGGTAAAGCATCCTTGAGTATGAAAACCTGAAAAAATGGAATAGTTAATCTGAGAAAATCCCTTCTATTTCTCAAGAAAAGTGATGAAACTTCTTGTGAAGAGTAGCATAATTTCTGCACGGTGCTCGGAAGATAATTCCCACAAGAATTTTAAAGTTTTGACTTCTTTTTGCCTTCATCTTTGAATGAAAAATAGAAATTACATAAACATTAATGAACTGAAAACCTGAAGAAAAAAAGATTAGGATCTGGTATGCTACAATATTCAGATTAGGCTCTATTCCTCTGGTTATCCATCCATATGTTTATGTACATTGTCTTTACAATGGTTTCTATTGAATGGTTATTTTGACCTGAAAATAAGGATATTTTCTGAGGAAGTCTGTGGTCATTTCTATGAATAATCTTTATATTCAAAATGAAAATTTATTTCTCGATTTTAATGCAAATCCAATTTTATCCATCAGAGATTTGCAATGGACATTACTTTAGTGGCCCAATAAAGGCCACTGTATTTCACCTTCATCTGTTTGCAAGAAATTATTTTGTGTGAGCACATATTGTAAAAATACTTCAGAAGTTAGTAAAATTTATATAGTTTTAATCATATTTTGTATCTGCAAACTCCAAAACCAAATCCTGTTCTTTTTGCAAGCCAAGTTTCTGTATTTATGAACTTAGTCATACACATAGTTTGCACAAGACACACAGAGCCTTTATATAAATTAATTCAGCCTATTTTAAAAATAATTTCAAATAAAGAATTTTTGTTTTAAAATAGTTTGTGTAAGCATATAATGTACAGTTAAGTGATGAAGTAAATGAGAGAAATTTTCAAGGAAGTGTTATTAGAAAAACTGAGGGACATAACTTTCTTGAATGCCTATTTCCAAAATATTACATACCACAATCTTCTGTAACTAGCTGCTAATTCTATAAACAAATGTCTCTTTCAGATCATCCATGTCAAATGCTGGTTTGCTATAATCTGTAGAAAACATGACACCTAGGGCTAAGGATTTATTTTGCAGTTACCCTTGTGAGGAAAAAAACCCCAGAAAACAGCAAGTACTAATGGTTTTCCTACACTTAAATACATATTTTGTCATCTTAAGCTTGTCCTTACCTCTATTCAAATTGCACCAGAGGAAAAATATGTGGTTTGGAAAAGTTATTTGATTTGCTGCTTCTCAAAAATCAAGAGTGGTAAAGAAATATTATTAATTCCCTTTTCCTGCAGTATATTCATGCTTTTAGTGGCTCATAAAGTTCTAGACAACTAGAACTGCAGCAGAAATGCCTGGATCTGTTGTAATCTGCCTTTTGTATGTGGAAGGAAAATAATTCAAATTATTTTCAGTAGGAAGAATTGCTTGCACATTTTTCGGCAAACTTCTGTCACTCTGTATGAAGTGGTATTGTGATCAAATTCATCATCGGGTCATAACTTCACCATCTCTTGGCACCATACTCTAAACTTTAAATCACTGCAATATTTTTCTGATTCTTGAGTGACGGAAATTACACGTAAATCAGACCTCTAAGGAATCCATAGCTATTGCAGAAGTCTTTTTGTCCCATTATTCCAATGCAATAACTTCCCTGCTGTTACTTTAAACATTGTAAATAATTTTAGTTCTTTTATAGTAATTGGAAGCTTATGCAATTTTGTGGCTTAATATTGCATATGTAAATATAGGATAATTGAAAATGCCAACTAATAAATGTTCCTAATATAATATTCATAAACCCAGGATATTTCATACAAATATTTGGCCACATATAAGACATCTGAATTAAATTTTGCTTTGAATTAAAAAAAAGGGAAAAAAAAGCGCCTTCATTTTATTGAATTAGGCTTAAAACATACTAGATATTGGAAAAGTGAATGAATTCACACAGAAAGATTAAGGTAACTATAATATCAGAAGATGCATAATCACATTGCTCTTCTTCAGTCTCATTAACAATTTATATTATAAAAATTTACTTCTAGATAGGAAACTGCAATGATGGGTATTGACAAAACAGTCATATTTTTCATGTCAATGTTCCTAACTCTGTTTTATTACTATCTCTTGCATTAAAAGTTATGTCCTCAGCTTGCTCATGGTACATTGCTGCTCACAGCTTCTAAAAAGCAGCAGGTGTGGCATGTAAATTTGCAAGTCAAAATAAAAATTATTTAAAAATTATAACATAACCTCATGAAAACCTAAGTCCACTGCACTCTTTTGAACACTGTATACTTAGGAAGAAGCACTGCTTCATGGCAACCATCAGGCAGCTTTATCAATAAAGAAAATAAGCCACTAAGACTCTAAACACTAAATGTGCCCTATCACTTCAGACAGCCTTTCCACTGCTGCCTGCAGTGTCTTCTGGTGTCTTCTCTGCACTGACAGCCCCAGGTGACAGAGCTCAGGCAGACATTCTGCAAAAGTACTAGCTGAAATACCTGGGTGAATAAGACATTCACCAGGCAGCTGAAATGGTGAAAGGGATGGCGGAGGAATTAAAACAAGTATAAAGTGGAGTCATATTTGAGTCAACGGTGTGTTAACTCTAAAGCAAAATGACAGCTGTGACATCGCTTTATGCATTGTTCCCCTGCTGCTTCTCCTGTTAAATTAGCCTGTTAATGTATTGAAGGGTGATACAAATCCTACAGTATTAATGTAATTATGAAAAAAAATTAAAGAGACCTGCTAGTGATCTTGAAATCACACAGACACCGGTGAACCAAGAGCATATGGTTTTATAAAAACTCTCTGTGTTCTCTGAATGGGTTACAGTATTTGGTGTGTAGGTACTTTTAGTGAACCAGCCTTTGACATCTCACTGGGAGTTGCAACATGGCTGTCTGTTAGTTTGCAAAGGCGCAGTACTTCTGGTCATACACCCACTGGGGTTTCTTCCCCATAGTCATCAAAAAAGTGGTGAAGAAGTGATTTCCCTTTTCTCTGAGACACTTTCTAAGGCTGAATTCTCTGAATTGGATCTGTTTCTGGCTCTCAGGCCACAGGAAAAATTAGACTTACATCTGTACAGACATGAGGGTTGTGTTTGTGTACACAGACCTTTTTCACATCCTTCTTCCCAAATAGCCTGACTTTAATGCACATGGCTTTGAGATGTCAGCTATCTGCCAAAAGCTGAAGACTTGCCCAAGTTGCTTTTGGCTAGCAAATTAGTCAGCATGTGTTTCTACTATGTATGCTATTGGCTTAATTAGGTTTAATTAACAAGTGCTTATGTCTGTTGTAGGGGACAATGGCTACCTAGTGAAGGCTTATTTATTGGCAACATATGGTATTTTGGTGAACGACTGTCAGAACAACTATAATGAAGCATTTAAAAGAACTTGTTCAGTTCAGACTTGGAATACTAAAAATGTTTTTCAGATGTCTGCACAGTTCTTATCTCTTTGAAAATGGACTCAGTGTTTCTTTTAGCATGTTGTGACCTAAGGAGATGGGAGGTGGGAAGAAACTGTCATAATATTACATGATTTAAGCAAAAAAATTGCATGTAAAACAACAGAGATACCTGAAAGCATAAAAGTATTATTTTAAAATAATATAATTTTTAAAACTTACTAAAATTCCTTCTTTGTATCCTAACACATTTATGTACACCCTAGGCTTTACAGTGATAACCAAAGAAGCAGGAACTCCATTTCAAAAGACACAAAACTTTAAGTAACTTATAAATCAGGATACGACTAGAAATGTATACTCATGGACACTATACAAGCACAGACATTAACACTAGTTAAAAAGATTTGCCACAAAAAATTATCAAGCAAAAAAAAAGTAGGCAAATCCCACATACTAAAAGATGCTGGTCTAAACAAACACGGACTTTGTAATATAACGCTTTTTAATAGGATTGGCCGGTAAAAGCACAAATTCAGAACAATAGTTTGCCATTAAAGTTAATCTTCTGATCCAAGGTCGATGCTGACAGTATTTCTGTCTGGATTTTAGCTAGGAGCTCATTGGCAGTTTAACTGCCTCTGAATAAAAATCTTTATTCTTTCATGGAATTATCTTGAATTCTGCTGGAAACAAAGCTCTTTTCTTTTATTACATCTTTGAATTCTTGCTTTCAGGCCTGTACTTGCAAACCAACAATGGAAAAAAGAGCCACACCAGTTCTGGCATCCCTTTTGCACAAAATGGCATGTAAACTGAATTTACAGGCTTCTGAGGAGGTTGCCTTATAAATGGAAATTTCCAGGAGTGAATTTTCATTCTGAATTAGAGTTGTCACCATCAATTCCATCTCTAATATTACTCAGGAGACTCTACATTGTGCCCTTCCTCACTGCTCAGATAAAGAATGATAGACCTCATGTTGGTAAGCAGCTTTCATCACTCCTCTCTCCCTGGAGGAGCTGGGGCCACGAGGTTTATCTATACCACCACATGTTATTGCCAGGGAAAGGGAATCTCTTCCGGGGAGAAGGGTCCCTCTGGTTGAGTAGGCATGGTGAAGGGAGCACTGGGATGGCACTGGTTCCAAGCAATCACATGCCAATCTTTTCTGTATACTGTTGACTTCATTATTGATTTTGTTTCTGTTACTGCTCACTTTCTTATCGCACTGCTGTTTCCAGTAAATTGGTCCTATCTCAACCTATGATCTTTACCGTTTGTGTCTCCAGTTCTCCTCTTCAGCATGCCACAGGGCAAAGGAGAAAAGGAAAGGGGGAGAGAGATTGAACAATGCATGATTTCAGTGGGAATACCATTCTTAAACCATTACAGAGACAAATAAGATATATCAATTTTAAGGGACTGCATGGTGCAGGGCTGTTGTAATACAACAAATACACAGCCAGTTTAAAGTTGAAATGTGGAAAAAGGCAGTCATGGGATCAGAAGCCCTGTCTGATTACTTCTGTGGAAACATTTTATCTGTATGTAATTTATAAAGAAATATCACAAAACCTCTAAATCATTGATATTTAGCCAAGACTGGTGAAACCAGATGGCATTTCAGTTTCTTGTTCTAAGAAAATATTATAAAATACTTGGAGTATATAAAAGCTCACAAAACTAATTTTTATAATGCTGGCAATATGCTTTCAAGAGGAAAAAGGAAAACTATTTTTGACTAATTGCAATGATATTACTTAAATGCAGTTTGTAGGACAAAGTTGATTTAAAACTATCGCATTCCTTCAGTGCCTTAAGGATTCACATGAAGTTTCCACAGTCAGGGCAAATGCAGCCCTAATACAACCCCATAAAAATCAGTGATACAATGCATCTTACACCAAATTTGATTTCAGTATGTACTTCCTTGTTTTAACAAGTAGACCTACTGCTTGGTTCATGCTGTAGTCATGAAAAATATAAACAAGCATATTAAGCAAGTTGAACAATGTTTTTTGGAGGAGAGTATTTCTATCATTACCTTTGTATTTGGGCCCCCACAGTTACTGTTAGTGAAATCCTGGAAGATCTGAGGCACCAATTTCTATCTAGAAAATGTGGACATTAGACAGGATTCCTCATCAAAGTTTTATGAGTCGGCCTATAACAAAATCTATTTTCAAAATAAAAGCTTGCTAATAATATGGTAGACAGGATCAGCTCACCATCACAGTTCATTTGTTGGCCAGATCCTATGTGAACAAGAACAGACTCGTGAAATATATTCTTATTTGTTGAAGGGTAAGGTGCATGTTCTGAGAAATGCTGCTGTGGTTATGAAATAGTATTTCATCAGAAGATGCAGAAATACTTACAAGGGTTGAAATGTAGCTAGGATCTTTTTTAATCCACTCTGAGAATGGTAAGGTAGAATGAAATATAGATAAGAATTATACTTGAAAGCAACATTATAGCAACATTAAAGTGGAAATTCTATTTGTCCAAAAAAGTAAAGAAGCTTCCAGTCAAGCTTCTCACTGAAAGTGTGACAGTGTCCCTCATAAATCCTGAAGTACATGGCTGTTTTAATTATTTATAATTGCTTAATATACACACTGAGTGAAGCCTCATAACTTAATGCTTGACAAGGAAAAAAAGATGTTCCTTCCTACCATATAACCTGTGAGCATTGTGTCATTTTAGGTATGCTGAAGCAAAAAAGGAAAACAGAGTATCCTCACATGAGAATTGATTTGAAACTCCAACAACTGGTGCTCAACAGAAACAGTACTATGCTGGAAAAACAGGAAATGGAATTCTACTCTTTCTCCCTTCTTCCTTCAATACACTTAAGAGACTCTGGTTTTCCCAGCTGTCTAAGGAAAAGGTTAATGTCCTGACCTGTAGGTGTAGATGCTCCTCACGAGAAATATAGCCCCTCAATCCCAAACCTACGCAGTGGACTGAAATAGAAATTAAGACATCAACTGCCCTGAAATTTCCCTATATCCAGGTTTAGGCAGCTCTGTTTTCTCTCTAGGGTTCTCCATGGACCTCACCTTTCACCTGTGTTGTACCAGTAGCTTGAATGCATAACACAAAACTGCATATTGATGAAGTGCTTAAGCCCAAGGGCTGTCAAAAGTCCTAAATCCCCACATGAACCATGGCCTCAGCTCAGGCCTCAATTCAACAAGGGATCAGACTGCAGTATGAGTAAGGCTTCAATTTCACTTGAAATGGTGGAAAGTATAATTGAAAAATATCAGAACAATTTTTAAACTCAGAAGGCCCTTTAAATCATCCTCCTCCCTACATTCTTCAAAATCCCTGTAACTGTGGCCTTCATCTTAGCACCAAGCACTACATTGCACAAAGCCAAGATTAGCCTTGTCATAGTGAAAAATAACCATCTGGCAGCCCTGGTGCAGTGTAACAGTGTTCTACTCAGAAAAGAAACAGTGCATTTTAACTATGGACTGCTAGTCTCATATCTAATACTGTTACTGTGTTTAAAAGTAACTTTAATTGTAGTCACTTTCCAAGGAGGATCAATGACATTTTTTCACAAGAAAGTGGGTGGTGACAAAACTGAAGGGGTGTATGCAATGACATTTAAATTTTGTCCCTCTATTCAAAAGTCTCCATGCCTGCAGAAAATTATAAAAAATATCTAGTATCTGCCAGAAATTTATTCCCAGGTGCCAGCTTTCTGATTCAGAGCAGTATTTCCATTTGCCACTCCTCCTCTGAACATGTCATAGAGTAAGAAAAGCACTGTCGCTGACATGACCCTGATAGGCAGACACACAAACAGAAATGAAAATTATGATGTTCAGTCTCCCGCTCATTGCCAGAATGCCCTTATAATGACACTACTCAGACTTAGTGTTTACTATGGAAAAGAAACAAAGGAGTTTGCCCTGTATGTCTTCCACAAGACTACCCTCACATTTTCTCTAACATAAAATCACTTTCAAAAGTTGCTTTAAACAACATGAAAATTAGGGAACTACTTTCCTGCTATGCACTGAGACAAACCAAAACTACACAAGAAAAAATCTCCTTAACATTCTTAAACTAGCTCTTCTATGCCAAAAAATGCAAAATCATACATCTGCAGATAAAAGGGAATTATAGAAAGAGTAATTTATTATACTCTTCATATATTCATCAGATGTTTGACTGTATAGGCCTTTAACTTCCAACACAGCATTTGCTGCAGTAAAAGCTGGTGCTAAAAACAGTGACCTTGAGATAGGCACAGCTTTAATCTCCATGCAGTAGCTGACCAACTAATGTAAAATCATCAAAAGGCAGAGTAGACATAAGAATAATTCAGAATTTCTTTTCCTCTCCTACTCCTTTCTTCTTTAAAAATAATTGCACTCCTCCATGAAGTCTATTAAAGATAACCTCCTAACTATATTATGACTACACACTTTATGTTTTGCCACTAGATCTCATAATAACAGTTGATCTGGATGTCAACTGTGTTTTCAATTCAAGTAAAGAGCTTACCCAGCATTTCTTCATTATGTGCATTGCTGAATTGTCCCTGACAGCAGGATACGGAATTTTGGCATGCATTTGGTTTGTGCAGTTCATGGAAAGATGCTTAAGGCAAGACTACCTTTCCCTTTTCTTTTCCTACACTGCATCTTTCACACTGATCAGATTTTATCAATTTTTGTTATAAACCATCTTCCAGGGGGATGAATGTAAAGTCTAATTCTGGATTGTGAGTCTCTGAGGCAGAAAGAGTCTTAGTTTTTCTTGATGGTGTTGTGTTTATTACAAAGGTATCCCAAGCCTCACATCAGTTCAGTACAAAAAGTACACATTAATTAGTTTCTGTGAAAGGCACATAAAAGCACAATCACATGAACATAGATTTTGTAGCATAAAATGTCAATCATCCATGTAAGAATGTATTATTTTAACAGTATTAAAAAATTTCTATTTTTAGAAGACAACAAGAGAAGCCAATAGTGAGGAACGTTGCAATGCCCACAATATTTTCAACTCCATGAATTAAAATATGAAAGTGTAAATTAAAACAGGCAACCTCAAACCCATGAAAAATGGGTTCCATGCAATTGAAATAGGCAAAGATGCTTTAGTAATTATTTCCAAACAGAATACAAAATTGAGTCACAATATTTAAAAGAAAAGTATTTTCAAAAATATTATTAGGAAAAGTATCTAGGTAAATACAAGGTTCATACAGAACATTTTATTTATTAAATTTTTATAATAAATTGAATGATCTTCCAGACTTTCCAGATGCAAAGACTTTCTTTTTCTTTCAGTAAATTGAACTTACTTTAAGGATCAACCAAAACTCTACTGTAATATAAGATAGTGAAGCCACATACTGTAGAAGTGATACTCAGAACTGAAAGATGCATCTGGGCAGTTTATTTAACTATTAGATACAGAATTCTCAAGACAGACAATTTAATCATATTATTTATGTAAGGTTCTTTTACTGTGTGGCACAAATGGAAGCAGTGATCCAGGCAGTCCCTTTCTGCCATATTCACCTACCATTTTTACTCATTTCCCTGAGCACCACTGAAGTTTCTTATTCCCTCCTCTGCCCCTCCCGTCTCTTGCCTTCCCCTCCCCTCCCCTTCCCTCCCCCTCCCCCTCCTCCTCTGGGATGAATCTTACAACAAATATAAACAGAGAGATATTACTACTAATAAAAAGCTTCGAGCAGCAAGGAAGTTAATTCTTTTTGTATGAAGGCAGGTTTTTTTAAAACAGTGTTTACTCATAGAAGGGGATTACTGGAAATGAGAGACAGGTAATTGTTTCTCTCAGTGGTAAACATGAATTACTACTTTGTTTCCAAAGGAGTTTCACACACCCTCTAAAAGTTGAATGGCATGTAAGGTGAAATGCAAGATTGAAAAGATAGAAAAGCTCTTTGTTGATTATAAGCTTAGTTGAGAAGAAAAAGAGACAACAGAGCCATGGGTTGGCATCAGACATGCATGATGCAGGAACATTAGTCATGTAAACAAGTCAACCTGAAAGGATTAATAAGATAAATTATACCCTAGTTATCACCATCTGAAAATCTGAAAGAAAATATTCTATCTAAACACCAAATCACATGTTCCACAAATAAAGGATAAAAGTTGATGATCTAGATAATAAAACAGATTCTTATAGGCAAGCTACTGGTAAAAAACGAATGGAATCCGTGCTCCAGGTTTTGCAGTAGCAAACAACTGCCTGTTTGCCTGGGCATTTCTCTTTTAATTGCGATATAATGATTTTCCTTGCACTAACCAGCAGTTTGGGCCAGAAATCTCTGGCACAAAACCTCCAAATAAGCAATTTTGCATAGTCATAAGTCTTGTGCTCCAGACCCTTCACCAGCTCCATTGCCCTTCTCTGGACAAGCTCCAGCTCCTCAGTGTCTTTCTTCTTGTGAGGGGCCCAGAACTGGACACAAGATTCAAGGTGAGGCCTCACCAGTGCAGATTAAAAGGGGATAAACCCTTCCCTAGTCTTGATGCCCACACTATGTCAGATACAATCTTGGAATATCCTATCATTGGCCTCAGCCCATGGATCCATTCTGTCCTCTAGAGCCTTCCTTCCTCCAGCAGATCAATACTCCCACCTGATTTCGTGTCATCTGCAAACTGAATGAGATGCCACTTCATCACCTTGGTGACTAGTTCCAATCCTGCAGATTTACCACAAGAAACCAAGGCTCTTTTTCTGCCAGCCATGTGCTAGAGTACATACTGCTCCTAAATATTCCCTAGCACTATGAAAAATTTATCAATTACATTTTATTTTGATGATGGACCTGAAATTTTCCTGCTTTATTTCTACTTTTTGGGGCCTGCCTACACAGTCTGTGTTTGGGACTTGCCTGCCCTCTGTGCACAAAACCTTCTAAGTCTCCTTAAGTGGGTGTTTCCATCTAACAGGGAAGGCCTACAGACATGTGCCTCGCCTTGCCTATTCAGCCACCAGCTATCTACAGATTTTGGGAATGCTTTTTGTTTTTCATAGCTCTCTTTCTTGACAGCCTCTGCTTTGGAATTCTCACAGAGATCTACCTCTGAGGGGAAAGGACTAGGATTGAGAAGTATGCTTGTGACCAAAGTGAAGGACCAGACCTTTTGCTTTACTGAACCTCATACCATTGTCCTTGGCCCATTGATCCAGCCTGTCCAGATCCTCTGTAGAACCTTCTGACCCTCTGGCAGACCAACAGTCTTCTCCCATTTGTTGCCATCTGCAAATGGACTGAGGGTACCCTTGATGACCTCAGTCAGGTCTTCTATAAAGGTGTTAAAACTGGTTTCAACACTGAGCCCTGGAGAGCCCCAATAGTGACCGGCTGCCAGCTGATGTAACTCTGTTGCGGAGGCACAGGTCAGTCACAGGCAGACCAACAGGATCAGGTGAAAGCCGTTTATTCCAGATCAGAAGGCTACTTATATACATCTTCTACTTCTCTATATCTAAGCAGTAGATTGGTTACTAGCTACTTGTTTACACATCTAAATGAATCACTTAGAGCGATGGTGAGCTGTCATACAAACGTTGCTTCTGTTGGCTCTGCTAAGCTAATGCTGGATTGTGCACATCTCACTGCTCTGCCTATTAAGAACACCCAACATATCCCCTGTTTTCTTTTTGCACGAGCCAGGCCTGATTGATGTATTTTTCTATCACTCTGTGAATTAGCATAGAGCAGCATTGCAAAGCACAGCAAAACAACATTTTGAAAGTTATATTATTAAAAGTAACAACAACACTGTCTTACACAAATTTTTGAGCTACTCAGTGATTCTTCAGCTTTGAGCAACCTTTCTACTTTAACTTGTTACTATACGGTTGCTTAAAATAATTTTTCTAGCAAGTACTACTTTAGCTAATTGAAACTGTGAAAACAATATACACTGTTGCTCTAAAGTCTCTGTCAAACTCAAATCTTGATTAAAGAGTCCATGATTTCTTCTGAACTCTGGTTCTTGAATCTGATCAGGTGAGCAGGTAATTGCTTTAAACCTGTTGGTGATAGAACACATGCATACTCCCTTCTTCAGGTTAACAGGTTATTTGAGCTTTGTTATTACGTGTTATTACACACTCAGTTGTGGGTTTTGCATTATGAGTGAAGGTGATCAAGGTAACAGGTGCAACTACAGGTGCAATACGTAAGAGAAAGAGAACAGTACTTTAAAAGCATACAGATTATCAACTATTTAACTGTTAGCTATTACCCAGGGTTTACAATCACTGGAGAGTCCCATGTTACAGGCGAGACCTGAAGTCCTTTCCCGGGCAAGGCTTTCAAGTTTACCTGAAAGGGGTTCCAGTTCTTATCAAGCCGAATTGGTGAGCCAAAATGACTCAATTGCATTTTTAGAGCAGAAACATCTGGGATTAAAGATCCAGTACTCGATCAGCTTAGGGCCAGGGCTTGGCCAGAGCCCAGGCCTTCACTGAGAGAGTCTTTTTAAATCCTTCAAACAAGCCTCTATTAATAGCAATTTTTTAAAACAATACACTTCTTACAGATAATTACACAGGGTTATGTGAAAATTTCTAAAGTAGTCGGCGTTGTCATTTAGTCTTAACTAAGTAATCAGTGGTACCATAAACAAACTACAAATAGTTGTGAACAAAGAAATACATATGTGTAGCATCAAATAATATCTTCTGGATAATGCTCTCTATAAAAACTTAATAAATTCATATCATTACATTAACAACACATCTAGAATTGTTAATATAGTGACAGTAACTGTTCTGAAAAAGTGAGATTATGTTTTCTACACATCTATGCATATATGACAGTAAAGCAAAATGAAAACAAGAGAGAAGCACTAAGCATCTTACAATTAATAATAGTCATGATTTGAAATTGATGTTCATTCTTCTCTGTTACTTACAGAAGGTAAAGCTGTAAAAGTTGTTATAGTTATCTTGATTGACTAATGTAGAACATTCAGAACCATAGGATTTGTGATGAAATTAAGGATTTGACAAATTGCATCTTCACTTACTTGTCTTATCAATTCTTTATCATGAACATTTCAGTTGACTTTATCTTATCTCTATAGCAAAGGAACTGTAAAGAAAAGAACTGTAAAGAAACTCTTTCCCCTGTTTCCCCCTTCTTTTTTTGTTTTGTTTTGTTTTGTTTTGTCTTGTTTTGCATGTTTTGACAGAACTTAAACTTTAACTTCACTTAAAACTAAGATAAATCGAACAGAGCTTAAAGTCAACATAATTGAAACTGAAGAGAAATTAATCTTCAGCACTTAAAAAATAAGTTTTATCTCATAGGCGCCTCTACTTAGATTTACATGCCAGCAAAATCCAAATTAACACAGACAATTCACACACACGCACAAGGAAACAAACTGCATAGCAGCTGCAGGATTTACTGCAGGTATCAGACTTGCTTTTGTTAGACTTTACATAAATTTTGATCAACTTAAAGTTGACAGGTCTGAGCTACAAACTCAGAATACATAAAAGACTCGAACAACATTATTAGTACATTTGCTGCAGCATACCTGTGGAAAGAAAAAACAAATCTTTTGAATTAGAGAAGTAGTCACTCTGGATGGCTTTGCAAGCGTTTATCTTTAAACCTACCAAACTAGCTACAAGGTTAAGGGTACACCTTGAGAGTTTCAGATACAGCAGAACTCAACTTATTTTGACCTCTCCCGTATAAGAAACTACTGAAAATTCATCATACAGCAGTTAAACATCAGTGAATAATATCAAGAGAAATAACTGAGTTGTAAATGAAACAGCAGCAACGTAGAACTTTAGAGGGTAGGATTTTTGTAGGATTAACTGGAAAGAAATTTAAAGTGTGGCAGACAGGTCTTGTTGAAAATGCCTGCTTAACAGTCAGTACTCCTCTGAGATAAGTGTAAGTTTACTAAGATGTTTTTGACGTGCAGCTTTACTCACAGGAATGAACCTGCTTGATTCGCAGATGGTAATACAACTTCCTGTAAATATAATTACAGTAGGTTTGAGATGTAAAAAAGACACAGTGATACATGTATACAAGGACTGTGGCCTCTCTGCCATAAGGGCAAAGAACATCGGGAACTCAGGTACTGAACAGACAACACTGAATTACTTTTCTCGGCAATTAATGTACTTAAACTATTTTGATGTTAAGGTCATGTGCAAGCTGTAGGTGACAAGGAAGAACAAGCACATTTAAATTTGTGAACAGCTGTACTAGCTGGAAATGTTGTCACATGTGTTTATGGCAAAACAGTCACATTTAAATTGTTTTATTAAAGGTGTGTATGCAAACAGGTAAAGGTAGCACTACACTTTGTACAGTAGAAAACCATGAGCTAATTATATTTGATTCTCAAAAGTTTCTGCAGATAACAAATATGGATTTAAAGTTAATTGCTGTAGCTATACTGTGCTGTGTTTAATTATGTTTTAATATTTGGGTTGTTCCAGGCAGCTCAAGGAATCTGAAGGCCAAACAGCAGGAGTAGTGCCAAGTTAGCTTCGAAGCTTGATGCTAGGTAGAAAACAAGATAAATTTTTTCCTGTGGGAAAAAACAAGTTTTATCAGAGTTGGATAATGTTAGAATTTCAACAGAAAGCCTGTAAAAGTCCTTAAAGGAAACATACACAGTGAGAAAGCAAAAGGGGGGTTGCTGCCGTGATTTAAGGCAGAATGTCATGGTTCACATACCAACTCTGTGGAGGTAAGATAAAATGTCAATTAACTTAACAATTCGTAAGACTTTCAGAGCATAAAAGATACACATAAAACACATTCTAAACTATCTCATTTAACCAAACTGTTATCATTATTGTTGTCTGGTTTTGAAAAGCTGGAAACAAATTCAAAATACAACTCAGTTGCACCAATCAAAAAGGCAGGGTGGGGGTCAGGAAGCTGCTGTTTCTTCTGTGCAGCTTTCTTGCTTCTCTCGAAGACATCCCGAAATGGCTCTGGTCGCATGGTCAGTTGCTCTGCCAGTCGGTCGTGGCTGAGTCAGCTCTCCGGCCGAGGGGTGAGCACCAGCGACAGCAGGACGATGCCAGACTGGGGATGCGTCATGTAAAAAGCAGATCTTCAAGTAGGGAGGAAGGTCAGAGAAGGCATACGATTTGTTTACGGGTGAGGCAGCTCTAGCAGGTAGATTAAGAGGTATTGCTTGCAAGGTTTCTGCTAAATCTTGGATGGCAATTGAAAAATCAGTAGAGGTCAATGGACCAGCCTCGACCTCCCCTTGAGAGGGGGATTGGGGGTCAGCCTCTACGAGGCTGCGTCCTCGACCTTGGCGGCCTCCGGTGTTGGGGGTGGCGGGGGGGGGAGCTTCAGTTCCCACCGGTTCTGAGGGTGGAGGGGGGGGGGGTCGGTACTCATGAGGAAATGTCCAGCATAGTGGAAAAAAGATTGTTGGTAGAAAAGGCTTGCAGGGGCTCTCTGATTTCATAGCATGTAAAACATCTACTGTGGTCTTCTATAAAGGAACATACTTTGTTGCCTCCTTTGCTTCCTTGCCGCCTGCAGCTACAGTGTCCCAGAGCGCTCTCCCGATCACCCCCCAGGTGTAGATCCCAAAAGTCACAGAGGCACCCGATATCAGTCTGTGCTCCCACACCCAGCTAAAAAAGCTTTTCAAAGCCGAGGCATCATATTTCTGTGCTCTCTTAGAGAGAATAAGTTGGAGGAGGCTTTGGACTACATCCCGTTCGTCTGACCCCATCTCCTCCGTACAGCCGACTCACCTGTTTTCGGTGAGATTTACGTCTTCTTGACGTGTTGCAGAGCTCTGTCTTGTTCATCCTGCACGGGACTGCAGGGAAACTTTAGGCCATTAATCACTTCATCCTGCAGGGAAACTTTAGGCCATTCATCCTGCCAGGGCCAGCAGGGAAATTCGACCATCTTCTCCGCCCCCGCACACACAAGCAATTCGTTATGAACTAATTCAGGCAAGTCGGGGTCACCATTTGTTGCGGAGGCTCGGGTCAATCACAGGCAGACCAACAGGATCAGGTGAAAGCCGTTTATTCCAGATCAGAAGGCTACTTATATACATCTTCTACTTCTCTATATCTAAGCAGTAGATTGGTTACTAGCTACTTGTTTACACATCTAAATGAATCACTTAGAGCGATGGTGAGCTGTCATACAAACGCTGCTTCTGTTGGCTCTGCTAAGCTAATGCTGGACTGTGCACATCTCACTGCCCTGCCTATTAAGAACACCCAACATAACTCCATTCACCAGCACTTTAGGCCCAGCCACCCAGTCTGTTTTTATCCAGCAAAGAGTGCACTCATCCAAGACATGGACTGCCTGTTCTCCAGGAGAATACTGTGGGACGCAGAACTGAAGGCTTTACGGAAGTCCAGGTAGACTACATCCACAGCCTTTCCCTCATTTACTACGGAGAAATGAAGCATGCTACAAAAGAAACACGGTCTGCTCTCTCAGAAATACCTTACTTTACTCTTTTGTTGTTTTCTAATGCTTCCTTCCTATACTACTACTACTGCTACTACTACTACTACTACCAATAATAATAAAAATAATAATAAATAGACCTATATTTTCAAGTTTAAAGCACGTGGATATTTTCAACTGGAAATCTTGAACAATGGCAAAAAAGTCTTCAAGCAATTGTGGAAGATATAGAAGTAACATATGTTTCCAATCAAAATATTTATTTCCAGAAGACTTAGCCCATTAAATGCTGTAGATCTTGGAACAGTTAATGCCCTTCTTGGGCTACTGTATAGAAGAAATTGCAGCTTTTCTGTACTACTATGTAATTTCTGGGTATTTCTTCATATTGATGTGCATCAATGGTGCTCACATGCAATGAACTGCAGATAACTCAAGGGAATATAAAAATTTCTGAAAAGTTTACCATACCATTTTAATATTTTTTTTTTCCTTTAGGAAGAGAGATACTTTTAAAAATAATTTTTTCAATTGTAAGTGCTTTCAACTTCCTTATGAGCATATCTGCTGGTAGGTATAGTGGGAACATGTTATAAAGAAGCCATGACTTTACAAGATGTAGAACTTCAATGTCTCATCAATTTGGATGCACTCGCATTTCTTTAACCAACCATTGTGCTGGTTTTTCATGGGTTTGTTTTCGCTTTTTTGGTTGGTTGGTTGGGGTTTTGTTTAGGAGTTTGTGTTTTTCTTTTTTTTGTTTGTTTGTTTTTTCTTTTTTTTTTTTAATAGAGTGAAAATAGTTGATTTCTGCAAGGCAGGGAAGTAAATATAAGTTAGCAGCAATAATACATCAGGAAGTACAGTCAAGATTGTTGAATACAGAAAGTTATGACCATTTGTTGACCAATCTACTAATTCCAGTCAAGATTACTATAAAAAGTCTCAGTCCTAAGGAAATATCATATGTGATTGACAGGGAGGGGGTTTTGCCCACTAGAAACAGTCAGACTTTCTTAGGACAGTATAGGTCTTTGCTTTTCTTCAGTACACTGTTTCAGATGTTAGAATCTAAATGAAGAAGGACACCTGGTAGAGGTTCAAAGGAGTATCTTGGTAGATAAGAAGTGAAAGATAATTGAGACTTCTACCATATAACAGCAACTTGCAGCCACTGTATTATGTTCTTATTTAAGAAACGCTTATTAATTCTCACTAAGAATCACAGGTCTGAGAAACCTGAGTCAAGATTTATAAAACGGATACTATGAAAAAAGAAAATTCCAGAAGTTACTTTTGTAAATAATGTAGGAGCTGTACTACAGCATAAAAAGCATCACATTAAATGAGCATTATTATTTCAAACATATGTATAAACATGTAGAAATGCCTGTGACTTGCTGTTTATGAGAAAGCTCAACATATATTTGATTTAAAATGTAGATTGATTGATTTTTTTTAGTACTTTCCATAGTTTTTATCACTTAAGGGTAGATAAAACAGAGCTTTTTAGTATACATAAACTAAACCATGCACTGTGTATAGAAATGTCTGCTTATATTCCCCAGACTGCTATGACTTCCAGCAAAAGATTGTTTTCAAGTTGTTTTTGGCTAAAGATTAGGAGAAACTCCACCAGAAAGAAGACATGGTTTACGACCACACATTATCAATGTAGCATGTGGTGGCTAGCATGAAATCTGTTTGTCTGCAGATGTGGTTCCTTCCCTTTGGAATGACTGCAGCTCTGTTAGATGTAGATGTTTAAGAGCACAAAGCTGTGATCCATGTTGCTTGGAGTTCTTTCTTCTCGTATTGGCTTAGTTGCTAAAACTTTGGGTACACCAGATGCCTCTCACTATTTTTTTCAGTTGCATCTCTTTTCTGTCATGAATTTCTGGCTAAAATCTTAATATTTGACAAAAACAAATAACCAAAAGGTATCTCTGTGGTTACATGTTGTTGGGAGTTCTTAATAGGCAGAGCAGTGAGATGTGCACAATCCAGCATTAGCTTAGCAGAGCCAACAGAAGCAACGTTTGTATGACAGCTCACCATCGTTCTAAGTGATTCGTTTAGATGTGTAAACAAGTAGCTAGTAACCAATCTATTGCTTAGATATAGAGAAGTAGAAGATGTATATAAGTAGCCTTCTGATCTGGAATAAACGGCTTTCACCTGATCCTGTTGGTCTGCCTGTGATTGACCCGAGCCTCCGCAACAACATCTGACTACACACCCCAAATTTTTCATGAAGCAAATGGAAATTGGGGTAGTACGGAGGAACCTGCACAGAACTGTTCCACGTCAAAAGCACTGCTATGCAGTTACCAGGTGAAAGTATCTGATAATAATGCCCCCCTTGACACAAGGAGAATGGAACCACTGGCAGTGTTCCTTTAAGAGGAATGTCGAGACTCCTCTCTTTTGAAAAAGCAAGCTTCTCCACTTGATTCTGTACCTCTCGGCCATCCCTATATTTTGTGGAGGGGTAAGACAGTCCTCCCAATGGCTGCTGTTGGTCCTCTCTCATGTTGGCACATTATCCTGTTGTGCTAGTGCTGTTCTAGCAGTTTGCATTGATCAATTAAGTATGGCTGCTATTCCTGTGTATCAGCAGTTGTAAATGCCAAATGAAAAATTCAACTAAATGAAAAATTCAATGTTTTGACAGTTGCTTTTTTCCAGTGGAGGTCTGAGTGCGCTCTTTGAAAATTATTTTAATATACCATTAGCACCAATCATATTCCTTCAGTTCTTAAAGGTTGTTTTGTGGTTATTAGAACAAGTTCCTCATTGCAATGGGTTGAACTACTTCATCCTTACTCCAAAACGGAAATCAGTGTACTGCAAAACTACAAGCAATCAGAGAGTATCTCTTTTCCTTGCAGAAGTGCATCAAGGACCAGTTTCCAACAAAATACCCAGTACACGGTTAATAACAAGCTCTAAATGAGATAGCATGGACACTGGAAGTGACCTAGAAGTGGTCACTAATTGCAAAGCAGGTTTGTGACTCTTTACTGTATTTTGGCATGCTTCCATTTCCATCCTAAATCTTCTTTTCCACGACTGATATGAGCATAGACCCCTATATTTTGAAGCAGAATCTTAAATAGGGTTTGTGGAGAACCCCTTAACAAAACCCCCTTGTGTTTTAGCCCTTTAAAAGCACACCTTTGATAACAGGAAATTAAAATATAAGGATTTTCCTACAAAGATCTCATGAAAATCAGGTAATTGAAGTTAAAACCTACACTCTTTGCAAAATACTCCAAAGCAGTTATTAAAAAAATTCCTTAGAAGAAGTACTCAGGGTTTTTTAGCCAACATTTTTATTGTATTCTAGCTGAAAGAGATACAGCCCTAAATCTAAAGTCTATGAGGTTTATTTTTGGAGAAAAAGAAAAATCGGTAGGTATAAATCCCAACCTTGTTTTTGTGACTGCTTCCCTTTAATAACCTTCAGCACCTATGGAACCCTGATACTTAATTTACAAACTAGAGACTTCTTCCTTTTGAATTGAAAGGAGAGGTCTTTTAGTAGTGATCTGTAGCTGGATCTTTAAGTTCTTACTGAACTGGAAACAATCACTAGACACATAATCAGCCCTATCCCCAGCAACGGAAACCCCTCAGTCCTTCAGATACCCATGGATAAAAGGTTGGGTTTACAAATAGCAGAGAAAGAACTGGGCCCAACCTATTTGCAACAAAAACACAACCCCACTTGACTAAATGCTTTTTCTTAAAACACCTCTGACACATGAATGTTCAGGAAATTTATGTAAAAGATTAGTTTCAAGTGGTAACACAACAACAGACACTTTTATTCAGACTGACTAAACATAATTTTGAATTAGAATATTTTTAATATAATGAAAGAAGTTATTTGACTAATTTATTCTTTGCTTCACAGAAACATTCTGACTTCCCTTTAAAGTTAATGAGATAGACACCAAGCCAATTTTTCTTTTCCAATCTGGAATTGCAAGACTGGATGAAACAGGGTTTCATATTTGTGGCTGATTTTACCCTGAAACCTGAGGGTGTTACCTGGTATGTTAAAAAAAAAAAAAATCAAGCCAACCAGTGATTATTTTGTGGGACCAAACCAACACCACTATACATAAGAAGTGGTGTAGGAATATCTGAATTGATTGGCTTCAGTGTTCTTTCATAAAACCTGAGGACTACATCACAGTGGAAGTTTTTGGATTCCCCCAGTGAACCACTGACTCTTTCATTTCATTGTACAGCAGCTGAAGAGGAAGATGTAACTTCTGAGTATGTCCTGCCATGATTTTCTGCAGCCTTGAAAAACACATCATTTCCCCCTCTCATCAGTAAGTAGGCAGAAGGGTTAATGCAAATGGGAAAAGAGAAAACGGTGTGCAGAACAGAATATCATGTATTCTAAAAACAGTATTGCAGAATTTTAAATTAAAAGAA
The DNA here is from genome assembly GCA_036785705.1 of Acanthornis magna. Taxonomy (NCBI): domain Eukaryota; kingdom Metazoa; phylum Chordata; class Aves; order Passeriformes; family Acanthizidae; genus Acanthornis; species Acanthornis magna. Next base: position 454,572 of record JAWUZG010000149.1, read on the forward strand.
AAACAGACATATCACCATCCTGTATGAGCTCCAACATGTCATTCTTCACTGTGCGAAAATCTCAGTCTGGTACTGACCGTGCTGTGGTGCTGGTGACCAGACCCAGTGTGAATCCCACATAAGATATCTACATGGTCTCACAGTTTATCCTTTGTACATAGACCAAAGGTATACTTATTTTCTTTCTGTGCTTTAACCAGACCCAAGGATTAAGACAAGTTCACAACTTCTTTTCTTCCTACCTATAAAAGTAAAACATGAGTCAACCTCCCACATAATAAGCTAAAGGACAAAGTATAAATATCAACTAGAAAATCCTTTCAGCAAAACACAACCAAAATCTTTTTATAATTTCTTCTATTCTGCATAAATTGATCACAAATCCCAGTGACTTTGCAGCTCCATAATCATGAAGCATCTTTTGATTAGTGATGTATTTGTTCGTGCGATTGCATGTGAGCATGCAGACTTGATAATATGGAGGAAGAGAAAAAGTGGAAGAAGAGTCTCATATTTAAAAACACAGGTGCTAAAACACACCTGAATTTCTGAATCCCAGAAATGGACAGAGTGACTTGCAAGGAAAAAATCCACAAAAAAAGTGTAAAGCACAACTTTGAATCACTTAATACAGTGTCACTTTTACAATTGAGCTTGCATTTCATAAAATCTGATTTTTAATAAAAGGAAGAAATACATTTAGCCTTATTTTTGTATAAAATTTTGGAAAAAAACCAACCAAGAATTCAAACAGCAAGAAAAATGTTCCACCACTTTCTTATCATATGATTGAAAAGCTAAGGTCTTTTGGACTCTTAATTACAGCAATATCTTTTCTTATTCTCCATGTATTTATTTTGTGGTAAAACTACATTAATACGTCTGTTTTCACAGACATACATATGTGCAAACTGAAGATCTAAATTAAGGTGATATTACTTCAGGCAGGCTGTTTGCATTTATCAATGTCATGACAATACTTTCAGTGTGCTCTAACATTATTTTTTAGGTGCCACTTGCAGTTTGCCATTTATACTGAAGAACAGAAGATCTAAAATGCTGAAAGCAGAAGACAACAGCATTCCCTGGCATCTGATGCTCTTAAAAGGGACATTTTTAATCAGACCATATTAATTTTGAATAATCATTTGCAATTGGAAAAGGGAAAAAAAGTGACGCTACTTTGGTTTGACTTCAATGGATCATGGCATAAACTGAAAGCTTAGCACCAGTGGATCAGGTTGTCTTCCCCACACTTCAGGTTCACTGAATGGCCTTCCTGGGAATCAAACAGATCAGTTCTTTCCTTGTGCTATTTTATATGTACACGTCTATGTATACATTGATGTAATTACATGTATGTATGTGTATATATATGTATGTATGTAGGTATGTATATGCATAAACAACTTTCTGATTTACTGAAGAAAAACAAAATGTTTTTTCAGAACAATCTAGAAAAAAATTATACCCTGTATCATACAATATTTTGTGTCTTATCCATAATTTTGTATATAACACACTTAGTGCCCTAAACATACCTGTGAGTTTCCCTTTCTGCTCAGCTGATGCAAGAGAAAGCTGGGAATAACATTTATACATTTTACTATTATTTCATATGTACAGGATATTTATAAAATATACTTTTCCAGAAGATTTGGAAAAGCATTAATATGCACTTTTTCATTCAATTAACACATTGATATATCTTATTCATAAGTGGGCAACTAACAGTCACATACTAGATAGAAGATGGAGTTCAGTCAGAGGCTTAAGGCAGGCTGCCTTCTAAAAAGGAAGACTCTTCCTGGCTTGGGCCAGATGCTAGTAGCCCTGTTTTCTGTAATAATCTCCCACTCATGAAGAAAATATCTAACTAGGACCAAGACACCATGTAATAGTTTGTCAAATGTTTTCAATGAAAAAAATAATAATACAACAAAGTAAATATTTAAAGCAGCACTTAAAGATAAACTAAACTCTGTTTTCCACTCTCTCATGCTTTTCAAATACTTATTATGCCAATAAATGTTTTCTTCATTTTTAGTGGAGATTTACTGCAGATGTCTTGCAATGATATGACAAAGTTCAGGGCATTGTCAATAAGGTGATTAATTTGAAGATTTCTATTTTTAAAGTTCTGCTACATTCCCATTAGAAGTTAAAAACTCTGTGGAATAAAAAATTCAAATGACTAAATGAGAAACCAAAACAAATGAAAAAACAAACAAAAATGAGGGACAGAAGGATATCTTGAGAAAGATTTTTTTTTCTGCACTCAAGAGCTGCTTCTAAAATATTTTCTATACTGTATTGCGGATAAACTACATTGTAGCACTTCCTTGTGCAAATAAGTAAAGCAGTCCCACATGTTCTTCACAGGCAAAAGAAGATATTAATGCAGAGCAGCAAAATTATGAAAGACCTTAAAATAAGAAAGAGTGGGCAAAGAGGGACAAATATGCCCTATAGCAAAATTCTACCCAGCAATATTTCCACAACTGCTCAGGTTTCTTGAGAAGAAAGCTGTGTTTGATAATTAGGTTAACATAAGTGATTCTGGATGGTTGCTTTTGTCTCTGAGGAAACAGAAAACTCTCAATATATTTTGGGTCACTCAGTATGTTTTACTACCTAGAGATACCTAGGATGAAATCCTTTCTCATCTGAAGTGAATGGGACCTGTTGAACGTATGGAGACCTACAGTTAGCCCTGCACCTCATTCATGGAGAGTCTCTCCTGCTTTATAACTCAAGGGATGGGGACACACATCCACTTGACTTGCGCTATTAAACAAGGTAGGATAACGTGTCAGGCAGAGAAAAGGAGATGAGGTTTATGGCTGTGCTGAAGCTGGCAGCCCACACTCAAGGGAAACCATTAGAAGAAAACCATCCTGGTGCAATACTCTATACACAACCTGTTACACTCCTAGGGTCTTCTGTGAGGTGTCCAACAGCTTGCAAGAGAAGTAAATTGGGATAAAAGTAAACATGCTTCTCTTTCCTATTGTGCTCAAACACAGGGGCAAAACGTGCCAGGCTTTGTTGAGCAATTTGCTTGTGCGGAGTTTTGCTCAATTGAGAATTCAGAAGTTATCTTGTGGTTTGGCAGGCTAGTTCAGAGAGAAATAACCAAAACTCAAAACTTATTTAAAAACATGTGGGACCTTGTCTGTACTATCTGACCAGTTCAGCAGGAGTCCTATGTGAACCACTTAAAGAAAAATCCTTTAGAACACAGACTTTTCCCAGAGTATCTCAGACTAAGACAGACCTAAAGTTCAACAATTGCCTGTGATTATTTTTCTCCACACATTTATTTGCTTTCTTTTTTCCCTTGGTGGAATTGATAGTTTAAGGAAAGAAATTTTTGAACGTTCTAATTCAAACTAGGTGTGATTTCAAAATAAAAATATCTAGTTATTTAAACAAAAACTTGAAAGAGGCATTCAGGTATCTATATACATTCAGACACATCAGAATTTATAAGAAATACAGGCAAAATCAAGCTCCTAATAAAATCATGTAAATAAAGCCAAAATGGACAAAGCTTTATCACATTAATTAAATTAATTAAATACCTCTGCTCTTTTAGAGGAGTTGCATTGAGGTGACTGCTCTTCACTTCAGGAGCATCACTTCAGCATTTCTCTTGAAAATGAAATGCCATTTGCTGAATTGACCTGCAAGACTGTAGAATTTGCCATGCAAAATGCATATGGAAAATATCCCTAAATGTTTACCCACATCTTCCTTTTGCTAGAGAAATATTTCTCAGCTTCGTTGAGCTAAAGAAAAATCTAGGGGAAAGAAAAGAAAGGAGGTGAAGAGAGGAAAGAAGAAGAGAGGAGAGGAGAGGAGAGGAGAGGAGAGGAGAGGAGAGGAGAGGAGAGGAGAGGAGAGGACAGGACAGGACAGGACAGGACAGGACAGGACAGGACACATAGGACAGGACAGGACAGGAAAAGACACACAGGACAGGACAGGACAAGACAGGACAGGAGACATTTCACTTGCAGGTATGAAAAGAACTGATAAAAGTGATCTTGTATTGTTCCACCTTCAGAAGATTAATCACATATCTCTTTCATTTAAGTGGAATACTTTATTAAAAACCAAAATATGGGCAATACAAGAACATTTACTTCAATGTATAATAATGCTAAATGGTGCATGTCCACCTGTACTCCTGTATGCCTTGTGTTCCTTACTCTCTGCTTTTTGGAGTTTATATGGGTGAGATTTGCAAATCATTTTATTGCAAAATTAATGAAGATGTAATGGTTTCACTTATGAGATCCAGTCTGTTCCCAAAGTACAATCTACTGCCAGTTTTAGGGCATAGACATTCTCCTGAGTTATGCTCTAGGGTCATGTTGCATAGAGACTTTCTTCTGCATGGATGCTACTTAACTCCAACAGCTGAGCACCTGAGCATGCATAAGCACATTAACAGACAGTAAAACTACAGCAGAAAATGTGAGTGGCTGGGTAGAAGATGTCTTACTATCAACTCTTGAATTTATAATGTTGAGTTATGGATATGGGCATACTTTTCATTGCTTTTGAGCTCAGGTGGATAGATGGAAAATCATTCTTGTGCAAAAGATACACACAAACTCGACCAAACAACACCAAAAAAGCAACAAAGACCCAAAACAACAAAAACACAACCCCTCCCTGCCCCCACCATCCCCTCCACACCAAAGAAATGTTCAACAACCCAGCTATACTATACTCATTAGCTTTCTTGTTTTCACATAAACACCCTTTCAGTGACTTTGGCTGCTCTTTCCTCAACAAGCAGTATTATTATTAACTCTTCATCACGCTCTCTAACTGCTAAATATTCAGATATTTGGACTGCTAAACACAGTTATTCTACTGTCTGTGTAATCATGATGTGGTTTTCTGCAATAGAAGGTATATTGGTATTTTAGAAGCAGGAATATATAAGTTGAATTGAACAGGATGGATCTATTTTTCCTTTCCTTTGTAGCAATTTTCTACTGGGTGATGCCATTGATTATGACCATACCAGTGTATCAGAATACATGGATAGATGAATGACATGCCTTTTTAACTGGATTCTTCACGTGGATGTTCACTTGATGACTGAGCAGATGATACATATTTGTGACAATTTTATGTGTACGTCAAATGGTGGAATTTACTATTTCATATTGTGAAAAATTTATATATTCCATTAATAATCACAGTTATCATTCCATGTTAGTCCTTCAGGATATAAACTGAGACACCTGTATTGTAGTGGAAGGGCAGCATAAGTAGAAAAACCCAGAAGTGGACAGTGCTGGATGACTCAGATAATTAATTGTTTTCATGATGTGAGCAACAGTTACTGTTCACAATCTTGCCTGAAGTTCGATGGCATTTTACTAAGGAAATGTCCACATTTGTCAAGAATTGCATCACACCAGTACTGAAATGTTCCCTCCCTGTTTAATTCCTCTCCCCCGTTCTCCTCCCCATCACTATCCTTGTACAACAACAACTGCTTTCACATAATTTCTCCACTTCCCATTGGGTTCTAAAGACATATTGGTTAATTCCATTCCATCAAGAATATGGAAGCCCAGAGCTTTTAGGGCATGGGGAAAGTTGGAAACAGACTTAATGCCTTTTTGCCACCGGAGCATCCACAGATGCTACAGCTGTAGCAGGCCAGCAAATTACAGCACCTGCATTATGAAGAGACAGCAGAACCAGACAATCTGCTCTCATCTGGACTCTACCAGACTGAAATCTGAGGTCTGCAGCAGAAGGTTGGTATAAGAACAGCTCACATGGTGTTTATAACCTCAGCATAGGCAAGAACCTCTTCTGAAGGAATGAGGGGCAGAAGTATGACAGAGAGAAACAGCTGCCTAACTCTAGCCAACTTTCAGTTGAATCTGCTTCCCATTGGCTGACAGACTGCCATGGTTCCACATACAATAGTTCTGTATCACATCTGTACTTTAACAATTCCTAAAGGCTGCTACTTTCATACACAGGGAACAGATACAAGGCTAAAGGACAGGGCTTCATGTACCTTAGTGGCAGCAAGCAAGTTGCTGTTCCTAATTGTGAAATGCCAGTGCACTTGGAACCACCTCTCCCTCTCAGAGAATCCCTTTCTTTGTACAATGAAAATTCCTTCAGCCATTTCAACAAATGTTTTCAAAGCATCATTTCCACAAGACCAGCTGCCTCAATGCGATTTCCCCTGTGGTTTTAAGTCTAAGGGTCTTTGGTGATCTGTAGACTCTTTCCAATGTTATTGACAGCTTAGGGCAAACAAAAATTCTACAATATATATAAAACTAAAATGGAATGGAAAAGTTTTAGCATTTTACCAGGCAAGGAAAAATAGTGTACCACTAGTCTACTGAAGTGCAGTGATTAACTGCACCTTGTGGCAATCTTCCCTTTTAGGTAGCTCCTGAAAAACAGGATAAAACTTCTGCAGTTGCATGGCGTCATTGATAGAAACACATGTGTTTTGCATATGTATGTCACACACAGCAGACCATTCTGTATGCATGGCCCTGATCTGGTGAAGTCTGACACAAAGATATCCTTTTTCAAGCAAGTATTGTCATGGACTTCAAAGGGACTATTTCCAGGAGTAAAACTTCGTCATGTGTTTGATGACAGGATCAGGGAGCTCGTATGATCATGTGCTCTCATTTACTGTACAAAATATACACACATTGCTCCTTTAGCTGCCACCTTCTGCAATGGAGGCCTCATCCTGCTACAGGCTGAAGTGTGATACAATGGCAAGTGGTCTTTATTAGAAAGGTCATTGACATTGTCAAGCATCCTTTGAAAGGTGACATTGCACCTAGAAGGTTATCAGGCCAGAGCCAAGAAGTCTACAACAATTTCTCTGTCAATATTGTAAACAGGTAATACATCTGACCTCTTTCTGGACTTAACAAAACACAGATGATTAAAGTTCTCCTGTGCCTCTTTCACCCCTCTGTCATCTATGTATACACTTTCCCTAAGCTTTGTCTTGAAGTACCCTGCAGAAGTAGTGAAGTTGAGAAAGAGCTACTTTAATTATAAGTACCACAGTAATGAATTCAAGTACACTCATTTATCATAAAGGGCTTCCCCATCTGTCTCTAAAGTATGCTCAAAAATGTTGTGTATTTGATAACATGAATGTTGAGAATTTAACACATTTTGGTTTTAAGCACTCCATTTTGGCTAGCTTTTTGTAAGATTGTACAACTGAATTTTGACTGAAGGAGCAGATTGGGGGTGGAGGGGGGAGTGTGTGTGTGCGTGTGCGCGCGCACGTGCACGTGTGTGGTCTCTTCCTAATTTATTTGCACTTCAACCCACTGGGATCAAGCTGCAATCCCTGTAGGCAAAAGAAGATTAGGGAAAGCGACTGACTGTTTTTTCCCAGACACAGAAGGGAAAGCGACTTCTCAAGTACCGCAAGTTTTTCTGGCCACTGTACAAATTGTTCCTTAGTGTGGAGAGCTTCCAAAAGACCTAATTAGCAACTCGCTACAAACATTTCTTTGCATTAGCTAATGATCCGGCTACACTTGTAAGCAAACAGTACCAACATATCTAATCAATGCAGAAAACCAACAGAATGCCTATTAAACATCTGGATGTAATTTTCTAGTTAGACTTAGAACAAAATGAAAACATATGCAGGTTTCTTTGATCTATGCCTCAACAAAGAAATTGTCGATAAAAAAACACACTGGCCAGTCAATGTGTCATTTTCATAAAGCCTGGTCATTTCTTTTCAAATGTTCCCAGTTTAATTTTCTTTTGTTTCCTGTAATCTCTAATTTTACCATATTGTGTGAAACCAAAAGGGATTCTTTGGATCTGATTCTATTTGAGGTTTTACTGCTGCACGATCTGCTACTGACTTGTTTTTTTTAAATTCAGTTCAGGGATTTTTTAAGGGTGAAGGAATGGGGGAAGTGAATACAGTCATGATGGTAAAATGACCTAGTGCAACTTTTTGAACATTCTTGCCTACAAGGAAAGCTACTAATTAAAAAGAAATCAAATTACAAAGAGGTTATGCAATGGCTATTAGCCAAAAGACAGCAAATAATTAGAAATGTAATTGCTTTACCCTGCTCACATCATTTGCACTTCATAAATAAATACATATTAAAAAGTGATATTGTTTTCCTCACCCTTATAATAATTATTGTTATTTCAACTCTACAGACAATCACTACTGTACCACACGTACTGTATGATTCAGGTACTATTTTTTTTCTCTATTTCATCTTCACCATGCTGGCATTTAAAAAAAACCAAACCAAACAAACCCTAAAACAAACAAAACAAAATAGAATAACCCCCCCACCCAAGCACACATGCATCTTTCTCTTTTAGTTGAAAATCCAATGATCTCCCTATCTAAAACTCTAAAAGCATAAACTCTATTGAATTCTAGAATTGCTTCCTCCATTGACTTGCTCTCACTATATAGAGAGTAGAAGAGTGGGACAAATAACACATTTGTTAAATTTACTGCCCACCTGCAGCTAACTTCTAGTGATTAACATAATCTTTTTTTTTGTTTGTTTTATGTGACAGTTTTTAAACTTTTTGCACAAAGTTAAAAAATATTGCTTGTAAATAGTACCGTGAAGGAAAAAAAACCAAACAGTGCATAAATAGAACATCATACAATATGTTGTTTCCCTGAAGAATGGATGCTACATACGAAACCCTTTCAGTATATTTAACCTACATTTTTGACCCAAAAGTGCTTTTTTCTTTTCAGTCAAAGCTCCAGCTGCTTCCAGTGTGAGTTTTCAGTACGTAGCCAATTTAGGATTAGACCCCTTGCTATATTAGGTAGGAAGCCTACACTAAATTCTTAGAGTAGAAAACAACTAATTTCAAACAACAGAGTCAAATGGATTATTAGACAGAACAGTTGGGGAGGGTTAATACTGAAAGAAATATTTTTATTTTATTTTTAAAATATGAGAGATTTAAAACCAATTATTTTTAATCCGGTTTGAGAATTCTGTAGAGTATATACCACATTGTGGCATAAAGATCTGGTATAAAATGCTACCTACTTGAATACAACATGCTTAGCCATATTTTGCTGCCTTTCTGTGGTGTAAATAGTGAATATTGCCATGGAATGAGAATGTTCAGTTTCCTGGAATTCATCCAGTTTTATACCCATCCAACAAAAAGTATTTTTTATGCTCTAATGAGCCAATGATGATACAGTATAAATTAGTTAAATATCAGATCACTTTGGTTATTATTCCTGCTATGTAATGTCAGTGGCTCTCATTTGAAAAAGAACTATCATATTTGATTCTGCTCCTGCTTGTACAGCTCTTCTATCTCAAATATAATGGATAAGATTCAAAATGCCCTTAAGTGTCTGATTCCAGAATCTAAGTAGGTTAAATGCACTTGCTAATAAAAACCAGGAAAATAGAGCTTTTCTCTTTCTGTTAAAACATGCCTTGGACATTTTAATGTTGACAAATACAGGTAACAAGACATTTCAACTTTCATGTAGGTGAGCAATTAGAAAAAACCCCAAACCTCTTTTGTTTATGTTCCAAAACACAGTGTTGTTTTAATGTCATATCTGTCAATATCTCATTAACAACTTGTGCCAGCAGGTTAAGCAAAGTACAATGAAAGTTAGGTAAGTGTTACATTATTATAGACTCCATAGCTACTAAGTACACACACAAAGTATATAATCATAGTTTGCATTTTTATGGCACCTTTCATCTGAAGATCTAAGTACTTTAATAAGCATTAAGTAATTAAGCTTTCCATTGCCATGAAGAGCAGTGAGTTGGCTTGTCCAAAACAAGGGAAGAGCTGGGAACAGAATGCAAGATTTTTAGCTTTGTTTATGCAGGCAGAACACCAGATAAGTTTACACTCCTGTCCTGGGAACCACAATCTACCAAAACTCACTATCAAGGATATTTTGCCTCATCTCTTAAAAACCATTACAAGCCCACATATTTATTTATGTGTTTCCAAGGACGTATGCACATATGCATCATGTACATAAACAGAAAAACAGTTACGTATATACACCTAGAGGTACGGACACCATTACATGTACACATATACACATACACAGACATATGCACAGAGAAATAGATGTATCAGTGCTGACAAAACTCTGAAGCTGTGGAATAAAGTCCAAACTTTTCCCTGAAGAAGACTGAGGCAATTTTTTGTTTTTTAGGTAAGACTGGGAATATGGAATATTCTGGGAATAATAGTCGGAAATTATCACTCTGAATGAATAAATCTTTACCTTGACATTGCAAAACATCAAATTTCCTATCAAATTTTAACAAAGCCTCCTCTTTCTTTAGGGTACAAGATGAAGCACAATGCATTTCTAAGGAAGTAATCTGTATCTAGCAAACATTAGCGGGGAATTGGAAGAAAATGAAGGTTATAACACCACCTTTAAAGTGTTTAAATAATGGGATTCAACATTCTAAGACCTCTTTTTCGGTAGCACATAGGTATATACTGACAGCACAAGTGTGTCTTAAGGCACTGTTCTAAGTCCAAAGGTACCGGTATTTCACACTTCATTGTGGAATTCTGCTATGAATAAGGTGCTTGCTAATAGAGGGTATGTTTTGAAGTTTACTTCCCACCGCAAGCTATGTCACCATTTGTCATCTCCTCAGCAAGCACACACAGTCTGTGGAATTTGTTTGACCTCATCTATCTCACGGGGGCCTACAAACCAAAGTTCTTGACAGCTTTCCTCTACCAGGCCCCTCTTAAAAAGAAGCCGGTTTTCCCCAAAGAACAACTTCCGCCTGGTCAGAGGGTCATTCCAACCAACACAGCGGTCGGCGTGCCCTGAGCGCCGCAAACACGCGGGAGAGTTTATCCCTCCTTTTCAGCGTTTTCCGTGGCGCATTGTCAGTAGGTGCCACGGCACCGCCGCTGTCACTTGGCGAACGAGGCGGGGCCGTGCGCCTGAGCGGCAGTGGCAGCGCGGATCGCAGTGCGGGGCGGTGCCGTGCGGTGCAGGCTGTCCCGGGGGCGCAGGCCCGGGCAGCTGTCGGTCTGTCCGGGAAGCTGCCCTCACACACCGCTCCGCTCGGCACCGCGCGGGGCGGGGGCGGCTCCGCGCCCGCGGCTCCGGCAGAGGCGGGCCGCGCGCAGGCGCCGCGTGCAGGCTCCCACAGTTCCGCCCTCGCGCGGGCCCCACGTTACTTTGATGGACAGCTCGGCCTCCCCGCTCTCCTTCCCGCCGACCTTCCCCGCCCCCCCGCGGCGCCGCGAGCCCCGCGCCCTCCCATTGGCCAGCTCGGAGCGCTCCCGCCGCTCCGCCACAAAACGCTTCCCAGCGAAAGCCGGGAGGCGGTGCGACTCCGGCTCTCGCCATTGGCCCGCGGGGCCGCGGCGCGTCACGGGCCCACGTTGGCGGCGGCGCCGGCGATTGGTCGGTCGACCCCCCGCGCGGCGGCGTGGGCGGGGCCGCGCGGCTGGTTAGCCGGCGGAGTGTGAAACCGCGTGCTAATGTAAGCGGCGCGGGCGAGCTCGGCTTGTCCAGCTCGGCCACGGCCGCGCTCCGGTCCCGCTGAGCGCCGCCCGCCAGGCCGCCGCCTCGGCTTCCCCTTGCCCTTGGCCGGCGCGGAGGGGACGCTGGACAGGGAGTCCGTGGTGTTCCCGTCCTCTCCGGTTCGGATTTTTCAACCGGGGAGAACTTTATTCCAGGTCGGCGAGGAGCGGCGGGTCACCGCGGAGGGGAGCGAGGATGAGGATGATGCTGCTGCTAATGTCGCCGCGATCTATCGCGCTCGAAGGGCTCTGGTGAGGCGCGCAGCTCCCAGATGCGCGCCCGCCTGGAGGAGGCTGTAGTGGTGCCGTTGCACGAAGGCGCTTCCCGTCTGATTTAAACCCGATACGGACGCTTTCGTATTTGGGTTTGTTTTTTTGTTTGGGTTTTTTTTTCTTTTTTTTATTTTATTTTTTTTTTTAATCTTCCCCAACGCGGTTGGTTGTTTGGACGCTAAGGCTAGCGAGCATCTTGAGGGGTTTGCTTTCCTTTTGTCCTAGGGACTTCTCTGCAACTAACGGAAGAGCCTCTGCTGCGTGTGTGGTACCCTTTCCTCTGCCCTCCAGCGTTTCGTGCATGTGCTATTGGAGCTGCTCCGATCGGGGACGGCTGTGCGAGAGCCCCCGCCCGCCTCCTTCCTCCTCCTCCCTTGTTCATCGCTCTGTGTCTTGCCGGGGATTTGGCCCCTGCGCCGACGCCTGGGAGCAGCGCGTTCCTCCCTGAAGACTTTCTCTCGCCCCCTCGGCTTGCGACGGTCCCGCCGCTGACACTGCGTCCCGCTTCCTCAAGGCTGGATTTTCCCCTTTTGACAAGGGGCAGAAGTGGAGAGAGGAGTCGCCTCCGCTCGGGATTTCCGGCCTTACAATCGCATCGACCACTTGCGAGTCCGTGAGGGGGATTATTCACTGCCGCTGAGGGGCGGCTGTTGCCTCCCCTCTGCGCCCCGTCGGGTCCCGTCCCGCCGCGCCCGGGCGTTGCGGGCGCCGCCCGCCGGTCGCAGCGCCGCCGAAGGAGCGCGGAGCGGTGGTGACCGACCCGAGCGCGGCCCGTCCGCCTTTCCCGGCCACCTTCATCCCTTCCCGGAACGACAGCAACAAAGGACGCCGCGGCTGGGGGATGTCCCCGCGGCGGGGGCAGTGAGCCGCGCCTCGCCCCGCTCCTGCCCGCGGCGGCGGAGAAAAGGCGGCCGGCGGGTGTCTCCGCTCCTGTCCCCTTGGCGCACAGGGTGTGAAGCCGGGGCAGGGCGGGGAGTCTCGCCGCGACAACCGCGCTGCGAGGGAGACCCGCCGCGGCCGGAGCCATGTTCCCCCAGAGCCGGCACCCCGTAAGTACGGCTTGGGCCGCCGCTCCGCGGGCGCGGGGCGAGGGCCGGACGGTCCGGAGCTCCTTTGCTCGGCTGGAGCGGGGGGAGGGAGAGGATGGCGCCCTCACAAGTTCATTCCCTCCGGGGTGGAGCGGCTCATCCTGCCTGCTGGAGCGGCCCCCTCTACTTTTTGTTGTGTGGACAACTTATTTGCTTTGGGAATGACGGCGGGGGGTCACCGCCGGGCCAGGCAGCATCCGCCGAACACAGCGCCCGGAATGGGGCTGGCTGTGCCTCCGCGGCGGGGGTCGGCGGGGTGGAGCCGGCACGCCCCGCTTTCGCGTAGACGGCGGCGGCGGGAGCGGGTGGGTCGGAGCCGGAGCGCGGTTAACCTCGGCCCCGCCGCAGATGAGGGACGGGAAGGTGGGTAACAAGTGCGCAGCGCCCCGGGGCGGGGGCGGACCGGGCCGGGCGCTCTCTCCATCCCTCCGGCCCAGCCGCGATGGGCAGCGCCGCCTCCTCTTCCCCGCGGGGCGGCCGCGCTGTGTCTGAACGTGCATCTCTCTCCCGTGCTGCCCCCGCGCCAGACCCCGCACCAGGCTGCGGGCCAGCCTTTCAAATTCACCATCCCGGAGTCTCTGGACCGCATCAAGGAAGAGTTCCAGTTCCTCCAGGCGCAGTACCACAGGTGAGCGCCGGCGGGCCGCCCAGGGGCTGCCGCCCGGTCCCCGGCCGGGCGCGGGGGGCTGCACCGAACGGGCGCGTCCAGGCGGTGGCGTGCGGCGTCGCGGCAGAGCCCCGCCGAGGGACCCCGACGGGCCGGTGCGGGGAGCGCGGGCAGCCCCGGTCCGCGGCGGGGCGGAGGGTGCCGGCTGGACGGGGCGCGCAGGGCCCGTGCTCCCCTGGCCGCTGCGGAAGGGTGGTGGTGTCCAAGCTGGAGCGTTCGGCACCTGTGTGCTTTTGAAAAAATACGGCGTTTCTTAGGGACGTTATATGAAAGGATCATTTAATTATGGATAGAGAGAAGACCTGCGCAAATTCTGTGGCACAGCGCGTTTAGGAGGCTCCTTCTCGTGTTTTGCCCATTTGTGTGTGGTATTATTGCAAAAATTAATAAAAGGCCAGCGTCCTGTGGTTAAGAGCCAGGGAGGACGGTTAAAGCACACAAGGATTTGGAGTAGTAACACAAAGTTTACCAGAATCTATGGAAGCTCTGGGATGTACTCCTCGTTTCTGTGCTGCCCTTCAGAAGTTCTTTGTGGGTGTGCGCTTGCTTCTGTAGTCCTTTCAGAGATTTAGGGTACAAGTTCTTTGTTGCCCTGGGCAACTGGTGTTAAGGAGCATTAATCTTGCTTAATTTTGTACTTATGTGCACCTGGAATATTTGGAGAGAAGTAAAAGCTTTACAGGTTTCCCAGTTAGAAATCGCTTGGGTTTTGTTACACTTCCTTTGCCTATGATACTGTAGTCTTATCAAAAATCATAAACCTGCTTAAGCCATTTATTGCTTAAGAAAATACAATGGAAACTCTAAACATTCGGTATCGTAAGTGAAAATTGCTGCTTGCATTCTAATGTTCCATAGGATGCTCACAAGTATCATTAAAAATAATCAGATTGATAGAAAACAAAGGGAACGTTGGGGCTCTCAGTGAAAGTAGCCAGAATTATACCACTGTTTGTGATGGGATGTGCAACTGCCAAATGCAACTTATTTTTGTTTATGAAAACAAAAATGGAAAAGAAACTTGCTAGTAAATGATAGAGTTACCAGTTTTCTAGTACTGGTCAAGGTAACATTTGCTAGAGTGTATTTAAGACAACAATCATAGTCCAGTTGTAATTGTAATGTGAATGATGTTACTTGGTGGTAATTTACTGAACGCTGTATGGAAAGATATGCCTCTCTTATCCGTTTAACTCCTGAGAAGTACTTTGGATAAATTCACATCCTATTCTAACTTTTAAGTTGTAGCACATAATAGCAGATCTTTGTCAAAACATGAAAAATGGACATGTTTAGGTTCTGGAGGCAGTTTGGGCCTCATGCAGCACCCATGAAATGTTCTTTAAATTTCTTCTTCAGCCTTTTTATTTGAAGTATGAATTAAGTTTTCCTCTCTGTATTGCGAGTTAGTTTATGAGGATTTTTAATTAGCAGCTTCTGTCAAAATACAAATAGGGTGGGTAGATGTCAAAAATATGACATTACATTTAAGTATGATGTTACATTAATTACATGATCTATTTTGTAGCCTTAAATTGGAATGTGAGAAACTGGCAAGTGAAAAGACAGAAATGCAGAGGCATTATGTAATGGTAAGTATATTTGTTTTTATCTTTATTTCAGTAAATATCTCCTCAATGTAAGTCGGCATAAAAAAATAATGCATGCTCATTTATTTGCAGTACTATGAAATGTCATATGGATTGAACATTGAAATGCACAAACAGGTAAGACATTTTGTTTTCTAAGCTGCAAAATCTGCAGTCTGTCTGGTGCATTTAAATGTAGCCATGCTGTTTATGTTCAGATGACTGTTTGGTGTCTGAATCAATAGCCTGATTTGTAGCCTGATTAGTAGACCTTTGCCTACCTCCTGTCAAATGAGGTGTGGATTAAATTAAGCAGCAAGGCCTTTTTGGTCCTGAAAAGACTGGCATAAATAGGAAAGGTCTTGTATCTGTTGTTTTAAAATGTAATTCAGTATTTTACAAGTTTGGGGATTTTTGGGTTGGTTTTCTTTTCGTTTGTTTGTTTGTTTGTTTTGTTACTGGTAGAGCCTGCGTCACGTAGAACTGATCTTACGTCTGTGTAGCATATGCAGTCATAGCTACTCAAATCCTTGCCTTATAAAGGTATGAGAGATTAGTGACTTGGAAAGCTCTAGTTATGACTATGAGTTTGCAAGTTCCCATAAAATTCACACTTATGGCCACTATAACGGTGAATAAAAAGAGTATTGAACTGGAACAAGACACTAAGGACCTCATAAGAGAAGAAAAGCTAAATGATTGCACAGCCCAGAGGACCCTCAATTGAGTAGTCATTGTCTGCCAAATAAAGCATTAATGGCAGGGTGTAAGTATTCTGTAGATATGCTGACATTCACTTTTTCATCAAGATGCTAGTACAATAAGTCTTTCAGAAATCGATGGCCTCTTAAAAAAATTATCATTAGATGAAGTTGCACAGTTGGACACATTTCAAAGTGCAGCAATACAATTCTTTCTTGATGTGTATGTGCTATTTCATCTAAAACTCTTGTTTCATTAAATTAAAGAGCATGGCTGACCGGCTAGGGCACAGCGAAGAAATTGATTAGTTCAGGCTTCAGATCTTCAGTATATTCAAAGACATTCATTAAGCAAGTGAATTATGGAGTTGAATTTTGCTTTTGTAACTCTGAACTCTTTGTTTTTTGGTTTTTTTTTTTTTTTTTTTTTTTTTTTTTTGTTGTTGTTGTTGTTTGTTTTGTTTTCCCCCAAAAATGTGATATTTTGTAAGGTGGCATTGTAATTCCGTGATAACTTTCTATCTGCAAATCTTGGTAGGTGTTCTTTCAGGTTTTGGAGGTATACTTGTTTCAATTCAAAATGCCATTAAAAGAAGTAGCATTACGACAAACTTTTTTTTAATAATGCAGCAAATAACTAGGTAGAACAGCAAGCTTAGTGTTGTACTTGGTTCTGTACTGTAGCTTAACTAATTGTCTTGTGGCTTGTGTTTTAGGAGATTGTCAGTTTTTCTGTGAGGTGACTTTCCTAGCTTTGTGGTTTCAAGATATTTTTTTTTCCTTGGATTTTTTTTTCTTTAACAACTTCTTGGCATACTATAACCTGTGAGGAAGCCAGCATCTGTATATGAAGCTCATTTGCTGCAACATGGATGTTATTTTCAGGAGATCTTTGAAGAGAATGTGTGATTTCCATCAATGTACTAGGAATTAACTTTAGATAAAATCAATTAAACCCCTAGGATTAAAGTGTGTGAGAACTAAGGTTTCCACTTTGACCTTAATATATTTATAAAGGTTTAGTGTTCTGTACTATGGCAATTAGAATTGCATACCCAGTAAGCAGTGATACTTCGGAAGCTTTTAAGATTTATGACAGAGCATTATATCTGTGTTAGTTGTAGCTGGGCAGAGTAGTGCACACTTGCTCTGTGTGTGCTGTTAAGAAAAGAATACGCTTTTGAAGGCGGAAATACATTTCTCTGGATGTGAGTCTCAGATACTATGCTTTTACATATTAAGTAATTCTAATTTCTGGTAAAAGTAGCACCTTCATGTTAAATACCATTGATTTAGATGCCTGCGGTGAAGATGCCAAATGGTGTTGCAGTTCAGTATGTAGGTGGCCTTAGATTACAGGAAGCAAAAAAGAAAAGCCTAACAATGACATTCTTCTGAATTTCCACTGTTAACGATAAGTTCTGAGGAGGCTTTTGACAGATAGTAATCATAATTCTTATTAACTGGTGACGTCTACCCCCAAGGGTGTAGCCAGGCTCAAATTGATGCTTTTTGCTGGCTGATCACCAGCATGGCCTAAGTGCTCATTATGTTGTAGAAAGGGCCTTTGGAGCTCTCATTACATTTGACAGGAATTCTCTCTAGGGGGAAACTGGGCATTAGCTAGACTCCTGACAGGCTGAAATTATTCCTGCTTTATGGCTTATAACCAAATGCTAGCAAGGCATCATCAGGGGACACGAAAAATTGTCATTTTTGACAACATCTTTGTTACTGGAAAATGCAGTGATGGGGAAACTTTCCAGTGAACAAGCTTTAACATTTTTAAGGTCTTCTTCCTGTTTGGATGCTGTACTTGCTCTGTGTAAAACTCTTCAGACTGCTTGGGCTGCTGTTTGAAAAATAAAATTACACTGCAGCAGAGCTTATTTATGGACTGTGGTGTGTACATCACTGTTAAGGTCCAGTCACTTACATAAAACAGAGTACTTGCAGTTAGCCTGCAATGAGGCTGAGTTCTTGTACTGATAGGTGTCAGTAGTTCTGTCTTCATTTAATTTAATAATCTATTATAATTTAACTAAAATAAAGTTAATCAAGACTTGAATGTCGTTATAAATGGACTTAACTGAGGTGAACTTTGCATACACAAACAGCTGTACTGGCAGAGCTTTCCACTTGAATATGTTGCATTTAAGTCCAGAAATCGCCATGGTAAGGCTTCCCTCACAAATTTGGCTTTGGCACTTTGCAGTGTTTAATTGTGTGATGTGTGCTTAAATCAAGGTACTGCTGCATTTCAACCTGCTGGCTGAACAGTGGTCAGGAAATAATCCTTTTGACACATCTGTTTGTTTGTTTTAGATTTGGTTTAGTTTGTTTGTTTCCTTCTTTTTCAGCATAGTTTTTTAAACTTCTTTAATTAAAGAGTTGCAAATATTTTTTTAAGAGTATGTTTTATGTAGACACTTATACCATGTTCTTAGAAATTATTTTAAGGTGTATAGTTACCAACAATATTTTGCATTCCTAAAACAGAAACAACCACCTGAGGATTTGTGTAGGTTGATGAAGTTGATTTAGATGTTGTTTTCCTATGTGGCAAGACAGAATGAATAAGAACATTGTGTGGTCTTAAGTTTCTTTTCTGTGTTGTACTGTCCAAGTGAGATTTTCCCTGGTGTGACATCTGTGGCTGGCAAAGTAGATGAATCAACTGCTAGTGCCAAGAGGAAGAGTTGGTTGGGTGTTAAAAATCCTGCTGTACTTAGAGGTGCTGCCCTTGGCTCCTCGGGCAGTGTGTCTTTATTTTCACCAGCTCTGCTTGTCATCTTCTGTCGTAAGTCAGAAGATAAGGTTTCCTGTACATTTAATGTCTAGATTTAATGTCTAGGCACAAGATTATCTTTTGTTCGTTGGCAAGCAGCCAAAGTAAAAAGTTTGTCAGTGCTGAACCAAGTGCTAGACTTATAAACTACTACACTGTCTGGGTTTCTGCTATCCCAAAAGTTATGGCAAGGTCTCATGCTCTTTGGGTGGGTCTTTTTGATCTCTGTGACCTGCCTGGAGGCAAACCTGTCATTCAGTACCTTGCCTGTTGTAGAAAAGTATACAAACTCCAAAGCTGTGTTGTGTTAACCAGTTGTACAAGAATTACATGTCCATTTTATCCTGGAATGTATGGTGGAATCATTTCTAATTCTTTACAGCAAAGGACAAAATCTTCTAATGATATCTCATTAGAACATCAGTCTTCAGGAGTGGGTTAAACAGGAGGGAATTAAGGAGCTTAGTTAGCTCTCTACAGCTCCTGAGTAGGATGGCTGTGCTGTTGAAAGGGATTTAAAGATAAATTAATTTTTTTCTTTTTTTCCTACATTTTAATTATTGGAATGAAAATCTCCTTAAGGTTTTGGTGGTGTGCAGAGAATGTTTCAAGAGCATTTTACAGTTGGCACAGCCACTAAAGACATGCAGAAACTGTTTTTATTTTAAAGAGCAAGTGGTATCATTTGTTGTGACACAGTGTTTTTCACTCAAAAAATTGTACTTATTCTACAAATAAGTTTCTAAATGAGTACAGTTGTGTCAGCAGTATAGTCATTTCAACCACAAATACAGTTGCCAGTTAAGGGGAGAAAAGACTAGAGTAATGACCTCAACTTTCACGACTTTTAAACCATGTTTTAAGCTTGAGGGCAGCATTGTGAAAGTTATCTGACAGATTCAGGGTGCTATGAAGTACATCTCCATGTGGCTTTCACATAACCATGTTGTCAGATACCATCTATTATGTCAGCTCCATATAGAACTTAATTCAAAAGTGTGTCACAGTGTAAACACTGTACATATGTTAAAGAGTGCCTGATCATCTCTCATTTTAGACTTAGTCTACCAGATTTCAGGTTCCTCACAGAGCGGAGAGAGGAACACTATTCCTACCAGCTAAACTTTCCTTGCATTGCTGGAGCTTGCATTGCCAGGTATCTGTTGATGTCCTTTGTGTATCTGTTCAGTTGGAGGGAAGAAGAAAATAGTCCTAGTACCTTTTGGGGTAGGGGGAAGAATAAGAGGGAAGATGCTTTGTTAATGTGTAGTATCCTTTTGTCACAACAGATTCTGTGGGGAAGGCTTAATGGTTTTCCTCCTCTTGTTACACCGAATCAAGCTGAGCATTTGAATTGCCTTTCTTCCCTCCCTGCTTAAGTGTTTGTAGCAAAGTGCTAAAATTGCTGTGTCTTCTGTGCAAAACGGAAGATTAGGATCCTTTAGGTTTGATAGATCACCATTGGCATACAGTAAAAGCCTTTGAAACCAATTTTGGGTCAACTGGCACTTATCAGAGGGCTGCACAGTACCTACTTTAAAAACGGTAACAGCTTTGAATAGACCTAATGAAATTACCTTTCCACTTGGGGTAAGATTTTGGGGCATCTAATGGCAATTATGTCAAACCTTACTATTTTCACCTTCTGCATCACTCTTCGTATTTGGATTCTTGAATGTAGGTATTTGAGCAATAGTTGCTCACATAGTTCCCTTCCGAAAGAGGAAAAACAAAGTCAGGGAGAATTTTGTCAGCTTTTATATGTCAAAACAACTAGTTTAATGGATTGGTCCTTATGATTATTTGTAGGCTATGGCTTTTAAAGTTCTTGCAAGTTGATCCCATAGCAAAGCTGAATTTGCAACCTGTGTTCTTTTAAGTATCAAATTTCTCCTTAAAATAGTTTTCTGGAGGTAGTACTACATGACATGTCAGGGGAACGCTTTCTAGTGTTTGACCTGGCCTTATTGTGAAGAATTTTATCCTTCACCAAATGGGAGTTTACCTTTCTGCACTGGGGACCATTTGTTCTTCTATTGTGCACCTCTAAGAAGGAGCTGATGTAGTCCTTTCCATAATAATTTCTTTGTCAGCAATGAGGTCTCATCTGCTATTAATCCCCTGCTTCTTGAAGTTAATCTATTTTCTCTCTGGTATGATGTGTGCTCTGGTTGCCTGATCGTCTTACTGGTGACACTTAGTGACTTGCTCCAGTTTAGCAACATCTTTCTTCTTGCCAAACAAGGGGAATAGAAAGGGGAATTATTTCAATCAGCCAGTTGGTTACAGTCATTCTCCTGTGGCCTCATATGAGGTGTAGCCTTCATCAGCATGTGAGTTTGGGGCCGATGCATATTTAACTTGTTCTCCAGAGCCCTCCTCTGCAGAACTACTTTCTAAGGTGTTTCCACCACTGCTGTGCTGTTGTAGGGAGAAAGCTGTCACTGATGTAGGACAACCCCCAACCTTTGTTTGCTTTGAACTTGGTTTCTGCTGTATTTGAAGGCTCCAGCTTCTCAGGACAGAAGCTGTTGTGGCCTAGCTGCATTTTCAGTGGAGTGAAAATGTCATACCTCTTGCAGCCCATCTGTGTTGACTTGTTTTCAGGTTGGGCAGTTTCAGCTTAAACAGTTGTGTAGCTTTTTTGGATCATTTTCCTTGCTTTTCACTCAACCTTTTTAATTTTTAGCTTAGCTTTTTGAAATAAGGAAACTAGAACTATATGCAGTTCTCAGGATGCAGGTGAACCAGAGATTTGTATTGCCACCTTCTGTTTTCTGGATGTTTTTTGTTTTCTTAATTTTTATTGCTTTTCTTCTTCAGTTAAGTTTCCAAGTCTTTGCTTTTGACTTCCATAAAATGCTGAACTGCTGGAGACTCCTTTCACATTTGAGTTCTTGCTCATGAATGATAACTGTAAGCTCAGTAACCATCATTTTACATGGTTAAGGATGTCTGCTCCCAGTGTGTGTAAATTTCATTCATATACAATTGTTTTCATTGCCCGCTTACTCTTGTAAGTTGTCTTTGCAGTTCTTTAGCCATTGCTTTTACTTTCTTATGGAATAAAATAATATATTTCTTTTTTCCTTACAGCCTTTGTATTTACTTTCTTTCTAATTCTTTTGTGGAGCAAGCTTTCTTACTCACTGCTTGCTGTCTTTTCCAGGCTGGGCTGCTGATCATATTAGTAAAACAGATTGCAGCAAAAGCCCCTGTGGAACCCCACCACTGAACTGTTTCTGGCATAGAGCTGGAGGTGATTGAAAAGTAGATTAGAGCTTGCTGAAATTGAGTTTAATCTTAACTGAACTGTAGTTAAATCAGGTTAGACTTAAAAATCGGTTATTTCCTGAGGTTGTCTCTTTTAAAAAAGGAGCCCTAGTGCTACACAAACAACAAAAAAACCCTTACAAAACAAAAACTTAAAATACTACAACCCTGTGAAATAATGCGAGAAGCCTTTTTCCATTCCAATTTCACTTGAAAATACTGTGATTACATTTCCAAGGTAGAGATTTCAATATTGTTTCCATAGGTTTATATGAATCTTGACAGTATCAGGGTGGGCCTTTTGAGTTTTTTTAAGTTTAAGTGTTGACTGTTATTTCAATTGTTAGCAAGCTTCAGGAAATTAATGTGTTTGGTGAGTGTCCCTGAACTTCTTTATAATGATAACACTCTGTGGCTAATGAGAAATAGCAGAATATTTTAGGCAGTCTAGTCACTAACTGGGAACTGGCTAAATTGCTCCCACCTTTTCTTTACATTCTACAGAACATTTTTCCTTTGTGAACAAATTAGCACTGATGATTAAATTACAGATTAAAGTTGTTTGAGGGGTGTGAGGTAACCTTTGTGTCAGGGCTGCCTATCTGAAAGTGTTTTGTACTTACAAGATGTGAAGAGCTAACTAGCATTTTTGGCTGTGTGATAACAAAACAGAAAATGAATTTAATTTGTGTTTTGGTGAAAGACTTCTTAGTTGGTTTGGGTTTTTGGTTGTTTTGGAGTTTTTTGGAGTTTTTTTTTGTCCCCCTCCCTCAGCAACATGGATGTCTTTTTTTTCTGTTTGGTCTTTTTTTTCTTCCTCTTGAAGCTTTTTGATCTTGTGTAAACAGTTGATCAAAGCAACTTACTTGTAAGGTGACCAGTCAGGGTATTGACAAGAACAGACATAATAGAAAACTGCATTAGGAGGCAAGCATTGGGATTTGCAGTAAATATATTACAGAACACAAGTGCATTGCCGATACTGCTTGTTTAGCAGTTTGCAAGGGCAATGGTAGTATGGATTTTTGAATTAGAAGGGAAGGACTGATCTTTCTGTGTGCTGGAACATCTAGTTGATGGCTGAGGATAAAATTGATTTAGAGAACAAAATGCTGCCATCTCTATTTGTGCCATTTTAAAAGCTTCTATGGATTAGCAAGCAAAAACAAAAGATAGCTTTCAGTTTTGGAGAAGGGGAGCAAGAATGGGTATGCTTGTTCAGCCGCATCTTGATTAGGTATTAAGTCTATGAGAACCTGCTTTTGTTAGCTCAAGAAAAAGAAAGGACATCTGAAACTGGGTGGGTTTTATGATACGTGAAAATCTGCCTGTTTATGAATTTGTTTTTTAAGTGTTCTAAACCCCTTGAAAGGCTGTGCTTTCTGCTTCAATACATGATGATCTCAATTCTAAGTATGGAAGTTTGAATTAGGTTGCTGGGGGAAAGGAATGGAAATCCTACACTTTCTTGGGAAAAATGACTTACAGAAAGGTCCTTCTTTTGTACTTTTGCCCCAACAATTTCTATTTACAAGGAAGTTTTTCTTTTTGTTTTGAAAAAAAAAAGGTAAAACATTTATCACCCTTCAAGGTGTAAGGGCATAAGATCATCTTGAATTTCTGTTGTTGTGACTAGTTATAAGATTTCCAGCCATTACTTTTCAGACAGTAAACTAGATTAGCTGTCTGTGGCCTCAAATGGTGAATATAAATTGTCAGTTAAGCAAATGCGAAATCTTTGACAAGACCTATGGAAAGCTTTTAGATTGTTTCTTTAAACTGAAATATGAACTGTAGAGTCACATCACTAGCAGGGATGTAGTGCCTCCCAGTGTCCTCCTAGCAGGATCAGCTATACTAGTGTCATTGGTGTTAGGTGCTTGTTCCATCTGTTAGCAAAGACTTCAACAGTAGTGGCAACGCTCATGCTCTTCAGGTAGCAGATTGCTTTTATGTCCTTGCTGTTGAAGTACTTCTTCAGTTATGATTTCAGTCTTTTCCATTGCAGTATCAGCTCTTTACTATGCATTTTTTTCACCCTGAATAAGGAGAGAAAATCATTCCCCTACCTTCCATAGCCATGCAGCATACCTCTAAAGCTGAGTGTTCATTCTCTGAATGGCATTGCCCAGCTGAAGTACAGTGCAATACTCCGGGAGAGGAAATGCCGTGCTGAGTAGCACAGAAAGTTTACTTAGTATACGGCGTACTGTGGTGGGGGCTTTTTTTGTAACAGCATGCTATTGACTTATGTTCAACTTCTGATCCTCTGTGACCAAGAGATTCCTTCCTAAAGCCCATTATTTCCTTTTCTTTTATGTTCCTGTCTAGGCATGCTATGGGCCTTTATCCCTGTCCTTCTTTTTACTTTTCAGTCCATTTTTCCATTCACTGTAAAGTGAGTTCTGAAGCAATTCTCTAGCATATTCTGTCTTTCTCAGCTTGAAACTCTCTGCAAATTGAGGATTAGGGTAAATGAAGAGATCTTTGCTTGTTAGTGGGAAATACTGAAAAAATACTGGACCTATCATGAATGCAGATCTTAGTTTGAAAAAAAAAAAAGAATTTATCCATACATATTTTAATAATTAAGCAGTTTTGTCCTTGTTCCCATGAAGTTTTTACTGTGCTGTGCTGCTTATGTTGTTCCTAATATTACTACAAGTGTCAGATTCTTCGCAAAGATGTTAACATCATCTGTGTTGCTCATCTCTAATTATTTTACCTTTTTGCGCTTTGCATAATTCTGATGTTTTCTGCTGAAAAATACTTCTGAGCTGTGGTTTGTATATGTTTAACTTAATTTTTGTATTGACAAGAGTCTTTTAATGCCTAAATTTAAGGAATAGTAATAAAGCTGGAGTGTCTTTGCTCCTTCATTTGCTTTGTTTTGTTAGGCACTGTCCTTTCATAGTTTCCTATCCACTTGACTTTCGAGGTTCTTCAAGGTGTCCATTAGCTGCTCAGTCTTCACTAATGTGCTTTTTGTATTTCATTAGACCTAGGCAATATGAAGATATTTTACTTGGAGCTCTCTCACATATTTCTTTGCTGTTTGAGCTGCAGTGTTGACCTTACATAAATAGTAATTTATAATAAATGATCTGTAGTGATTCTAGTATAGTTAAAATGCGTGCAAAAAAGCATGGACTTTCTGGCCTTCTTGATGTCCCTTGACCATATCTTTCGTTTTCTAAATGAGCGGATCAAACCTCTGACTATTCCAATCTCTAAGCAGAAGCTTTACTTTAGCTGTTTCTTACTACTGACATATTCATGCTTGTGCTATATATGTTTATACTGCCTCACTGGATTTAGTTTCCACTTCACGTGTGCTGTCCTGTTTGTGAAGGATCTTTCCCGCTAGTGAGGAATCTGGGATTTAGTCTCCTGGCACAATTCCAACCTTCCCATTTTTCCTGTCTCCCTTCCACCTCCCTGCTTAGATCTATTAACTGTCATCCATGTCCTTACTATTGTTTCAAAAAGAAAATGCCATCTCTCTCACAATGTGTTTGTTCTCCCTCGTCAGTAGCAGGTCTCATAAAGCTGACCTTACCTGTTGGCATGTGCTTTTCTGCAGTTTTGCTCCATTTTCATTCTTCCTTTCTTCTTTCCTTTCCCTTCATTATAAACTCTGCAGTGATTGCAGTCTTAGTCAAATTTGTTTCTGTTTGGACAGTTTCAATCAGCTTTATCTATTAGAATGCAGTCTAGATGGTCTCTTTACTATTGTTTCTATTCTGTAAGCAATAGAACATATATTAAAAAAAAAATAAAATGGGTAAGGAATTTACTGTCATGTTCCCAAAGTTTTGCTGAAAGATTTGTGAACCTTTTTCCCCACGCAGTGAAAATATCCATTATTTTCACCTTTCTTACCAAACCTGTGTGGTGGGTAGTTCTGCTAGTTACTAACAAAGGAATTGTCAATCCTCTTAACTTGTTATTCATTAGTGAGTCACCTGATGGCACCTGAAGCATTGATATGGATAAGTGTTTAAATTGTTTTTCTGACTCAAGAGATTTTTGAAACTGAGCTGTGAATATACTAAGTATTTTAAAATGGCAAAACTACATTTAACATAGAAGAGTACATGTGACTTACTTGATAAGCTTAGTTTGTTAGTTATTTCTAAAGTCTGGTCGTAGCGTTGTTATTTTGTTTCCCCCCCCCATATTTCAGACCCTTAATGTGTCTCCTGTTGGATGGCATGCTTATTGTTCTAGTAAAGTACTGCTTACAGTCTTACTTGATTATTGATAAGGATAGAATCCTGGGAGTTTTGTTATTGTCTTGCATACTGTAAATGTATGTGCTTTGTTTGAGGAACCTTATGCTCTAATTTTTAGAAGCTCTGTTATTCCAGTTACTTCTCTAGCTGTGTGAGAGCTCTGGCTTTCTACTGCTGTCCCAATCAAGTGGCTCAATGTGACAAGTACTGAAAAGAAATTCCAGTGCAGAAATTCCAATGTGGCTTATGGGAGTGAGAGCAAAATAGCAAGTTGTTTTAAAATAACACTATTTAAAATAACATTTAAACTAAATGAAGAGCCACTGGGCCTCTTTCCTGGTAGGAGTGTAGCAGTTACAGATATACTGCTTTTTATGCCTCTTTTATCTTTCTGTTCTTTTTGTCTCCTTGTTACTGTGTAGTGGAGTGTTGCTCAGTTGTCCCAAGTAAATTAAGTTCTAACGGACCTTAAAGGTAATAGTGCAAAGCATGCTGGATAATTTTGGAGACCATGCAGCTTCTAGAGCACCATAACAGCTCATCAGAGTATTGTCTGATGAGAAGAGGGAACTCATTGATAACTTATGTTTCTCCTGAAAGCCTCTGCTCCCATCTTGGTTCTCCTACTGGATGGATGCCTCCTGTGAGTTTATTTTAGCTCACTGAGGTAGTGGTCTACTAAGCTGGCCCTTTCCCACTTTGTATTATAGTAACGTTTTCTGCTTGACTAGTTGTTGAGATGTTTGGCAGGCCTCTAGATGTCTCCAGTATGGTTCAAAGAAACTGTGCCCCTGGAGGCAGAGGTGGCAAAGACCTCTTCTGGATTGTAGTCAGCCTTTGACTCGATCAGCATCTCTTGGAATCTAAATGAAAGTGGGAACTCTGTGTCCTGGAAAACAGCTTGAAAGTAAAACAAAGCTGTGTGCTCACTTCAGAGATTTAAATACTTCTGTGTGTATTTAAGGTTAGCTTAGGCTTGGAAACTAAACAATGGAACTGAAATTTAGATAAACGCACCTTTTGTACTTGCGAGTGCTTAAGCAAGATGGGTGAAGTTAGATTAAAGGAGAAATGTGGTAACTGCCTTCTTTAGCCAAGTTTAAGAAGAGTCTTGACATAGTGAAGATATGTGAAAGGAGCACTTCGACATTCTGACAACAGCTTCTTTGTTGCCAGTTGGCCTTGTTTCAACAGGATTTACAGCTGTAAATGGGATGGGCAGTTGTGTACAGCGGTTCATTGAGAGTTACAGCCTCTCCATTATTATAAAGCATTGGAATTAGACATCTGAAATATATCCAGTCACTTTACACTTGAATGGGATCCAAATCTGTAGTAGATATTTGGCAAGTGTAGCTGTTGTCTTGTGCATCATATGTAGCTTATGTTTAAATTAATGTGACTTTTCTGTAATTTAAATGAACTTCTAAGAGGATTCAGATAAATGTAGTTTAGGTACTGAATTAAAACCCACTAATTTCACTTTGGAAACTATGTAGAATTCTGTGGCTTTATTGTTTCGAGGTTTTTATTCTGTTAATATTTCTTCTTCCTTTTCCCACTCCCACTTACGATATGGTGGTGTTTTGGGTTTTTTCATTGAGAAGGATTTTTCATGGCAGTCTTCTGGGATTTTAATATCATCATGCTAGTCTTCTGGGATTTTAATATCATCATCTTGTGGGTGACTGATCACACAATTAAAATGAGTAATACAAATGGAGCAGAGGAAAAGCTGTATTTGTTAGCTATATGTCATGCTAAATTGAAGATTATGCCCAAAATACAAAGATTATTCCTGTTGCTGAAATGAAAGCTACCCATTGCTTCTTGTCAGATTGAATATCAAGTATCTGTTGAGAATAAACCTTCCCATTCCTTCCTATTGGTGAGAATATTAGTGATGACAGTGTTAATAATTTAAAATACAGTTGGAAGGCCAACTTCCGCAGTTTGTCACATGTTGGTTAATACGGCAGTAAAGGGGAGATGGATGTGGCTACTTGTGCAAGTCTATTACTCAGGAGGCCTGTAAATTTGATTGGCTGCTGCAGTTCTTCCAGAATCATTGGATTTGTGAGCAATAGAAAGATAAGATATCCAATTACCCAAATGATTTGCAGGGTTAGCCAACGTTGTCATGGAAACGCAAGTTGGAACAAATTAAATTTTAAGCAATAAAATAATCTTAAAGCACGTCTGGGAACAAGAAAATTTGGCAGTGGCACTTACCTGAATTGAATCTTAGCTTGACATGCTGTTGTTTGACATTGATATACTGTGGGGGCCTAAACTTTTAAATGATGTGTTGCCTTTTTTTTTTCTTTTGCAGCCATTGGCAAAATGGAATGTAGTGTATTAATTTTAAATAAAAGGGCATTCATAATATATGCATATCTCTGTGCTCAACCTGGATTCAATAACTCATGAACAGCAAAGTTCACAGAATGCTAGCCTTAATCATTTGAAGGTTTTGAGTGTTTAAGTTTTGAGATTTAATTATAACTCCAACATCCCCTCATCCCCTGAATTCTTAACAACAAATTTTTGGAGGTGCTAGTCTTGCTGCAGCTAGTACTATCAAAGCATGCAGAGAGCTAAGCACAGTCAATTACTTCTGTTTCTGTAATTGCTCTGTGAATGTGTGTGCTTTCTGTTGTTTTTGAAGATCTTGATCACAAAAAGAATAAAAGCTTTATCATGTAAGTGCAGTGCTTGTTTCAGTGATCCTGTTGGAAAAATGAAAATACTAAATGGATACTTAAACTTCAGCACAAGAATAAAATCTACACATGCAGTTTCTTACTGCATTTCACAAGTCTTTGGGTATTTGAATGAGTTCTGGCTTGCAGCAGGGATTAAAAAAAAGGTCAAGCATGTCCCATAAAGAGGGCTTTTATTCACATGCCTTATAGACAGATGGAGATGAAAATTGGGCTGAGGTCAAGCCATTTGCAGCATTCTCATAGGCTTCGATTTTCTTCTCATCCCCACCACAGATAATCTCAAATGATTCAGTAATGACCAAAAGTGCAACATTGACCTTTACTCCCAGTGGATTACTGTGTTACATGCTGTAAATGGCAGGAAGTCCATTTTGTCCTTCCAGGAGGAGTTCAGTGTTGCACTTGGCTTTCTATGTCTTGAAAGTGTAAGCAGAGGCGGAGTGCTTAAGAATTACCTTCTAAAGCTTTTTTGAATGTGTTTTAACAGTATACTCCTTTCTGTGCAATAATAGCTGATTCTCTGATTCTTTTGCTTGAAGGGAGTGAATTAGGACATGCTTCTTTGGTGTTTATCAGAACTTTGGGGCTTTTTGCTTTACTTTTAATCGTGTCCGTAAACTGTATTCTTTTCAATTTAATTATGAACTTGTTTTTCAAAATTGGATCAAAAAAATAAATAAAAATGTAATAAATGAGAACAGATAAACCCATCCTTCAGAAGTGGTGATAGAGTGCCTTCAGATCTGATCTAACTTTGTGATACTGGAAGTTCAGTGCATGAAAGAATAAGAAGCTTCTGACATAAAATGGACATTTTTAGCTAAGCATTGCTTTTTAAAATAAAATCTGAATAGCTTTGAGGAGTTTCAGCAATAATAATAGAGCAGCTGTTGCAGCAAAACTGATTGCTAGAGCTAATGTGTTCTAAGATGTAATTTTTGCCTTAAATCACTGTGGATGCTGTAGCTCAGATTACTGCTGGGGTATGTATTGGTAAACACTGGTTAAAGCAAAACAAAAATTATTTCTGTTGAAACATCTGAAGCTGAAAGATGATTAACTAATTCTCCTCAGATGGAGTCCCTGTTCTTCACTCAGAAGTTAGAATGCTGGTTCCCATAAGCTAGGGCTTCTTGCATTAGTACTAAAATACACATGGGTCTTTGTTATGCTGTGAAATAGAATTTGGATACTTGTATTATATTTTCTTTTCATGCCATTGCAAAAATCTGTAGTCTTCAAGAAATCAGGGTGATTTAAGTATGATACCTTACATGGTGCTTTGGAATGTACAGGCTATCAAAATGCAAAATTATCTGGATTAGACTGTTGTAAAGGAAAACAGTTCAATGCTTTTTTCTAACAATGCAGAAGGAAAAAAAAATGATTCTACAAACAAGCTTTCTTAAGCCCTTAGTAAAATGCCTTATTTAAATGAGTATTATATTTGGTAACTAGTCTGGCTGCTTTGTTCTTTGTCATTATGTTAAGAATTCACTTTAACAAGTGAGCAAGACAAACTTAAGTACAAACAGTTGAGCTTGGCAATGGTTAGGTCAAAACATTTAAGTCCTTAACTAAATGGAACAGAGGCAAAAAAATTACACAAGTGAAGAGAAAAAAAACGATCAGCTCAACTTAATTTTACAAAATGCAGCTGAATTCCTTCATGTTAATTATTAATGATACTTCAGAAAGGAGGGTAGCACTTCAGTCAGGGGTCTGACAAGCTAGTCATTTGCAAATAAATCAAAAGACAATCATTACAGCAGCAAGAACCAATGAATGATGTAGTTTTGTTTTTCTTTGGGCCTCACACTCAAGTTCTCTATTAAAAATGAATGTATTCAAGAGGCTCTGCATTAAGAACAAACAATTAAGGGCACTTCAGATGCTTTGCTAAGAGCTGCCGTAGAGCTCAGAGGACATTCATGAGAGATGCAGGCTTCTGTAGTCTGCTTTACCAAGGAGCCAAGAACATGGGCAATTAGTTGTGTATGTCTATGTTTGACCAGCTTTCTGCAAAGTTTCCTTTGTTCATCCTTAAGACCTCTCTATATGTCTCAAGATCAGCAGTTAGGTCATAGTTATGTTATATTTGAAAGCCTCTAGAAACAGGAGATAAGTACCTTTATTTTAAGACTTTCAATTTCATGAACTTCAGGTCTGGGGGCTTACTCTAATGACACCAGTGACTGATGTCTAGTCTTGATTAATGAAACTGTCCTTGACTCCTTCAGAAAGGGGTTTTGCTTTCCAGAATGAATGTGTACACACAGGCACGCGCACATGTGTGCTCAAGGGTATTTCACCTTAAAAAGCAAATGCATGTTGTCTACTGAACAGTTGCATTTGTATTTAAAGTAACAAATTTTCCTTTTTCTCAATTCTGAAAACAACCTCTTGCAACCCTTGATTGACAAAATTACATGAATTACACATTAAAATGTAACTTTCACAACTTGCTGGACAACAAAAATACTTTTTAAAGTGTTTGTGAATAAAAATATTTTTTGCTTAATATTTGAGGGAAGAAAATGGGAGGTGCATGAAAATGCATAGTAGTTAAATAATTTTAAGTACTTTAAATGTGTGTGAAATAATTATTAGGCAAACTGCCTTTTATTGGAAATACAAGTAGACATTTCATATGATCAATAGAATAGGCATTTCCGTTTCCAGTGTAGGTGTTTTGGCACTTGTAACAACAGCAAGAAATCTCCAAATAAACTTATTTTGCAGCATGTACATTTAAGTTTACCTAGCACTGTAGTTGAATTGAGGTTGCTGTTCATATATAATCATCAATGATGCCCAGCTTTGGTAAAGACAAACTAAGAAGAGCACACATTTTTTTTCTGTTCTGATATTGACCCAGGTGTGGTACTACTGAGGTAATAATTTTAAAGGAAGACTGGTGTGGAAAGGGGCAAAGTTGATTATGTCCTCTGTTTTAGAAAGTAAATTAAAGAAAAAAATCTAACTGACCTGTGTTAGAACTGATAATTATCACATTATTCCCGTGATGTTGCAT
Source organism: Acanthornis magna (assembly GCA_036785705.1). NCBI lineage: Eukaryota > Metazoa > Chordata > Aves > Passeriformes > Acanthizidae > Acanthornis > Acanthornis magna. The sequence goes on from JAWUZG010000149.1 coordinate 486,538, forward strand.
TCTTTTGTCCATTATTATTACAATGTAGCTCAGATTCTTGGGTCTTGGGCAGAAAAATCTAATAATGTGGACCACTTGCATGTTTTACAGACTACTAAAAACAGGGTTGTGTTTTGTTTCCTTATAGCAACAATAGGGACACTTGCCTCAGAGTAGGGAGCTTTTGTGTAGGCCGTACAGACCAAAGAACTTTTCAGTAGACATTAAGCGAGTTTCTTACTCTATTCTTTCTCTATCCCTTCGTGTCACCTGCTATGATTCATACTGGCTTCTGTCCTGAAAACCAAAGGTAATCCCATTGGCCTAGGGCAATTAGCTCCTTGGATCCTAAATGTCTTAGCTAAACATCAGCCAAACGATTGCTGTGTAACAGACTACCTCTCCACAGCTAATGTACCCTGCTCTCTGGAGAGATATACTAGGTATGTGGAAAAATGCCCTTTAGTACATCTGTTTGGTTTTCTTTTTTTCCTTTAACAGAGAAATACCAACAGATTTGGTAATAGTTAAGTCTGATAACCAGTAATAGTTAAGCAGGTAACTTCCAAGTACTGACTTAGCTTTGATGAATGTAGTACTAGTCCTAAAGGCTAAGCATGGAATTATGGATATTTTATGGTTGTGGCCCAAACAGAACGGAAAAGACCACTGTGGTACTCTGTGAAATGACAGCTGTTTCATTTGAGAATAGAGATGTGTTCACCTTGTTGCAGGGAGTAAAGATTTCCTGTAAAGCACCTGTCACTTTATTGCCCTTAGTTAAGGGAAACCTTTTTATCCTGGGAAGAAACCATCCTAGAACTTCTTTGGAAGCTTTGGCAAAACTTTATAGCACAGATGTATCCAATATCAAGCTTTGGTCGGTGGAGTGCTTCATGTCAGAGAGATGACCTGTTGTACAAATCTAGATGGTATCATGTATTTTCCCAGTGTCTGTCAGAGGGTGGGAAAGATATTAAAGCTTGATAATTGTGTTTAGATCCCAAATCACCTGTCTGCTGAGACATAAAAGTAAAGGGTGGGTTTTGTATCCCAATTATTGTGTGACTGATGTATAAGGACCAACATATCACAGTGTCTTCTTAAAAAAACCTCAGAATTATGGGAAGGTTCAGGAAACAGCTTGGCAGAAGAGTTAGCAGTTTTAGTCTGACTTATTTAAGTGAGTTTATCTTTGCTCAGGTTTAATACGTGTCATTTTGTAGAAGGCCTAATGATTCCCAGTAGTGACCTCTTGTTTCTTCTGTCTTAAAAAAATAAAAAACCCGAACTAACCAAAAAGGTATCTTTAGGGGTTAATTGTATGACAGAGACTGATAGGAGCTGTTCAGTGTCTTTTACATAGACTGTGTTCTTGTCTGGATGCTGATTTTGGTTTTGTGCAACTGTGCTACAGTGACTGAAATACCTGTTTTTAAGGAAATTTGAGGGTGTTGTATAGGTACCTTAATGTTGATTCTGATTTACAGGCTGATGTATAGGTCTGAAAAGCTGTAAACACAGGTCACACTGAGTAATGAGAGAAAAAGATCCCTTTACCCTACCAGGAATCCAGTGTTTAAATTGACATGCAAGAATGGGAGATGTAGAAGTACAAATACATAAAGCGATTGAAAAGTGGGGCTCAAACTTTGTCCTGCTGTAATCTCTGTTGATTTCACTGAAGGATTGTTCTGTTCTTTGCTGGTTCCTAACCTTGTTCTCCTGTTGCTCATGGTTTTACAAATTTGCTGTTACAGAGTATCACATTTTGTGATCTGATACTTTTCCATGCTTGCATTATTTTAATTCTCTTTCAGTATGGATTTTAGACGTCTGTACTTTTTGTCTCCGTTCTTCCTTCTGTTTTGGTACTTCTTTTGTATTCCTGATGGAGCATTTCTGTCAGTAAAACTAGTTTTGCCTTCTAATATGCAGATGTAATTGATCATGAAAGAAGCATTTTTCTTCTATGCCTGTTACCTTCATGTTATGCTGCTTGATAATTTGAGTAATAAAAAATCTACCTTTTAAAAGGCTTTATCTTGGAGTTAATGGATTTCAAAAATGCTCTGCTTGTTAATGAACTATATACAAGGACCAGATTTGTGCCTAAATGTGTATACAGATTAGGTGCTTTAGACATGGCAGATGTCCTAGAGTACCTAACTAAATCTCTTTCTTCATCTGGGTTTATACATAAAGTATATTTGCAGTAGTATGAAAAATGGGGGGGTTTTTTTGTTACTTTATTCACTGCCTGAACTTAATATAATCCTGTATACTAGTTCATATATGTCAAACCTCCTAAAATGCGGTTTTTAATCAAAATACTTTTCCTCTGTAGACAGAAATCGCCAAGAGATTGAATACAATTTGTGCACAAGTCATCCCATTTTTGTCTCAGGAAGTAAGTAAAACTGTTCAGCTGTTAAAGTGCAATTATGTTGTTTTTCTGTTTGCAAATTAGTTAGTTTTAAGATGTTAATTTTATCACAATACACAAGTGTAAGGAACATCTGTTATAGCTGAAGTGTGCAAACCCCCTGCTAATTTGAGCTAACAAATCTGAGTTCAAACTAGTGACAGCGGCTCAGCCTCATTCATTGCCTGAGGAGAGTGGGAGTCTGTAAAATAGTAGCAATACAAGAAAATGCTTTCATTTCTAATCACGACGATTGCTTATTAGATATTCAGTTGTCAAATGTAGATCTAGTGAAATAAACATGCTTATGTTCTCTACATAATTTATATCAAAGGTGAGTATTTAGCTCATATGCAAAACACTGTTAAAGGTTGTAAACCTACATTTGGTCTGAATGACTGTGATTTTTGCATGTTGTGGGCAGCTGCTGTTACATTTTGAAGCTTGTTATTCTCAAACTCTGCAGTTTTACAAAGAGAATGAGTAATTCTTGATTTCAGTGAAGCAGTTTTCCCTGTTTGAAATTTCAGTCGGTTTTGCTATGCGGGCACAGTGTCTGTAAATGTTAAAACTGACCCTAGTATATGGTTGACATTATTGTCCTGTCAACTCAATTAAAAATAATTATTAATTTACCAGAAAATTAATAATGAAGTGTTGTTAGATAAGAGATAAGCTGTCTGTCTTCCGGGCCTTTCCTTTTGAACAAGTGAAAAATAGGACATTGTTACCTTTTACCTGCATGAGATGTCTTGCAATGGGTAGCGTGATTTTCTGCAGACAAACTGGTTATTTGAGTATTTGTGATCCTGGTTTGATACGGTGTGGTCAGTACCTTAACACCAAATTCCTCCCTGTACCCCTTCTTCTTTTAACAGCATCAGCAACAAGTGGCTCAAGCTGTAGAACGTGCCAAACAAGTGACCATGGCTGAACTGAATGCCATCATCGGGGTACGTGGCCTTCCAGGTCTACCTCCTACAGTGTGTATAACTTGCTTTCATATCTTACTGCTTTGCTATTTTTAAAATAAACCTAATGTTTTGATATCTAACACTGTTTTAATGTGCAGTCTTGCTGAAGTGTTTCACACTTCACACAGATTTTAACAGGGATAAAGGTAATAGTTAACTTTGTCTGACCATCATTTTGTCCAGCAGTGCTGCATGTAACAAAACTTTTCCTGCAAGAAATATAATTATTAGGAGAGTTGCTTGTTTATTTATGGGTATTGTATGTCAGTTGAGCTAGATACTTTTCCTCATGCTTTTTGTGACACTTGAGTTCTTGGAGCTTATACAACTATTCATTCTTCTTTCTTTCCCTTTCTTGTGAGTCTTTCATGAATTTTAAATTAGCAAGCTACTGAATAGAAACTTCACTTGCTTTTGAAGTAGTATTAATTGTCTGACACAGTGTTCTAATAGCCTTTCACCAAGAATGTGCTTTTAAATATGCTAAAAAAGTTAATACTACTTGCTTGTGACTGCTTGTCAATCACAAGTCATTTGCTTTGTATTAATGAACTTTTTGAACCATGCATTCCTTCCACTGTATGAGTTCATTTCCCCTGCCACTAAGTCTGGAATATTTCTCATGTTTTCTGCCCTTCTGACTAAATGAAAGAAGTAGCCGAAACAAGAACCTGTCCTTTCTGATTTTATTCATATGTGAGTGCCTTGAGCGGATTCAAATTACTCATTTATCAATTTATGTTAATTGCTTGTGAGAAGATGCCCTGCTGGTCTTTATAGTTCCCTCAGACACTTTGTAATGATAATTAGACATGCTGCTGTACGGATTAACAGTGCCATAGTCCAATGACGTCTACAGACAATGGAACCAGTTAATCCATCTGTGCTTAAAATTACATCCCAACTGGAGATGGGAAAAAAAAATAGGAGTGAGGGAGGATTAAAAGAATGAGCCTCAGCTTGAAAATGCTCCTTTCATCAGTTTCTCAATTGCAGATCTGCAGTCGGTTTGCCTGTGGTAAGCTATTGGCAGTCAATTAGGTGAAATAAACTGGGAGGGTGACCTTCATTTCCTTTTAATAGCTTTTCCTCCCTGAAATGGGGAGCTTCAGTGGATTTTCAGCTTAAATTTTATTCAAGCTGCTTTATTACACTTGACAGATTAGCTTTGCATAAACATACCCCCCCTTCAAATCTGTGCTGTTTTTCCTTCGTATCAAATTTTGACTGTTACTTAGTTGATTTGCTAATCACATCTTAGAAACCCACACAATTACATCTGTATTTGTCAGAATCTCCTCTATGCTTTGCTTGTGTAATGAATTAGTTTATGAATACCTGATTTGATCTTTGAAATACACACATGTACATTTGTGGTATTTGATTAGCAAAGATTAGAGAACTGTATTTTCTTGCATTTTTAAAAACAAATTACTTCTTAAGGATGAGAAAGGAATGGAAAACCCCTCTAACGAACTAGTTTTAAAGAAGTGTGTATGCAGTAAAAGGAAACATATTTTAATATATTTTAAAACATTCTTGCCTTAAAATAGTGCTACTTTGACAAACCAAATTTTGCTATCTAAAGCATGACATCTAGTTCTTTTTAAAATCTGTATAATCTTTTAAAACCATAGGATCTATGAGTGCCATATGCAATTGTGAACTTCTGAAGTTTTTTGGGGAGTGGGGAGGGAAGCTCTTTGGAAGCAGGAATAGAAGCCTCTACCTTTTTTGTTTTTAAATTATTGAAGATTCAGCTGAAGAAATTGTTTCCTGTGGTGTTATGAAAGGCTTCTGAATGATGCCATTCAAATCCAAAACTGTGAGTGAGGAAATTAACATGCTGGGCACAAAATTTGTTTGACCACGTAGATGCATGCAATTACATAATGCCAAAATTAGATGTATGTCCCAGTGATCTTTACAGTCTTATTAATCTTGTTACCTTGTGCTGCACAATAAGTTTCATGCTCTGACATATGCTTGGTTTTGTTTGAAAGGGATGGTGTATGTCCTGGAAAATCTGAATAGCATAAAATCAGGTTGACAATTCAGTGGACCTTTGCTCCCCCTCACTGAGCACTCAGGGTGTCAAGCCCTTTCCCCAGAGGGGAGGACACATCAGAAGCCTGTCTGTTCCTACAAGCGGCAGCTGCACTGAGGGTGAGCATGGCACAGTTTGATAGCAGCTGTCAGCATTGTTCAGGGACCCGACTTAGTGTAAAGAACAATGGAAGGGCCATGCTGCTAAAGTGCAGTGTCTTTCAAGATAAGAAAAGATATAGTAATTTAACGGTTTAGACACCTATTATGAGCATGAAAGATCATCAAACTTCTTTTCAGGATGCAAATAGGCTGGACGAGTCTGTAACAGTAGAAGATGTGGTTGAGTGACCTCTGGTGTTACGTTACCTAAGATACATGCATACAATAAATCTTGAGGATAGGAGGGAAATTTCATTTTCCTAGGTGGTATTAACTTGCCTGGTTTCTCTTGACTAAGCAGAATTCTGCATTTTTGTCAGGATTTGCCTTTTTTCCCCCCTCGTTCTTTTCTGTCCTTAAGGACCATTGTTTCCTGACACCAGATGATTCAAGAGTTTCCCAACTGACTTCCTGCAGTTAGTGGAAGTCCTGTAACTGCTGTGCAGTATGTGAATTCTGGAAGGGAACAAAGGCTTTTTAATTACTGGGAATAATGTTTTGAAATACAAAATTATTTTGAACTGTATTTTATACTTTTTATTTCCAGTTGAAAGATGAAAGCCTATTAGAGGACAGACTATGAGGATGGAGACTTATAGTCTCACAGGACTGGGATTTTTCAGAGAATTTGCCTAGAAAATCAAAAGCCAGGCTTTGGAATAGGTGTATATTAAGCATGTACGAAACAGAATGAATAAATTGACACTTTTTGAAAAAAGGTAATATAGTTGGACTCAGTGAGCTTGCAAGCAGTGCTAATCCTCTGTGTTGATTAAAAATTCTTACTTCAGGAAAAAACCCTGGATGATATTTGGTTATTAATAGTCATACTTCTGGCCTTACACTTATCCTGCGTGTTCTTGAAGGCTTTGACTTTCAGCCGTGGGGTAGCAGTGTGTGGCTAAACAATCTCCTTCCATTTTTTTAAAATAGCATTTTAAAATATTTTTAAAAATATTTATTGTATTAGAGTTGAATGAAGTAGCAATTTTGCTAAATAAATAATGAATAAAGCAGAAACCTTTGACTAAAAGTGTAAGTACACCCATTAACTCCTTGGTATTGCTGCAGGTGCAGGCAGTGTCCACTTCTGGGGTTAAGGAAGAATCTAGATCATGGTATGAAAGAATTAGGTAGACTATTGTGGTTTAACTTGAAGGGTTGTTTTGGCTTCTTTGTGGGTGGTTTGGGGTTTTTTTGTGTTTCGTTTCATTGTTTGCTTGGTTTTTTGTGGGGGTGTTTTCTTGACATATGTCTAGAAAGTAACAGGTTCATGTTAGGAAGTATAAGTGACAGTTAACTTGGTATGTCTGGGTATGAATAATGCAAGATTAGATTTACTTTCTAATCAATAAACTTGAAAATGCAAATATCTCAATGAGAAATATAAGCAGCCAAAGTGGAAAGTCGCTTTAGCACTGCATTTTTGATGCAGGATTTCAGCATACCACTGAGAAGCCAGGTATGTCTTATTTTGAATTTTGAGGTGGGTTGCTAATGATTCTGTGAAATATGCATCTTTTGGACTGACAGTGCTCCTGAGACAGATTGAGTTGTTGGCCTCCAAGAGGCCTCTCCACTGTTGCATGAGGTGATTGGCTAAAGGATTAGCAAGATGTGGGATTATTTTTTCTCTCTTGGCTGTGGTTGCCAGCTATCTCTGGGATTGTAGTGTGTGAAGCTTAAGAGGATGAGGTTAACCTCTTGAGGTTTTATTCTTATGAGTGTGTAGTTAATCCTTAGAAAGCCTATAAATAACTAGGCTGTATGTTTCATTATAAAATAGAAATACAGACTAGACCAGAAATGAATGCAGAATTTAGTGCAAGGGAAGAGCTAAGCAGCTGTAGCATTACTTTAGATCCTTCTCAGCCATGATCTGCATTATGTGCTGAGGGAGGGGAAATTGCCTGGTTCTTTTAAATTAAATAAAATGGGATCTAGTGAGCGTAAGACACTCTCCTTATTTTTAACATAAACTACCTAACCCCAAGCCTAAATTACTGAACTCTGGCAGTAGGAGCTCTATTGCATTGCAACAATCCTGCATTATTATTCATATTTTAGAACACATAGAAACCTTAGTTATATCCTAGGATTCTGTCACGGTAGCTGATTTTAGAATACAAAGGCTCCTGACTTGGTTTGCAAGTTTAAAATAGATAGCAACACAGCAAGGTATTTGTCATCAGGGTAGTTGGTATTCTCAAAATATGAGTCCCCAAACCATGGTCAGATTTTTACTGTTAGTGCCACTAAGCGTGGATGAAAAATATGAAAGTGTTATTGATGTGTATTGGTAGCCTGACCTACTCAAAAGAGAGAATCTGGGAGAAGGTGTGTAAAATATGAAAGAATGGTGTTAACCAAACTTGGTTTCTGCTTCACACTCCACCCCCACACACGTGCTCTGTGGACTGATGGGGAAGTGAAGACTCTTGGAGCAGCAATATAGAGGAAGGCAGTATCTAAACAAGACAATTTCTGCAGAAGAGGGTATTCTCAGTCGTTCTGGAGAGGGCAGAATTGCATCCAAAAGTCAAATGGAATTGAATTGCAGGCCAGACCTCCCTTGTCTGGCCTCCAATTCAATGGAAAAAGCTTCACCTATGATCTTAGCTAAAAAGAAAAACAAAAGAACTTCAGGTGGCTGTCTTCTAGATCGAATATCAAGTCAAAGGTGAGATCAAGTATATGGTTACAAGTTTGTGAAGCCTAAGAGCTTTCAGAAAAGGAGTGGAAAGACAATAGTTGAACAAAAATATTGTTAGTGCTAAAACCTGAAGATATGTGAATGCAGAGAGAAGGTAGATTCTGAAGAGATAACATGTGAGGCACCAAGTGTGCATTGGTACCACTTGCTAGATTATTTTTTACTGAGCAGGTGTTGAGGGTATGGCATGCACACATTGAGTGGTATAGAGCTCCAAACTGGTCTGTTTTGCAGCAAAGGTGACTTGTAAGTTTGGCAAAACATGTGTGGTAATAATGAACAAAAGAAATCAGTGGAACGTGTGGTTTCAGGGTTAGATAGAAGCAGGGAAGATTTGATACTGAAGAGTTGATAGATTAATTTTGTGAACTTAGCTCCAAATGATTCTGTTAGACTGGTTTGGAAAGAATAGTTTTGGTGGAATATAAGGGACTGGATAAAAATGCTGGAATAGTACAGTTGAAAGTTAGAATTTGCGGAATGTGGTTGGAGCTGTATGTCTATGTATTCATATATGTAATTAGCACAGAGGGTAAGTTATTTAATCCTAGAGGAAAGGATTACTTTCTTTAGAAAGTGATTCAACTCACCTCTCTTGATTCAAGTGTATAGGCAGAATAGCTTACCACGTTTAAAGATAGTGATAAAGTGGATAATATTCATAAAACTGAGGTTTTTATGTAAAAGTAGACAAAATGAAGAGATGGACATAATTTTTCTCTCTTACAAATATCTGCTTTGTGTTCACCCTTAGTGAGACATGTGGGGAAATTGGAGTAGATGAAGAGTCAGTAGGCTGAGATAAAAATGTGACGTAACCTTCAGTACTTGTCTGGAAAGTAGTTGAAAATATAGTAGGTTTGGAGGGGGAAGGAGCTGGATGGGAGAGGTGAATTGGTTGGTCCAGACAAAAGAAAAATTCTGCTTGGATTGCATATTAGGAGAAATGAAATATGAAGAAGTTAGTTAAATAAGGATGAAGGATGGTTATGTTTATGGAGTTGTCCCATCCCAATGTGAGTAGGAGTAGAGAGAGTTGTTGGGACTTTGTTGAATGATGTAGATCTCTAAGTTGGCCTACTTTGCAGTAAGAGAGAGGTGCAAAGAATGAACCATACAGATTTTGAGAAACAAACACTGATAAACTGAGGTGAACTAATTTCCACTGTGTGGATGGGAGTGATGTGGACTTCACAGACAAAGGATGCCTCTAACTAGGTGCCAGTGCCAAAGACGGAGCCACTGAGAGTAGGAAGGTGTAGAGGAAGATACAGGTGGAGGAAGATACAGTGGAAACAAGTACTGTAAATACTAAACATTGGAAATGGGCAAGAAAACCGCAACCTGCCTGCCATGTTTTTCATGGGGGAAGAGCAGCTGTTGGGATGGGGACTGTGTGGGAGGACTAGACAAGAGGCTTGCTTTCCTTATTCTCGCATAGAGAGAGGCTAGCATAGGCAGTTAGAGTAACTTTAGGAAATAGTAAAGGCATGACAAAGACACAGTTTTCACAGCATCTTTCGCAGCATCTCGCAGCAGCGTAAGAGTTTGTTTCATTTGTAGAATTCCTGTTATCTAGTAACTGCATTATTTTTAATTTTTCAGAGTACTTGCTGAACTGCCAAGGTTGCTGTCTTGTATAATAGTTAGTTGTCTGAAATTAGTACTTAAATGCCTGAAACAGTATCCAGTACTGTTTATAAAGGTGCTGAATAACTGGCTCTTCAAATTGAATACTTACAAGCTGCAGTCATGAGGAAGTAAGAGCAAGAATTAGCAAAAGTGCTCAAATGCATGTTCAGAAGTGGTTATTGTTTGGTGTGCCAAAGTTGTTATGGAATATAGAGGAAACATACAAGAATCTGGTCTTGGCTTGGAACAGTAAATAAAGATAGCTGTAATACTTATGACTGTCATATTTTTCATTTGTTGATGTCTCTGAAATGTTTTTGTAGTTAATAGTAGCAGGGACAAAAGGGTGGTAAGTATAATTTCAAATCCTCTATCTGATTTCTGGATTTTAATTTACAAAAAAGCCGTGCTGCTTAATAATTTCTATCATGTTCAGCAACAGTTAAATTTCTGGAGATTAAAAGAGCCTGGAAGGAAAATAAATACTTTTTAAGATAATCATACGTCAGTAGTAAAACCCTCTAGAGTAATATCTGTAAGTCATTTCCAAATTGGTGCATGCTTGAACTAGTTGTTTTTGGCAGCTGTGCAGCAGAAGCATGCTTTTGAAGTGTTGTTGGATGGTGGTGGTATGCTAACAGTAGCTAAAAAGGCAAATACATAGATTTGAGGTTAGAAGGTGAGTAATAGCAGGAATTTATGGTTGCCGCAGAAATGAAACGTGCTGGCAGTTTCTGCAGACCAGAAGCAGTGTGTGCTGACAGCTTCTTTCTAGAGAGTTCAGGCTTGCATCTGAGTCTTCTGGAAAGGCCATATGTACTTGTCTAAAACTAAAGAAAACCTTTGTTCTTGAACTGACTTAGACTGACAGTGATAGAGGAATGTAATGCTTTCAGAAAACGAGCCTTTGTCTTGGATGGACCAGGAGATTTTAAGGTCACCTTCTGTGACTGTGTTTCTGAATTTGTTACTTTCATTTAGAGTCTGGGAAGTCCTTTGGTGGAAACATGTTTTCCCAAGCAAGGATAATATTTGCTGTGGTGGCTCTGACTCTACCCCTCCTGTCCTGTGGTATCTATTTTTTACAAAGGTTTCTCTGGCTCCTCCATTGTTGCAGTCTTTGTCTCCTGGTTGCCTTCCACTTTGCTATTTATCCCTTATTTCTTCAGAATTTAGTAAGATAAGAAAAAAACCAACATAATTTTGCATAAGTTAAAAAAAAGGCCAAATAGCATAATTTATACAAGGGCCCTTAAAAACATTGTCTTCTGATTCATTTCTATTTCCTTTTTTGTTATTTGGTTTTTTTTGTTTGTTTGTTTGTTTTGTTTTTTTGTTTTTTTGGTGTTTTTTTTTTTTTTTTTTTTTTGCTATGAAGTGTTTGAGACAGGAACTGGTCTTAAGCCAGCCCTGGAATACAGGAAGCCCTGGAATTTTTAGAAGGATAACTGTATGTACAATCACACCAAAGATCTGTATTTTTATGTAGAAGTATAAACAGTCAATGTATATGTAACAGTATGTATAATATATAGTATATGCCATATGTAGCAATATATTAGTGACATATTAAGATGTAAAATGTTGTGTCTATATCATATAAAATGTGGGGTGTTTGTACATATGCAAAAGGCTACACTAGCAAAGGGTTTCTTTGGTTTGTGGGCTGCTTGTTGTGTTGCCAGTATAGCTGCTGATACAAGCTTTACTCATGCTTCAGTGGGTCTGTGTGTGGTACAGCCTACAGAGTTTTAGGTTGACTTGCAGTGTCTAAAGCACCGAGGAAGGAAGAAAACCCTTTTCTGTCGGCAGAAGCCTTTGTGTGAATGCAGCTATACCAGTGGAGTGTTAATGCACCTTGGGGAGAAGATGTCACTGAACTGGAAGAATTCCATCTGCTGGCGATGCCCTGCATCCTCTCTGCCGGGCTCTGCCTGCATGGGGTGGGATGATCTACAGAGGCTCCACAGCAGAGAGATGCTGCTAGTGCAGACCTACTCTGGTGAAAGCACCAGTCATGCTGGCAGTGCTATGTAATTATTCCCTCTATGTTAATGGGATGTTAGAAATCCTGCCATTTAAGAATTATTGCTAAAAATTTGTTAAATAGTTAATTGCTGATCACTTTAATGGAAAAACAGCTGATGGGCTTATTCACTGGGTGCGGTGAGAAATTACTTGGGTGGGGTCACCCACATCTGTTGTCACTTAGTGTTTACAAATGTGATCTGAAGTGTATTATCTCTTATCTTTCTAATTCTGGTGCCTGGGCTTGCTCTCAAAGATGCCAGAAGGAAAGGCAGTGAAGCCTAGCTGTTTACAGTAAGACAGGAGGGCACAGCAAAGATAAGAGTTGCTGCTCAGATTTGTGCTAAGATAAGAGTCCTTTCTCTCTTGCGATGTATAGTGGCAATGCGGAAACTAATCAATGGTTAATAAGCTACCCTTGAATATTAATTTTTTGATGCTTTTTGAATTATATTGGGAAGCATTGAAGACCTGTTCCTCTGTTCTGTAGGTGTAAAACTACTTACAGTAATAAAATTTTAAAAATGGGATCTTGTGATTCAACAAAGGTACTGTGTGTACTGGTACTGGCCATGTAATTAATAGCAGCCCAACTGTTTCTGGTGTTGGAAAACTTCTTTTTTTTTCTTTATTTCTCATTGAAAAAAAATCAAAATTTCTCATAAAAAATGGAAAATACTTTAGAATACAATCTAAGGAATGCATGTAGAGAATGAGAATCAACTGATGGGTAAGGTTAGAAGGGGGCACAGGGAGACATCTGGTCCAGCCTCCCTGCTCAAGCCAGGTCGTCCCAGAGCACATGGCACAGGATTATATCCAGATGGTTCTTGAATATCTCCATTCAGGGAGACTCTAGAACCTCTCTGGGCAACCTGTTCAAATGCTTGGTCACCCACATAGTAAAGAAGTTCTTCCTCATGTTCAGGTGGAACTTCCTGTGCCCATTGTCCCTTATCCTATTGCTTCCTGGAACTATGGAGCAGAGCCTGGATCCATCCTCTTGGCACCCTCCATTCAGATACATCCCAAAATTGATAAGGTCCCCTGAATCATCTCTTCTTGAGGCTCAACAGGCTCAGCTCTCTTAGCCTTTCCTTGTAACAGAGGTGCTCCATTTCCCTAATCCCCTTAATAACTTCATAGGTGAAGGCTTCACTAGGGTGAGTAGAGGGGCAGGATCACCTCCCTTGCCCTGCTGGCAGTGCTCTTCCTAATGCACCCCAGTTCACCATTGGCCTTCTTGGCCACCAGGGCACACTGCTGGCTCATGGAGAGCTTGTTGTCCACGACAATTCCTCTCTGCCCATATCTCCACCCTGCTGAGGCCCTTCTGAAGGGCTGCACTCCGGGGTGTCAGCCACTGCTCCCAGCTCTGTGTCATCAGTGACCTGCTGATGAGGCAATTGTCCCTCTGTCTAAATCACTGCTGAAGAAGTTAAACAATATTGGGCTTATTTTGAATCTTGGGGTACAGGATTAATGTCAGGCTTCCCACTATTCCCAGTGTTGTGTTGAAGTAACTTCATGAATTACTTTGTAACTGGACCTTCTGTGTCTGATTTTTTGTCTTTTAATAGTTAAAATGACACAAGGGCTTAGTGTACTTACAATCACTGTATCAGTGTAGCACTGAAATACAACTACTCTGCCTTATTTCAGTTACCTTAGAGCTGAAATTAATTTGTGAAAAAAACACTGTTTGGGGAATGTGTGTGGCAAGCTGCGTTTATCCCAGTATAGCATCAGTTCTGTTTTATGAGAGGCAACCCTTTACTGCTTAAAAGAAGTTGTTGTGCAGTTGATACTTATTAGTGTGGTTTGTGTTGTCTGAACAAACAAACACAGGAAATGGGAAAAACTTTGAAGAGCTTACTGTTCAGAAACTTAACAAACTTGAGTTAACTTGCATCTTCTTCCTGACTTGGATATTTGCTTTCTGACATAAATTCTCTTCCCAGTAAAGTTGTGGGGTTTTGTTTGCTTTTTTTTTGTGGGAGTGGAAAATTAGTGTTAAGACCCCAAGACACTACCCTATATGTCATCTTTAATAAAGCATGAAAAAGGAACATGATTTTACCCATGAGACACTTGGGTCTTTAGATAATCATGCCACTGCCACACAAATTCTGTGTGTGTGAGCTATATGGTTTTGAATAGCTTTTGCCAATATTGTCCTTTTATGGACTTAAATTTCTGTAGTACAATGACATTTCATGTGGTTTATTAGATGGAAGAGGCTTGCTGAAGACACTGTTCTTTGTTTCTGAAGGGACACTCTCTTCCCACATTAGGCACTGTGGCTTGTTCACATAAGGATAATTTTCAAACAACTTCTATGAAACCACATTCTTGGCTCATTAGCTAGACATGCAGTGGTGGGCACTTTAAAGTTTGTTTACTGTGGTGTAGTGTGGCTTGCTTTCTATCAGAATAAAGGATTTAGAAGATGAGGAAGTAAGGAAGCCAAATTGACCAAAATAAACAGATATTTCAAAGGGAATAGTTAGAAAACTAAGAATTTACAGTAGTACCTGACTCATTTTTCAAAAACTTGTTTTAACAGGGAGGCAAGAGTAAGCAGTAAGAATTGGCACAAGGTCTAGTGGCAGGCCTGTCGCTAACAGGAAGGCTACAAAGGTGATTAAGGAACTGGAGTATCTCTCTGATGAGGAAAGGCTTACAGTCCCAAGTCTGTTCAGCCTTGAGAAGAGATGACTGAGAGGGGACCTCAGCAGTGTCTATCAGTATCTGAAGGGAGGGTGCCAAGAGGATGGATCCAGGCTCTGCTTGGTATTCCAGGGAGCAATAGGACAAGAGGCAATGGGCACAAACTGATAGACAGGAAGTACCACCTGAACATGAGGAAGAACTTCTTTACTGTGCAAGTGACCAAGCCCTGGAACAGATTGTCCAGAGAGGTCTTGAAGTCGCCCTCACTGGAGATACTCAAGAACTGCCTGGATTCAATCCTGTGCCATGTGTTCTGTGATGACCTGGCTTGAGCAGGGAAGTTGGACCAGATGACCCACTGTTGTCCTTTGTAGCTTGAGGTGTTCTGTGATTCTGCAGTGTGAGAATTGTTAAATTGGTAGGGTTGAAAGGGACCACTGGAGGTCATCTGATCTACTTGCCCCTGCTCAAATAGGACCTCCTAGAGCCAGTTATGCAGGACTGTGTCCATACAGCTTTTGGGTATCTCCAAAGGTGGAAATTCCAGAGCTTCCTGGGCAGCCTGTGCAAGGGCTCAATCAAAAACGAGTGTGTTCTGACATTCAGGATGAACTTCCCGTATTTCAGTCTGCAGCCATTGCCTCTTGTTTTGTCATTGGGCCATGCAGTGATGGGGTATAAAGATAAGGCCCTGGAGTATGTTGTATGAGGACAGGCTGAGAGAACTGGGACTATTTAGTCATCTGTAGGCATATTGTTGGGTGCTCTCCACTTTGTCCATGTCCCTTGTAAGAAGAAATCCAGAACTGAACGTAGTAATCCGTCTGTAGTTTCAATGGGGATAAGTAGAGAAGAAGGATCCCCTCCCTAAACCTGCTGGCAGTACTTTGTCTAATTTGGCCCAGGATGCCCTTCACCTGCTTTGCCACAAGGGAGCTTTGCTGCTGGCTTGCACGCAGTTTGGTATGGAAGGATGTTTTCTGCAAAGCTGCTTTTTGGCTGTGTGGACCCCATCATGTATCAGTACATGGCATTGTTTCTCCTGGTATACAATACTGCATTTCCTCTTGTTGAACTTTATGAGATTCTTGTGAGTCCATTTTTCCAGCCTGCTGAGGTCCCTGTGATCATTAATGCAGCTGTCTGGTATATCAGCCACTCCTCCCAGTTGTGTGCTGTCAGTAAAAGAAAGCAAACTCAGACCTTAGTTCTGCAAATTGCTGCAGTGCTACTGAAGATTAGGGTTGAAATAGGTCAGAAGGAGCTGTTTTGTGGGGACTGTTAACACACTTTGTGTAGTGATGTTATCAAGGAAAAAGAAACATCTCGAAGCACTGAGAAGGAAACATGACAGCTGCTGCCAGAGCAAAATTGGGAAATGGAGCGGTAAGCAATGCATATTTGGTATTTCATAAATAAATCTGTTCACCTAGGATAGAAAGGTTTGGATTGGAAGAAATCGTCAAAGATCAAGCCCAGCCCCTCTGCTATGTGCAGGGTGACCTTCCACTAGACTAGGCTCAAAACCCCATCCAACCTGACTTTGAACACTTCCAGGAATGGGGCATCCAGTGTCTCACCACCTACATTGTAAAAAGTTCTGTCATTATGTCCAATCTAAACCACAGCCCCTTGTCCTGTAGCTACAGGCCTTGGTAAAAATTTCTTTCCATTTTCTTACTGACACATTTTGTATATAAATATCACAGTAAGGTGTCCCTGGAGCCTTCAGGCTGAGCAACCCCAACTTTGTCTTATTTTCTTAGGAAAGGTGTTCCTCTCTGATCATTTCTATGGGCCTTTGCTGAACCTACTCTAGCAGGTTAATATCTTTGTTGCACTGTGGACCCCAGAGCAGGGCATGGTACTCCAGGTAGACATCTCAATGGTGCCTGATGATTTTTGCTTTTTTCTTTTATATACCTTTTATATATTTTCTGTATCCTTAGCCTACATGCTTTTAATTTTTGTAGTCTGATATTCTAGCTTAGTTCTGGGGTTCTGCTAGGCAGGGAGACCAAACAGCCTCAGTAGGAGGTCAGTGAGCTGTATGCTATCTTAAGAAACCGAGGTTGAAACCTTGATTGAAACCTTCTCTCTGGAACTTATTTTGTAAACTGGGTTCAAGCCTCATCTGGGGGGGAATTCTTTAGAGTAGGGGGATATCAGGCCATTTTATTAAGCTTCTCATTGGGGGATCCTTGTCAAATATGTTAATTTGCAAGGTCTGTAAAAATTGTATACGTGTTATACAGGTATGTTCTAGGCATGTTCCACCTTGAAGAGTTGTGCACCTAGGATCCTATACTTTCTATACCTATACTGAGGTATAAAATCTTTTTATCCCTTAACCATGTCTGGCTTATAATTCTAGGACCAGGAAAAGGCAACACATGATGCAGAGGGAAGAAAAGGGGCAATCACTTCCTTTGGCCTGCTGGCCAAATTCTTTTAATGCAGCCCAGGATCCAGTTGGCTTTCTGGACTGCAGATGCAATGATCCAATGATTTATCTTCTAGCACCCCCCAGTCCTTTTCAGCAGGGCCATTCTCAGGCTCTTCATCCCCCAGTCTAGGAATTACCACAGCTCACATGCCAGACCTTGCATTTGGCCTTGTTGAACGTCATGAGAATACACAGGCGCCCACGTCTCAGGCCTGTCAAAGTCCATCTCAATAGTGGCGCCTTCCCTTAAGTGAATCAATTGCATTGCACAGCTTGGTGGTGTCTGCAAACTTGTGGAGGATGCAGTCAGTCCCATTAGTGGTGTCATTGAAGATGATGTTGAGTAGTGTTGGTCACATTTTGGACTTCTGAGGAACACCACTAGTTACTGGTTTCCACAGAGATGTGAAGCCATTGGCTCTTTGGGTTGAGTTTCATTGACTCTTCAGATGTGGTCATCCATAATCCATCCCTCAATGCCTTATCTCTTTGAGTGGCAAGAATTTTGTGAAGGACCATCTCAAAGACATTACCGGAGTCTTAAATAGATGGTATCTGTTACTGTTCCTATGTCCGTGGATACAGTCACTTTTGTAAAAGAATGTGAATATATTCCTCCAGGAGGTTGTTTGTTGTCCTGCAATATGTTCTTCCCTATAGCTGAAATACTCTTTGGAAACTACTTACAGAAATTTAAATGTGAATATTAATTAATGGCTTAGACTGCCTAATGAGTTTCCTCCTTCCAGATTTGACTGCTGGTACTGTGGATTGTGCATGCGAGGTTTTTTAGGATGAGGGAAAGAATGGCATGTGACAGGAGCGTAGTCTTGAGTTACTTCCTTTTTTGAAAGGTCATATTTGCAAAGATGGTTTTAAGAATATTTCTAAACAATGAGGGAAAAGGTTATTCCTTGATCAACTATCTGTATGTGCTCAGACAGTGGCCCTCTTGTGTTTATTGGCCACAGACATTTGATGAAGGCTCTCCCTTCATTCTGCTATTCAAGGAAGGAAGTGCACAATCTGAAGATGTCCCTTTAGAGAAGAGGTGAATATGAAAATGAAACTGAGCACAGTTCATGTCTTTCCCTCTGCTTGAGTTGAACAAAATCACATTTCTTCTATTTTATGGAAGTTGATATGAAAGAGTGTCCTTTACATTTTAGGTCTCTAAATGGCTTATGTACTTTACAGGTATTTTTTCAGAACACCTCTGTGGAGCTTGGGGGAATCCCTTGATAGTATTACCGATGCTAGTGCTGATAAGATTTTTAAAAAAAATTTTCTGCTTCCAAGTGTTTGTTTTGAAGCGCACAAGAGAAGACAGCTATTGTAGTTTGGGGCTAGGCAAAACCTTTTTTCCACTGTTCACTTGCAATCACATCTGAATTCTTAATTTGGTGCTTTTCAACAGATACTGAAGAGTTCATCACACATCTGTTCTGTTTAAGAACAGAAGAATGCTCTAATTAGTGATAGGAATTGCATACCAGATACTTAAGTAAAAAAAAGTAAAATTAGGTGTTTATGAGCTCAACAGAGCTGCTCTAAGGTCCAAGTAGTGGAATTGTAGGAGCTTGTGCTCTATCTTTATGAGCAAGGAGCCTGAAGGAGACTTGCCATTGTTTAATTCTAAGAAGTCTGTTTCACAAAGACATACTGACTCTGTCTTTGGAAGTCTTTGCCAGAGATTGAAAATATAATTCCAAATTTTGAGTCCTGATTAAGATACCTTTAGAGCGGAACTTTGCCTAGAATGTTGGAGGTAAAAAGCTGCACTGCCTTTAAAATTGTTAGGAGGTGCTTGCTCAGAGGTACATATGCTGGTTTTCATATGCTGAGGTTTGGGTTTTTATGGTTTGGTTATGGAGATGCCGGGAAATAAAAATCTGAGGCAATAAA
This sequence comes from Acanthornis magna, assembly GCA_036785705.1. NCBI lineage: Eukaryota > Metazoa > Chordata > Aves > Passeriformes > Acanthizidae > Acanthornis > Acanthornis magna. The sequence goes on from JAWUZG010000149.1 coordinate 505,521, forward strand.
ACCTACATTTGAACAGCACAGTAATATGAATTTGTAATTCTTTTTCTCCCTTTGCAAATATGAAGAACTTATGGCTTTGCAACAAAATGGTGGGTGAACTACTCATGTCTTTAAAATCACTACTGTGGCTAATTATCTTAGTGCAGTCATTTAAGTATGCATCATTGCACTCTACCTTCCCACTTTCCTCTGAAAGTGGACACAGCCTTTGCTCTGCAAGTAATGATAATAATTGGTACTAAGACAGACCTGTTACTCATCCTTTTTTGAGCACATTTCTTATGGCAGATGTCTAGTTTTTAATTAACTGCTAATGAACATGCCTAGTAGACCATGATACTGCTGCCAACCTACTCCGTTTTATATCTCACTGCTACTAAGCTCTTAAAAGGTTACAGAGCAGGCATTAGTGTCTTTGAAGTGATGGGAAAGTGATTATATGCATAACATAATTGTTTGTAGGATCTACCATGGCAAATGTTTAGCTTCTAAATGCATCTGATGAGCATTGCTGTTATCCCTCTCCCTGGTCTTTAGTTTCTTCCTTTGTGTGCAGCAAATATTCCTTTTACCCCTTCTACAAAGATAATACAATATGCTTTAAAAAATAAAGTTTTTTTAAATAAAAAGAATATAAACTTCTAGAAAGGATCATCTTTATGGATGATTCCTCATCTCTTAAGGAAAAATTTAAACCTATTATGAATAAGTAATATATGGGCACAAATCAGTATACTGAAGTCCTAAACAGCAGTGAACCTCAGATAATAAATGTGAACTCATGATATAACTTTGGTGGCTTAAAGACCATGATCGGGATTTCAGTCTCAAATCAGTTTAATGTTGTGCCATGTTTATGGATCTTTATGTACCATGTCCCTAAGTAACCATTTGCAAAGCTGCAAAGACGTGTAGAGTAGCTTTGCAATGCACTTTCAGCTCTCATACCACACCTTACCCTGGCCATTGCTCCCCACTATCTGTGTGCAGTACCCCCAGAGGAACACAAGGACACAGCCCTCCTGCTCTCAGCTTCAGCACCTCTCACAGAGCATTAATTTGTTCCTTGTTTCTCAGACTTTCAAAATGTGTGGCATGTAGGTTACAAACCAGAGTCAAGGAAATGGCAGGTAACGTGCCCCCAACAATTCTTAAAATGTTGACCTGTGCTTCCTGAAATCAAGTGGATTAACTTGTTTGATAATTAAACCAAGCCAGGAGAGAGATGAATAAGGGTTGTCTTCATACACTTCCTGAAGAGTGGGGACAAGAATGGAAACAATTTAACTTCTGTTCCCCGTTTTGGCCTTCCCATGGTCACACTGAAAAGGAAGCTAATTTGAGCTTACTGTTGGAGAAGGGAGGAGGCTTTTCTCCATGAAACCAGTTTGGAAGGAATAAATCACTTTTTATTCTTAGGCAGTTGCACACCAAAGCTAGTTTATGTAGGGTGATAGTGCAGCTGGGGACAAGTAAGACGAATGCCAGCAATGCTGCACAGGCACTGCTGATTCATGTTCTCTCAGAGCTACAGTGCAGATGACTGACCTGGCAGAAGTGGTCAATGAGGAAGGAGATGACTAAGTTACCATCTCTGAGAGAAGTTGCCAAAATGTCAGGTTATCTCCTGTTTTGAGGAAATGTGCTAGAAACTACTAAAGTCTTGATAAAGTCTGGGAGAAGAGGGATGCCTTATTGTTCTTTAGAGACTGAATCCAAAAAACCAAAACCAAAAACCACAAACCAAACCCCTGCCGTCCTGTCAGACTTTACAGTGCTCTTTACTGATAGTTTTTCAGTTAAAATACTTAAAATAAAAACAATTCTTAATGCTTCCTTCGAAATTCCACAAATTCCTTTTGTGTTGTTGTAAACACATTAAATTAGAGGAATAAGAAGTACCTCTCTTTTACCTTGTTTTCTAAAGATACTAAAAAGAGTGATGATCAGATGTATGTATTGAAGTGTAGACTAGCGAGGCTTTTTATGCAGCACTTGAAAATAAATTCCTGATACATGGTGTGAGAAAGATTTGGTAAACATGTGGCTTTACAGAATTGACTAAATGGATTATGGTAAATTTAAAGGTTTGTCTTATATATCAAAATAAGTAAATGATTGCTGCATGAGAGTTGGGACAACAGAAAAGTGAAAAATTAGCAAGTCCGGAGTTCTTGAATGTCAGTTGTGTCTGCATAATTTTATAATCAGTTCAAGACATGTCTTGGGATGGGGTTATGAGAAGTAAAAGTGTAGGAGTGCAGTAGTTATATAAATATAAATAAATAGTAATAAATAAATTCATTCATATGCCAGTAGGTGTTACACGGGTATTTTGACAGTTTGTCTTGAAAAGTTTTCACACCTGTGGAAACAGATAAAATATTTCTGCATAATTTTGAGTTCAGGTTTTTTTTGAGTAATGGGTGAAATATTGTAAGCTGCAGTCTAGGTATGATTTCAGTAGCTGTCAGCAGCTACTGTAACAATTTTGCCTGCTCTTGCAGGACTGCTAGCATTCACCTGGTCAAACTTGTGTTCATCCTGCTCAGACATGTGTTTATCTGTCTCCTTTTTGATCCCATGAATTGGATGGTACTCCAGCTTTTTCCAGGTATCTGCCTTGAGCAGAGGGATAGTGGAGAGTGGCCAGGGTGGAGAGGATTGTTCTCTCTTCTGTTCATATGCCCAGATCCAAGGAAGCAAGAGAGAGAGGCAGAAAATCTGTTAACGTGCAGCAGATTATGGGAGCTATGACTAAGATAAAGATGCTTTTGAAGCTTCATTTAAAAAAAAAAACAACCCTGTGTTGAGCATTTTGGACAAATTAAATGGATAACTGAACTTGGTAAACAAAAATAAAATCATGACAGTTTAAACTAGAAAATATCTTATTATTTAAGTTATGGGGAAGACATTCTATTGTAAAAACTCTGTTTCTAAAATTGCTTATAGGTTATTTTAGAAGATTGGTTACAGGGTTGTATGTCTATTCATTATGATTTTGATGTTGCAAGTTCCTTTAAAGACAGGTGGAGGTATTTTAATTCATTAATACCATGTCTTTTGTTAAGAATTCCATGCTATCTGGATTTTAAGCTCAAAGCTGGTTCCTAAACACAGTGCTAGGTCATGAATAATTCCCCCTCTTTCCCCTAAAAACCTTGGCTAGAATAAAACGCAAATTTAACTCCACTAAATGTGAAATTCAGCATATATTTTACATTTTTTAATATTCAGAATATAAATATACTTGCTGTTTCCAAATTGGGGGAAGAGAGGGATGTGAGTTTGAATCAATCTTGCCACCAAAACTTTTTTTTCCCAGAGCAGTGATAAGCCTTTCTATAAAAAGGGAGAGGTGTTTGAGTCTTCAGCTGCTGTTCTTTGTTGCTAGTGATGCTGTGGTGTGCAATCGCTGCCCAAAACAACCTATAGTTGTTGAACTTACTCCACAGACTGCAAAATAAGTATCCAGCTAGCCTTTTTGGGTAAGGGGACATGAGCAGAGTTGCCACAGACAGCATGATACAATGATATAATGAAGTATATGGTGGGTTAAAAGGGAGAGGCTAGATTAAGAATATACAAATAAATGTCTAAATCCACTATTGATTCTTGATAATTAACCAAACTTCTGCCTTATCCTTCCCAAACTATGTGCTATACATTGTTCTTCTGGGGATGATGATACCGCTGGAACAGCAGCAGCAGTTGCAGGCTCAGCATCTCTCCCATGGCCATGGACCTCCAGTGCCTCTAACGCCGCATCCATCAGGACTTCAGCCTCCAGGAATCCCTCCACTTGGAAGCAGCGCTGGCCTTCTTGCCCTTTCTAGTGCTTTGGGTGGGCAGTCTCACTTGGCAATAAAAGATGACAAGAAGCATCACGATGCAGACCACCACAGAGGTGAGAGGCATGGCAGGCCTGATTAGGACATTGTCAAATTTGCGCATTGCTGCAAGTTATGTGCATCTCTAAAGAGTTCAAGTTATATAGAATGAGAAAAAACTGCTGGCAAACTTTAAAATGTCTGCATATATACCACTGAAGCAAAATTCAGCTTGGAATTTTTCAATATTTTAAAAGGGGATCACTAGGTGTCACCTGCTCTATACTTTGCAGGGCTTTTTGACATCCTGGTTAATGCTTAGTTGTAATAGCAGTGGCCTGCACCATATTGTGGAAAATTGTTAAACCGCCTAATGGTGATTTTTTCAAAGAAAGTAATGTTGTTAAATGGGTGGGTGGGAAGGTAGGGGGAAAAGGAAGTTAATTTTTGAAGTGAATGTGTTCAAACAAAAGATTTAGATAATTGCATATGTTACTTTAGTTTCATAAGCTTAAATTCTAGTACTCAGTTAAGTATTGGGCAAAATTGCACTTGACTAATTTTTGAAAAGAAAATAATTTATTCTGTCATGAAATAAAACTAGGCTTTGTGTATGGTTAAACTGTAAATCATGTTTACAATATACTGTAATTTTCAGGAAATCACTGTATTAGGAATGTGCAATGACTTACATAAATAAAAGCCATTTTAAAACTGTTTGTGGCTTGTGTTCTAATTTTTTCCCCCCTTTTTTATTTCTGTTCTTGCCTCTGTGTCTGAACGGGCATGTCTGTCCATTTCTTGGTAACTGCGGGAGCAGACAGAGAGCCAGGCACAGTAAGTACCAACATTCCTGCTGTTTCCATTTCCAATAATGTAATAATCAGATGTTGTGCTATTTGTCTGTTTTGTCGTCCTTTTTGTTGTTTTCATGATACTAGGCATATGTGTTTTCTGTTAAGATATGTCTTGGTTTATGCAGGGCACCAGATGATTCGTTTGATGGACTATATGAAAGAGTTTTGTTTCTGAGCAGAATGTTTTTAGACAAACATGAATTTTAGTCTGCTTATTGGCAGCAGAAAGGGGAGATGAAGCTGCAAATCAGCTGCAATTGCAAATACAGTAAAGATACTGTCCAGAGTTAAGACTTTCTTCCCCCTAGGATTTTCAGGACTTAGAGTTGGAGAACAGGTGAGAAATTTAAATGTGAGAATTTTAAATGTGTCTGGATGGTGTTTGGCCTTAAGGGTTTTTTAAGTGCATCTGTTTAAGGCATACTAATGTCATTACTGCTTAATTTGTGCTTTAGGTGTAACTTCTACAGTGATACTTTTTTCCCTGTAGACATAAGCTATAATAGAATTGGTCTTATCTGAAAAGCCCTCTAAAGAACTACTTCATTGCAGCTTTTTGTGGTGTTTTGTTTTGAGTGATATTGCTGTATTAATCTGTTAGAGATGCTCATATGCAACTTAATGTTAATTCAATTAACAAAACTAATTCTGTGTTTATGTCATAGGTGAATTTGGGTTCTATTTGGTTCCTTTCCTCAATTAGAAAAGACAAGAAGTTAGTGATGGCTCTGTGTTTGATTTGGTTGTTGTTTCCTGTCCTTGCCCTGGTCCCAGCTTCCCCTGCCCTGTCCATCATATAATTTTGTCAAGGGTTTAAAATTAGATACTTAGTGTTGTGAAATTTGGTCTCTGAATTCATCCTGTAGCAGAGAATAGTTCTTGCCTATGGAAGGAGAACTGTCAAAATTAACCCTGGCTTTTGTAATGTGGGAGAGTTGCAGGATCACTTGCTTAATTTACTGTAGATATAAATTTTATTTAATTTAACTATGTAAAATTTTTGCTGCAGTTGCTTCTGTTCTAACCAATGACTGCTTGGTTATTACCTGAAGCAGACTGTTTTTATTCTGGATTTATCACTAATTAACTTGTAAATAATCTGAGGTTTTATATCCTAAAGGAATTTTGCCATGTGGATATATTGAGTTCTGGACACTACACTATGTTCATTCTAGTTTCTTTTTGTTCTCAGTGTAGGATAATACCTCACAGCTAACTTAAATTTTAATAGCTGAATACAGGTGAACTTGAATTTAAAATTGTTTAAATACAGTATTACATTAAAATCTTGACTTAACAGTAAATGATACCTTCAATGAAAGAATTCAAGAGATAGTTAAATTCAACCCTGTGGCTGAAATCATCAGCTAGGAATTATGTGCTCTTCAAATTTCTCTAATTCTGTTGTATTTTTAATGGATATTTTTTAATGTAAAATATATTTTTGAGGATAATATGAAATGGATCTCAAGTACACAAGGCATAGCAGCAGGTCTGTTTGGTTCTTATGTGTGGTTGAAATCACTTTATAATGTCAAAATCCGTTTGATTTTCAGAGTAAGATTTCAAAAGTAATGGTGCTGCCAAAAATCCTGAAAGGCATGCTTTTGTCATCCAAGGCACCAAACCCCATGCTGTTTGTAAGTTACCTAAATTCACCATGATGTTTGGTATTACTGTGCAGTTCTACAGTATGATTTCCATCTAATATGTCTAGCGTGACCTTTGAGCACTATCAGTAGAATCTAACAGCTTTAAATGTGAAAGTTTGAAAAATTAGAATTTGGCGCCTGACTATTTGGTTTTATATTGAGTTTCTGTAACATAATTTTGAGTTGCAGCATATTGTGAGCATATTTATTTTTTAATTAGATTTGGGTTTATTTTTTTAATGTCTCAGATAAATAGATGGTCATGAGCTTTTATGTATTGTATGTTTAGAAATACACCAAAAGTAGTGCAATTCTTGTATTTATAAATTAATATAAATATGTGGTTTTATTATTTTTTATTTTGTCCAGTTTAACTACTTTTGCCGTATCTAAATAGCAAAGGCTACTTTCTTCTTTTATGTATTAGCTCAAGTTCCAAACAGTAAAATGAAAAAGAGTTTTTTGGTAAATTCATGTTTGTGTAATATATAGGTTAGTAATAATAGTACACTTACTACATGAATGCTTAAATTATTTTGTCAGATTTAAATTGTGGGACTACATGAGTAACGGCTGGTGAGTTTGGGCTGATTTATTGCTGACCATTCTAAACTGGGTCATATTATTCTGCAAATGCAGACATCCCTACTAATGTAGCACAGTCTGGTTGCAGGTAGTGAAGCCAGGCAAAGGGAGCAAGTTTTGCAACTGAAACTGAAAGCTTTGAGAGATGTCAGTACAAAATAACTTTAATGTCCACATTGTTTTTAGGAAACATACTGGCAACATTTTTCACACTCATCATGGGTGTTCATTTATCACTTGTCTTCCCCACTGTTCTAGTATCCTGTTTGGAGAGCACAGAAATGCAAACGTTTTGATGCACTCTGTTCTAACGATAGTAATTTGCAGATAGTGAAATCTTACTTCATTGTGTGCTTAGGATTTATGTTAGTTGATGTTTATCTTTTGTCCTCCTGAAAAATACTGAGCTTATTTTCTAAGGCCTAGGATGTATTTGTAAATTTTACCTTTTTTTTTTTTTTTTTGCCTTCATTGTTAAGCCTAAATGTTGCTATTGTTTTGTAAAACAAATGCTGTTTTCCTACAGTAGAAACATATTCTTTGTCCTGAGCTCTCTATACTATTCTTCATCTCCCAGTCTTGGAGAAAGGGGCCATGAAAAATTGAGTTCTACTTTCTGGATGATATTATGTGCAAGCTGGTTTTTGTGTTTTCTTTTAGATGGGGCAGGAAAATCATGCAAGTTGTTATATGGAAGTGTAGGGTACTGATCAGTGTAGCACAAGTATGTTTCTTGGACTTTGTGAAGAAAGAATGGCTCCAAACCACAAATAAGCTTCAGCAGAGATTGCTCATATATAAGAGCTGTGGGTTGCTACATTGCAGTTTAGTTTGTAGCTGATAGAAGGCAGTAAAAGGTGGAGGACAAAGGGATTGGGGTGGTCTGGCATAATTTTTTATGGATACCCTGATTTTGACAAGCATTAGGTAGAAAATACTGGAATCAACAGAAGTATTATTCCTTTTTAATGTCTTCTGATTGTAAAATCAATGTAACTTAAAATGGTTGTTGAAAAGAAGGTGAAGTGAAGTAGCTTTCCATGACCAGGAATTTGACACGAAACGTACTGACTTTATAAGTCATCTTTTGGGTTGTTGACTTGTGTGTTTGCAATAAGCATATTGAATAAATTGAAGCTAATGATTTTGGAGTAGATTAGTTTTGAGCGCAGCCTTCTTTTGCCTTTTTGGGGGATATCAAAGCCCATCTTCCAGCATCTATTGTATTCCTGTCAGTGAGTGCTGACAATGAACAACTGACGTTTTGGGTGTAGTTGTTAGGCTTGATCCTGTTTTGCCTTCTCAGGGAATTGCACCTGTTCCTGTCCATGTGTGCATGTCTGTGAATAGCACTTGTGCATGGTGCAGTGGCAGGGCAGACGTCCTGTGTGTGGTTAAATAAACACAGAGGTTCTGCTGAGCAATGCAGGCAAGCCTGAGCTGTCAGCTGTGGTGACTGGCTGTGATGGCTGGTGGCTGTCCTTGGCATGGATACGGTGAGTCAGGGAATGAGCAAGCACAGAGCAAGCCTATGTGTGTGCACATCTTTGGGGGAGAGGGGAGTGAGAGGGCTAAGGAGCCCAGCACTAGAGAAGAGTTTAATTGGGACCAGGTGTAGTTGAGCCATGGGCACAGATGCAATGTAAATGTTGTTATTTAATTGCTGCAACGATCAGCATAAAGTCAATTGTCAGTTCTGTGTGTACTATTCTGTATGAATTGTCTGTGCTGTATTATGAGTGGGGCTAAATGAGATACTGTGTGCTCTCAGCCTTTACCTCTGGCACACATACTTGAGGTTTGGAAGTGGTTCCTGTGGGGAACAGTATGGCAGTCAAAGAAGTGTAATTGAATAATGTGCATTATATTCCTAGTGGGGAACCTGCCTTCTTTCTGTGCATCATGAGTAGGTTTTTGTTTCACATTTGCCTTCTGGTGGTTTCAGTATTTAACTTGCTGGCAGCAGTGTTGCTCTAGGATCACAAGTTGCCTGTTATACAGCCTTTATGCAGTCTGGTAATTCTGACAGGAAGCAGTGCTACATTAACCTTTGTATTTTCTTTTGGGACTTACTTGAAGAAAATAAGTGTGTATACATACATTGATTCATGTGTATAAAGCAAATTATCAAAAGAAGAGGAAAAGACATAAAGCTGGTTTTGACCACTTCCTCTGATCTGAGGTTCATGCTTTGCAAATGTTGCATTGATAATCCTTAATAAACTGAAGTCTTAAGTATGAAAGCAAGGAATATCTTCAATTATGTATCTAATCTGTTGAAATTAAGGCAAAATAAAAATTGATGGCATGCAGTTTGTCTTTAGGATATCAACTATGCATGTATGTGTTTTTTGCCCTTTTTACATGAACTGATTATTATTGAAGATCAGTCCCATTTGAAAATTTCTGTAGAGTTATTAAAAAAATACTATAGCCAAAATATAAATTCTTGTCCTACTTTTGCAAATAAGTCAGTTGTTAGTCGATCTGTTAGTAGACCTGTAGTTGGAAGAACTAAATAGAATACTGTCCTAAAGAGAAGATACGGAGACTAATATTGTGAAGCTGTTGCTGCAGTCTTCTGGCTGGCCTTGTTTGATAGTGGACATAGAGCAAATATAAACTCTACCAGAGCTGAAATAAGGAAAGTGGCTTTTAGTATGCTGTCCTCACTGTTCCCTGAATCTTGACATTACATGGGTGAGAGATATCAATAGCCCAAGGCTTATATTATCCTCCTTACCAGTTTTTGTTTGTATTTTCATTTATTTAATTTGTTTTTCATTTGTTTAATTTGTTCTTCAGTGTTCTGGGTTTACCATTTGCACTACTTTAAAAGATTCATATTTTCACATTGTTGAATGAAATCTTACATATTTGGTAGTTTAAATTATGGTAGTAGCTTATAGTAGCAAGCTATTTTTTCTCTACCTGATTCTAGTCACAGTTGTTAGAACTTTCTTGAACTCCTATAGGAAACAAAGCAGGACCTTCTTCAATTTTCGAGTTTACCGATAGATTTTGCCATAAAAACAACACAATCTTATTTGCAGCTTCTGGTGTAGATACTGGAAAATTAGCTGCTCTCCTGCTCTAGCATGGATGCTCTAATCCCAGAGAACAGTGTTTTAAATTGATGTGGTAAGCTACAGAAAGGTGGTGTAAATATGACCATAGGGGATATGTTTTGCAGAATTGGCTTGTGATATAATTGCATGTTTGTGTGAGAAACCATCAGTCTTTTAAAGAAAAAATAAATCTAATAATCTTTGTTTGGCGTTTAGGACACAGTGGGAGCGGGGATTTCCTAGGTATGTTTCACAGTTTCGAAATTCTGCAAGACAAACAGTATAAAATATTGTCAGCATTGTCTAGGTAGACTGCATTAAAAAAGAAAAACAAAATCAGCTATTGTAGTTGAACCTATAGGTTGCCAAAATTTGCAAGCTGTAACTCCAAATAGCACAGTTGCTAAATTTTTTACGGCTGTTGCCCCTTTGCCACTTTTCTGCTATTAACACTTTTTATAGAAAATTAAAGGAGGAACTGACTTTATTTTCTTTACTGCATTTGCTTTAATTGTTTTATTCTAAATTCTTCAATAGTAAAATAGGTATTTTAAATTTTTTTTAAGGAAAATATCTCTTAACTAAAAGACTTCCCTTCTTAAGAGGAAAACATCTCTGGTCAAGTTTGAATTGACATCTTGCTTCTTGAGATGTTTCTCGTGCTACAAACATAATGGATTCAGTATTAAAATGTTGAAAATGGGTTTTAATGGTTTTCAGACTAGTCAATCCCAGAATTTGGGTGCATCTGGGAGGAGATAAGGGGTTAAATTCCGACTGTATTTGTCAAGGCAATTAGTTCAATGATCCAACAAGCCCACCTTTTAGCTACAAAACATTTCGGTAAAGACATTATTTTGAGCTTCTTTATACTGAATTTCAATAGACCCTCCTATATGCTTTATGTAAGCCCTTTGACATTTGTTTAGCTTGAATAGTCATGAATAAAAGAGCTTAGAGTTGGCTTTAAAATGCAGCTTCTGAATTAGGAAAAAGAGGATTCAGATTGCCTTATGTACCCTGTTTCATTGTCCTTCTCCTTGGGGCTAAACATTTGTGTCTGAGCAAAACTACCTTGATGTCTTCAGGTTTTAAAGGGGAAGCTATTCAGTGCACAGTTCACTGGCTATTAGTACATGTTTATGATATATTGCGAGTAAATATCTCTGTCTCTTGGGTAGATCTAAATGTGTCCTTTGAGGGCTTACACTGAAGTACATGTCGGTATTAGACTTTTCTCTTGAGAGAGATACGTGTATGGATGTGAATGAATGTTTACTTATATATTTATGTGCCTATATTTATTTATCTAAGCATGTACTTGGCTTTTAGGATCTGGGCTTACCAGGTCTTTGTGAAAGGAGATTTTTTTCTCAACTCATTCAGTATTGTTCACAGCATTAACACATCAGTGAACAAATTGCCCTCTTGCATATGCTAATCCTGCACTTAAAAGAACTCATTGTAACACATTTTAATGCTTTAGCTGGAACTGAGATGGAGATGGGAATCGGGAATCACAGGCATGTCAAATTGTCATGTGACTGAAAAATGTCTAAAATGCTCTTTGGGTCAACAGTTTGTACTTAGCATAACTTAGCATGAATGAAATCAGTCCGTGTAGTTTGAGGAAAAGATTAGTCTTTGCTTTTGTCTTGTGTGTGTGTGTGTTGGCCTCAGTTTTTCAGATCAAGTCTGATTAAACAACACTTTAGCCTTAATTTCACACTAGTAGTGAATGTTATGCTCGAAGTAAAAATATTTGATCTTTGTTTGCAATACATTTGTTGAGGAATCAAATTAGAGTTTACTCCAGCTAACAATTGATTACTGCGTAACCATATATAGCAAATACTTGTTATTTTAAGCATTAAAGGCAAACTGCTATTTATCTGTCCATACCTGCCGGTGTAGATATACCAAAGGCTCATCTATTTATGATATTCTAAAAGTGACTAATCAATCAGATTATGTGTAGTAAATCTCTTTTATTATATGGAATCTGAATATTTAAAAAATAATAAAATCGTTGTTACTTGCTCATGAATAAACAGCAAGCCTGCTTCTCCTAAACAATAAATTCAGTTGAATTAATTAGTTAAATAGATGGTGACTGACAAGTGAACTAAACTTTTGATAAGTTGAACAATGAAAAGCCAAGCTTCATAGAATGTGTGAAGCTGTACATTCTTGCCTGGAGGACTTTGTTTTGAATTAAATTGAATTAAAGACTAAGTAGGTATCACATTTCTAAAGCATCTATCACATCAATTTGAGTTTTTAAGAATATATGAAGGAATCCTAAAAGGAATTTTTGATTGACCTTGTTTTCTGTTTTTACAGAGTAATTCTCTGTTAGTCCCAGACAGCCTTCGAAGCACAGATAAACGCAGGAATGGCCCTGAATATGCCAATGACATCAAAAAGAGAAAGGTGGATGATAAGGATTCCAGCCACTATGTAAGCAAATCTGTGTCAAAGAAATGATTAATTTATTTGCACATACTGTGCTTGTGTGAGGAGTAAAACAGCTGTGAATAACAAGGCAACTTTCCTATGGCTGAAGTAGTACATGAGTATATGTGCCAGAGAGACCATTATTCAAGCTGTGAGAAGAGTAGTGACTTCAGTAGTTCGGGATATTGTTAAGTAATAGTCCTCAATAGGAGTAGCTGTTTGGGGTTCACATGTGTTCTGGGGCGTTTCTCAGAGTTTGAGTGACATTCTTTCTGGACTGTTCTAGAAACTCTAGGTTTGTTTGAAATGGAGTATTTTGTTATTGAGAGGGGTTTGGTAAATTTTAGTGATAAATTTAATGATAAATTTTAATGGCTATTACCATGCTGAGTTATGGTTGCCATTGCAAATTGCATGTGCTGTCAGTCTGTATTAAATTACTAAAGTTTGCTTTTGGCTGATATGGCAATTTCAGCAGAAAGCAAATTGAAATATTGAAAGTTCACAATTTTGTGTTCTGCATTTTTTACTAGCTTGCTTGTTGCTTGCTTTCAAAGAGACAGTACAACAGCGTATGTGAACCTCAGAAGGTTCACACAGGCTTTCAAGTCACAGGATGGTACTTGAACAGGCCTAAGAGACTAGGACTGGTGTGAGAGAGAGTACTGAAAAGCAAAATTTAAATCTAACAGAACATACTGTACTTTGACATAGCAATAATGTGGCAAATTGTCTGGTTTCTGGGATTCAGGTCACTAATTACTTCTTGGTTACTGAAACCCAAGAGAAAATTACATGCCACTTTATTTTCTCAGTATTTGGTAGGGTAATTTTAATTTCTTTCCTCTTGGAGAAAATATTTGAACAGCTATTGGATATTTTAGTGCTGTTAATGGTTTTACAACTTGTATTTCCACCACTTTCTAATAATAATGTTTTGATTACAGAAGGGTTTGGCAAACTTCCCCATGTCACTCCCTCAGCTTTATGGGTCTGATATTCTATTGGTATTTTTCATTTTAAATATTTGAAGATTAAACAGTCTTAAGCTACACTTGATGTAAAAAGGAAGAAAAAGCTTAACTTGCTGTTTTATCTTGGGTTTCTACTGTAAAGAAATGTAAAGGATGTTATTGCAGAATAGAAGCAGTTTGTTTTAATCCACATTTTAAATGTGTTTCTGCCCACTGTTTGTTTGAAATGGATTTTACAACTAAAGGCAGCATCAAAATAAAAAATGGAGCAAAGCAAGGATATTTGAAAGTTCCAGATTTATTCTAAACTTTTTTTTTTGAAGGTCCATCAATTGCACAAATACAGAGCTACTGATTTTGAGCTCATTTTAGATGAGGCCCTTGTAGGGACAAGGAAGTGCTGCTTTCTCAAAATTGTATGACCTGTTGCTTTTGGAAGGAGAATGCAAAATGAATTTTTTTTCCTGTTTTGACTTTTTGACTTTGGCTAATTTTCATATTAATACTTAGGTAGTTTCAGTGTGTGGCTTTATTAGTGAGGCGAATCTTCTGATATTAATAGCGCTTACAGGAGATGCCTTTGATAATCCCAGGAAATTTCTGATTATTAAAGTAACAAAGTCAATGGAGTTCACTTAAACATTGCTTTGCAATTAATTTTTCCCTCCTCCAGAGTGGTATTTCTGGCAAACAGGCATCCCATCTACTGTTCTCTCACATTCTCAAGTGTGTTCTTACCTGTTCTAACACTCTGGGTGCTTCTCAAGAGGTGGCAGATAACTGGAGCTAAAGCTTTCATTTCCTTTGTATGTACCTGTTGGTTGGATAGCATCCTGAGTAGCAAATAGAGTGACCATTCTGTCTCCAGTGGCACTCTTGAATCTGTCATAGTTTTCTGGTATTTCTTGGAGCAAAATTCAGCTGTTAACAGAAGGGTTGAAACTACTTGTTGGTTTGTGGGGTTTTTTTTCAGTTGAATTTTTTAGCGGTGGGTTTTTTTTTTTTGGTTGGTTGGTTTGGGGTTTTTTTTATTTTTTGGTTGGTTTTGGGTGGTTTTGTTTTTTTTGTTTTTGAAGTGTGGCCTCAGGCACGAGGAAGGACCTGGTGTGACATGTGAAAGCTCAGGCACTTTGAAAGGAAGAGATGGGGTACAGTTGAGCAATCTTGCATGTCTGGTTTGTTTTGCATAGAGACGTTTTAACTAAAAGTTTAGTTTAACTAAAAGCTTTTATTGGAAATGTCAAACTTTTCCCACAAAAATTTAAAGTTTTGACATTCACTTAATTTTTTTGCTTGGTTTTGAGTCAGGACTCGCTTTCCGGTTGAACCACTGTGTTGTGCTGTGGAAATCACTAGAACTCTGTGCATCGTGTAATGTGTCTACTGGGGCATCCTGGCCTCTCTTGGAGAGGGACCAGAAGGCACTAGAGTAACAGCAATCATTAGTAGAACAGCTCAGGTGAACATAGGTCTAAGTGAAACAGTCAAAATGCTGCTTGACAAGCTGCCATATAACATTTCTGTTAAGGAATGTCCAAGTATTTTGGTTTTCTTGGGCAGAAATGTTGAAATGCCTTGGCATTTCTGAAGTTTGTTCTTCCCCAGAACTTTTCATTTCAAAACTTGCCTTTCTGGAAAAGGGGAAAAATGGTACCCTGACTTAGAGGAAGATGATTCATCAAATATTCCAAAAAGCTTCATTTTCCTGATATCTGTTTTTCCAGGTATGCACAAGCAGTACTTTCTCTAAAATAGCGCAAAACTATTGAATGAACAGAGTACCTTTGTCTTTTAGGAGTAGTGGTAACACTATTTATGATGGTAATAAGGAGGGGTTTTGGACCATCTTGCAGTGATGGTGAGATTGCCATGTTTCAACTAGTTCTACCTTACTTGGTTTTTACTCTTGTGGCAGAAATAAGGTGTCGTGTTTCTCTTTTAATTGTTCTCCCTATTGCTAATAAGTTAATGAAAGGCTGTTTGTTTTTTGTTTAGGAAAAACAAAAAATGTCTGAGTAGATGCGTAGTCTTTCTCTCTGGGCTCTTATTGTACTAATTGAAATGAACACTATATTTATTTATTTTTAATAGGACAGTGATGGGGACAAGAGTGACGATAACTTGGTTGTAGATGTATCCAATGAGGTAACTTTTTTCATTTTTGTAGTCTTGACGTTTCCCAAAGGTTAAAGGAGAAGTACATTTAGATGCTAGAAAAAAAAAAAATCATCTGTGTGGATATGTTAAAATATTCACAACTTCTCCTTTTTATTAGTATTGCAGTTACTATGTCTTCCTCTGAGCTTTATCTGGCTGCCTTCTCGGTTTTTCCTTTTGCTGCTTTGTCCAGGTCTGTTCCCTCCGCAGTTACTGTTCTAACACTTCACAGCTGCTCTGTGGTGTAGAGGGTTGTGGTGAAGTGCATGTGTAAGGCTGAGGTTTTCAAACTACTGTCTTCGAATGAAAAGGGAAGACATTATCTAATGTTGTGCTTAATAGTAGGATTGTTGTTAAAAACATTTCTTTAAAAATTGCTTGTATTTTAACAGCCTCGGTTAAAGACAGAATTTTCCAGAAATGTTTTTTTTTTTAGAATGAAGTTTCTTTACAAGATTTTCCAGAGATTGTAGACACTTTTTTCCTCCAGGGCTGAGATTTGTCAATGTCATCAGGGTGAAGGGATGGATATTCCCTTTTCTTCATCTTTTATTTCATACAAGACAGAGATTTAGGAAGCCTGAACATGGCAGTGAGGTTCTTCGGCTCTGTGAAACACACAGGGAGAGAAGCGGGTAGAGAAGTGCCCTCAGTAGCTCCAGGTGCCCAAATGATGTCAGCCAAGTAGAAAAATAAGTATCCAGCTAGTGATTTTAGTAATCCTTTCAGAAGGTCGGCTTACAATGAAACTGCTTAATAATCGGTCAGTAGACTTAGTGGCCTTTTGTGAGGTGTGATTTCTCCCTGGTGCTATTCTTATGAGCCAAGGGAGCATGGAGAACCTGCAAAGCTCTGATAGCATTGTAACTCATGGGGCTGGCTATTTCAAGTTAAAGTAAATGCAGAGAGTGCCTCTGGAACAGAGAAAAATAATTACCTGAGGGGTGATTTCAGTTTTCCTGTAGATGTAAGTGGCAAGGCAATTACAGATGGTGTTTAACAAAAATGTGACAGCTATTATGGCATGTAAATATTCCTGTACAGGCCATTCACTTAAGAGTTGGACTTGATGATCCTTGTGGGTCTCTTCCAACATAAAATATTCTGTGAAATATGTGAAGGCATGCGTCTATCTCTTCTTCTGAGGGTAGAGATGAGCAAGGTCTTTATCACCTAAAAAAGGTTATTGAAATGTTTGTGACTAGCAGAGCATGGAGAATGTACATGATAAAACAGTGTCAAGTTACTGCAGTTACTGTTGGTCTTCCTTGCTCTTACCACGTTTTCTGCACCTGCTTTAGTTCGTACTTAGGTATGCTTTGCAAGCTCTGTGCTTGGAAACAATTTATGATTACATGTAGTGTAAAATAAAAACAGAGTGCTTACTATATGACTTTACTTACATCTCTAGACTGATGAAGGGATTTCAGCTTTTTTTCCATAAAAATAAGAAAATGTCTTGTTATTTGCACGTACTGCTTAAATTTTTCTAGTTTTGTTATTTTTCCCATAGACTCCTCATGGTGTTTGTATACCAGTTTATGACACAGTTCTGCGCTGTTCTTCCCTTCCCATTGTTTTAGGATCCTTCTTCCCCGAGGGCAAGTCCCACTCATTCACCACGTGAAAACGGTATAGATAAAACCCGCCTACTGAAGAAGGATGCCTCCAGCAGTCCAGCATCTACAGCCTCTTCAGGAAGTTCCACTTCCCTCAAATCCAAAGAAATGGGTCTGGTAGGTAGTAGTCTGTGGTCCAGATAGCCTTCTTTTTATGTAAGATATAACTCTCCATTCTTCAGCAATATCTTGTGGCACAAATTATCTGGCAGTAAACATTAGAAAGCTGAATTTGGCTGCTGTTTTTCCAGATCTTTAAAGTATTATTGAGCTTTCCTCCTCAGAAATATTTTCTGCTTTGTTTTAATTTCTTGTATTTCCTATATTTCTGTCAAATGAGTTGCAAATTTATTAAAAAGAACAAGAGTTACTTAAGCCTTGGTTTGAGATTTTTTAAGAGCAATAACTTTCGGTTTAATGTGACCTATATACAGTCAATAAGAACTTCTTCAGGCTTTTGTTAAATTCTTCTAAATAAGCTGCTATTCCTTGAAAACGTTTTCCTTCAGTATCACTAGTAATTTGATCTGATTCTCTGTAATTTTTGTGTCATGTTTTTTTGATAATATCAACTACAGTGGTATGTTGTTTTTCTAGTTAGATTTCGTGGGTCCAATAATAATTGAGATATTAATGACTTTGAGCTAAAATACTTTGGTAATGCATGCTGTATTTTTGTGAACAAAAAATGAGCTCAGGCATTTCTTTTTTTATGTCAGTAGAAGAGGGAAAATAACTTTCTATGTTTCTTATTTTAATTTTGGCAGCAATCAAAAAGGTCAGCATTTCTCTCTCACAAGTTAATGTTGTCAGCATTGTGTGGATTTATGAAAATTGGCTGAGGGACTAGGTAGTGGGTGCCCAGCATCCCAGCTGCTGTTGTGATAAATTGTATAATATGGCCTGGATTAAAAATAATACTCATTTAATTTGTTTAATGATACCAGCATGAAAAAGCCAGCACGCCTGTTCTGAAATCCAGCACACCAACTCCTCGAGGTGATGTGCCAACCCCAGGCACTAGTGCAACTCCAGGACTTCGTCCAGGCCTTGGCAAACCTCCAACAATGGACCCTCTGGTTAACCAAGCTGGTAAATGCATTACCTCATGTGTTTTTAGGGTTCCAAAATTAATCTTTTTTTACACATGTAGTTCTTTGTGACTGTTAACTAAATATATTGCTTTGTTCTTGATATCAAGAGAGGGCTTGATGAGAAGCAGATGTTTGGATTATCAAGACTTCAAATATCTTTCCATCTCTTAGTCTTTTTTGTTTACTTTTGTCTTTATCTTTTTTTTTGCAAATAATCCAGAGACTGAATTCAATATAAAAGGACTTCTCAGAAGTTTCTGGTACTTACTCTGCATGCAATCCCTTCTACAGTCTTTGTCTGTGTGTACTAATATTTGCTGCAGTCACAGCTTGACAAATGCTGGGGGAAGTTTACTTTTGCTATTCAGGCTGGTACACACAGTTGCTTCAGACATGAGCTGTGTAAACCATGTCTGTCAGCTTTACTGCTTAATTTGGCAAAGAAGAGATTAATGTAAACAGGGGAATATTACAGAAATGGAAATAGGTAATGCTAGAAGAGATTGCTAAAAGTAATCAACAAGTTCAGACTTCAGTAGATCTTATTTACACTGAAATGAGCTGGTGGTACTGACAGATTATGGCAGTGTTTCTTGACTGTGTGTGTATGTGAGAGGCGAAGGTGAGGTGTTGGGGCAGGGGGGAAGGGCTGCTTTCTTCCCTCTATGCAGGGATATATAAATAAACCTACTTAATTTCATTATTCTGTAGCTGCAGGTTTGCGGACACCATTGGCAGTACCAGGACCATACCCTGCTCCATTTGGAATGGTACCTCATGCTGGCATGAACGGAGAGTTAACCAGTCCAGGGGCAGCCTATGCCAGTCTGCACAATATGTCACCCCAGATGAGTGCTGCTGCTGCTGCAGCTGCTGTGGTTGCCTATGGAAGATCTCCTATGGTAGGCCATACGTTGCATGCAATCTCAGTCCTGTGAGTTGTGGTTCACTGAGAAAAGCTACATGCTTCATTTAGCACTGCAGAATTATCAACTCATAACAGCGCCAGAGGCTTGACAGCTTCACTGCGTGCTTTGCTTTGCTGTGTGGCTGAAGAAACACATTTGCACCTTGAAAACAAAGAATCTCAGTGTATTAGTGTATGTTTTCTTTTTGTTCTTCAGCTTCATCAGTACTTTAACTGATGAATAAATATAAAAAAAAATTTGTGTTGTGAATGCAAACATAGTTTTGGTAGACACAAAGTATTTCACTGTAGCTCTGGAAATCTGCTTTTTTGTTGCTGAACCACATTTGTATTCCACACAAACATAACAAATGGATCTCGAAGCATATAGATGTCTTTTTATCTGGGTCTCTGTCCCTGTGTTTTGTTGGGTTTTTTGTGAAAATCAGCCTGAGAAGTTGGTCAGTACCTATTTTGGAGCTCTGAGATCAGGTGTGTTAAGAATAGTTGCTTTTGTGGGTGTAGAAAGTAAATGAAGCCTGATAGTTATAGTGGCTGTCACACAAAATGACCTAGGGGCCTGATTCTGCAAACATGAGCTTGATGGCAGCTTTCTGCATATCTACTTATCTACTTGTAAATTTGCAACACTGGATTTTTTTGTCAACTTCTCGTTGTTTATATGACCACTTTTCTCAAACTGGGAAACAGGGCTGTTATGTGAAAATGTGCAGATTTTAAATAGCATGCACCCTCCTTTTAAAACAATAACAATATTAACTCTAGCATAATGTTCTGAAGAAAAACTAGGTCTTTTTGGTCCAGCATTTCTGTTCATGTATGAGTGCTTCTGTCAGAAGTAATCTCAGGGAAAACGTCTGGGTTTTGCCCCCCAATGGAGAGTCACGCACTTGTCTGATACTGTGGGTAAAAGCCACCTCTTGGTTAAATGCATAATATCTTGGGTGTGGAGAAAAGGGGCTTGCTGAGAAATTGATGAGAAATTCCAAGTGTGAGATTAATTCGCCTTTTGTTGTCAGGTTGGGTTTGATCCTCCTCCTCACATGAGAGTACCTGGAATTCCTCCAAATCTAGCAGGGATTCCTGGGGGAAAACCGTAAGTAGCTTTTAACATTTTGGTAATATCTGCAATATCTAGAGAGAATGAAGTTACATTTTGTCAGTGAAAAGGGATTTCAAAGGGGATTGTGTCTAGTTGTTTTTAAGAGGGTGTTTTAGACTCTCCAGGTGAAACCTGCAGGATAAAAATTTTCAAATGGTAGTTGTCATATCCCAAAATAGGTGTGTATATACCTATTTCCAAAGAAAAGCTGTTGAAGGTATACTTTAAGGTTTTTTTAATTTCATTCTTTCTGTGGAAGTTAAGGGGACTACAAACTAAATGGTCGATAGTGATAAAATGGGTTAGATAAAGATATATTGAAACTAAAATTTGCGCTACACTGAGGACAAATATGTAGTGCAAACTTGCAGACTCCTTGTCTGGCTCTTGTTTTATCAGGCATGGGAGTCTGCAACTGATGACAGGGGGTGTCTGGAGCAGTTACTTTAGCAACAGAATATGCACACCTTGCATAATGGAGCAAACTGTTTAGAACTTCTATGTGACTGCAGCTGGAGAGCAAAAGGATGATGAAGGAATTGTGGAGCAGGTGATGCATAGATGTAGAGGAGTTTTTACAAAAAGTACTTTTTATTTAAAAGTTTTGGTTATTGATGAAGCAGTTGTTAAATATTTCTGTGATGCTGTGAGTTACTGAAGTTGCAATAAAATAAGTTCAGCAGAATACATGAAATGTTTCAGTAATTTGGTTTTTGACCCTGAACTTAACCAGTGCAGTAGGCTCATGAGCATGTATGACTGCTGAAAATATGCAGTTATTTTTTAGGTATTTCTATATGTAGTCAGTAACAGGGCAAATTTAACTCAGCTGTTTTTCTGGGGAGAATGAGGCAGAGAGAATTCTAACAGGTTTTTCAACACACTGTTAGAACCTGTTCTTTGTTCACGCTTGGCAGTCAGTCCTGACTTCTCTTTCAACAGGAACTTGCAATTAGAGTAGTTTTCTCTACCTAGGGACTTACATAATTTTGAAACTCACTTAACACTTTGCCCTTTCTGTGCAGGGTGTTCATGTTACATAATATCTATTTACCAATCTAAATTTAATTTTTCCTTTTGCAGTTTCAGGAAACACTTAGAAACTATTACTTTTGGAATGGTGTCTAAGTTATCAGACAGGCTGTGGTGGAAGTTGTATACTCACAAATTTCTGTGTGCTTTCATTCTGGACTCTTGTTAATAACTAGTGATACATTGTAATGTCCGTCTTGCAAACATCCTTGAAAGGATACCAGATTACAGGCAAAAAAGTGTATATTTTCTTCCCAGCTTTTCTTTGAACAATAGGAAAGCAGCAGACTTAATTTGGAAAGCCATCCTGAATGTGTTTTTGTTGTTCTCCACCGTGCTTCTGAGAACAGGCTTAGCTGTCTGTTGGCAGTGTGAGAAACCTCTTAAATCTTGGTTTTACTTAAAGTTGGTGATGTGTTGACAAGATTACTGAAGTGAGGGCTCATTGAGTTGGTGGTGTGTATAAAATGGTGGTGTATTTAAATTTAGTGCAGTAAGGATCAGGCTTTGTTCGTAAAACTCAGTCTCATTCTTGCTGACTTTAATAGAATTTGGCATGCTTAAATAAAATGCTTTTGAAAATCATATAATCTAGTGGCAGTAAGATTTTACTTTAAAACAAATATATTCATAAGCTTTCAAAGACTTCTTTCATTATTAATGCCTTGCAATATTTTATATTGTAGGCTATCAAAACCTATTTTTGTTTAATCAGAAATTTTCAGTGGCTGACTTCTAGTTGTTACACTGTTCAAGACAAAAAGACAGGATATGTATGCTGCTCTATTTTATATCCTGGTAATTTAGGTAAATTACTGTCGGAGGGGGAAGATGTGTGGGGGTCGTTCAGGTTTGTTTAAAGTTTTTACCACTTTATTCATACTGCTTCAAATACTGTCTACTTTGATGCATATTCCCTAGTCTCCACTTGATTTATATATGTTTTGCAATGTTTGGGGTTTTTGTGGTCATGTTACTTGTATGTGTGCTCTAAAATTACTTCTTTGCTTATCTTAGTGAGGCAAGCCTAAAATTACATAAACTCATCTGTTATCTTTCTATTGACAGCAATAGAAGGATTTCATGTTTTAGTCTGGATTGGCTAGATGCTGTCTGCTATCTGCAGCATTTTTGAGTATCTCAACTATTTTAGGTTTTTTCTCCTGTTTTTTCTATACAGAGCAGATATAATCATGCAAACTGGGGGAGTACACTTGTTTATTTTCAAAGTCAGCCTTTTCCTAGAGTGCAGATATGGTGTCACATTGAATTAGTTTTATTAGATGTGATTATTTAGTGAGTCTTCTTAAAAGTGGTACAGAGAATTTTCGAACTGAACTATTGAATCCCCACTCATATGTGCTTGCTTAAGCCTGCATATTTTTCATCAATGATTATGTTTGTACTGTCTTTTCATCCAGCAGAAAATTAAATACCCTTCTTTCTAAAGGACAGACACTTCTCATAGCACCCAGATTTTTAACCCTTGTATGTTCTGAGATACGTTAATGACCAGCTTGTTAGAAAGATTGGTAGGCTGTTAAAAATCTACTTGGACATAAACATGTGCTGTCTGAGTCCTGAACTCTTTTGTTTTGATGCATTTAATTATGCCCCGGACTATACGTTTTCATTGTGTTGTTTTAATAACTTTTTTTTTTTTGCTTTGCATAGTCTTTAGTACTTTGCATAGTACCAGTAGGCTGGAATTGTGTGCATTTTTATATCAATCTGAATACTTAAAGTAGTTGGCAGGTAGTTAATTTGCTGTATTCTTGGGTAGTGAATTAATTATCCTGAATTCTCCTCAGCATGTCAGATGATACTTACTTGCTATATACTGTTGCCTAAAAGACAGGCTACCTGAAACAGAGGCTAAGACAAATTAGGAGTATAAAAAGCAGACAGTTTATTCAAGGCCTGCAAAGGCCTTAAAGGTACATTCAGGCAAACAAAGCCCCCCGTCAGGGACGACACCCAAAATGGACCCAGGGTCACGAGCTTGTCACCTTTTATAAGTTCTGTTCCATTAGCATATTGGCCCTTATTTCTCCAATCACACCCTTATGTGATGATGTTAACCACCCCAGGCCTGCTCCCCCCATCTCACAGTTGTTTACATATTTTTGGGCCCTAAGGCAACGAATATGTCCTTGAATCTGTACTCAGAGAGCCTTGTTTTGGCTAAAGGTGCTGGGAACAGGGGATTTTAGCACTTTGTAAGAAGCACAGAACTACAGCAAGTTACAGCTACATGAAGAGTAAAAGACTAGAAATACCTGAAGGCATCAATACTTATCTGGAAATTGGAGATTTAAGCTGAGAAGCTGGTTTGTATTAGTATCACTTATCATGTTGCTGTGCATAGAAACTCTGCAGGTTCTCAGTACTGCTTTGACACACATGAGGGGAAGTCTTTGGATGCAGTGGTTCAGAAGAATATTTCCATTACTCAGAAATAATATAAGTGACAATATACCATTTCCCAGAACTCTCCTGAATAAAAGGCACAGAAGTTTGTCTTGTGGTTGTTCCTTTCATAATATTCAATTAATTAAAAGTGTATATTTACATATTAGTTGATATGTACTTAGCTTGTTTTATGTTAAATTTTGATTGCATTTGTACAAGATAATTTTCTTTGTTTGCTATGGTTGTTAGCCCAACACAAGGAAGGAAACTTGTAATGCTAACAGTCACTTGACCAAAGAAGGATAATCATGGAATCCATGATTGGATAGCAATCTTTCATAGAGGCAGACTGCTCTGAGTGAGACACAAATCTGTGCTAGTCATGAGACTAAACAGCAGTATCTTGCATACACAGTCAATTCTAAAAGAAAACTGGGTGGTCAAATGGTGCCTGTTAAGAAATTAGGGAACTCAAGAATTCGCCAGATTTTGTTACTGACTCTTTCGTTCCTCTTTTGAGGTTAGACAATGAAGATTCTTGTCATTTTTGAGAACAGAGGTCTGTGAATATGTCTAGTGCATTAAAAATTGAGTCTTCTGTAGGTGTAGCAGTGTAAGTACAGTGCTTTCTAGAAGTAGCAGTGTAGGGCCTCTGTCATGGTGACCTGATGAAGGGGAAGCCAAGAGCAGCAGCGACTGTGCAGCAAATAAGTAATTTGCACTGCTGTCTCCAGGACTGTGTTCTTCTGGAGACAGACACTTTCCTTGTCTAGGGAGTGTCAGGAGTGTCAGTCTGGGAAACGAGGCAAGTTTTTCAAGGTTAAAAGGTATTGTGTAACAAAAGTTGAGCCGTAATACATAGCAGATCCAAGTCACTAGACTACCATACCATAACTGTGCTGGCAGCGGTGATGTTAGCATTGCACGCCACATATCTGCAAGCAAACAGGAACATTTACTGTTTTGCGTGCTTGTCTTGGCAGAGGGATTTGGCAAAGTGTGGCCATTTCTTTCTACAGTGGATTGCAGATAACTTGCACTGTAGAAAAAGCTGTCTTGGCTTGTAAGAAAGTGTAGCTGGTCTCTTTATTAGGCCATCAGACTCAGTCATTCTGAGTCCTGATCAACTAGTCTTAGAAGCAAATGCGAAAGAAGAGTGACTGCTTCTATGGTCAGTGTAGCCCCACTTTAAACATAGGCACACTGATAAAATTCTACATGATTAAAAATACACTGGGTAGGCCTCTGATATTTCAAAGTGTTAGAGTCATCGCAAGTCTACAGCAAACATGAAGTGCTTGAAAAATGTTTCTATTGTCTTCCTCACAACCCATCTCAGCAAGAACTGAGAAACTCTGTGTATGCACCTCAGCACTTCAAAACACTAATTATTCAGGTGTTTTGAATTGAACAGAACATTTAAGCTGTAGCCTTCAAATAAAAAAAGAAGTCATGGACAAGTAAATTATTCATCTTGAACATGCTGGAAAAAATTGCCTAATACTCGCTTAATTGTTTTGCTTCAGTCCACGATAAAAGCAAGGGCGGGCTGCAACTTCAAAGTTGTACAGTTCTGTGTACTCTTACTGCTAACAAATATTCTGCAGCTGACTTTGATCTGGAGCCCAGGATGGGGCCAAGCTTTTCAGTGTCTTAAATGCCCTGGCTCTTTAGTTGAATTCTGTAGATGAACCTGAGCAGTTGTTCAGCCTCAAGCAGTCTTGTTGCCACTCCTATTCTGCTTCCTCTCCCATCCTGTGTCAGATCTGTTTAGTAAGTAGCTACTTTGGGACAGTCTTGTCTCTATTCTACTTCACAGACAGGAATGGATTTCTAGCTAAGCCTTTATCATGACTGTAATTCTTCAAACAAAAAGCCAGAAGGGGTCCCATGGGACACAATATATTTGATACACTGTGTACCTTGTGTACATGTAAGGGAGTGGACTTTGCACTTCCTTTCTTATCTTACATTTCCCATTCCTGACATTTCTATGACAAAAAAGATCTGTCATCTTTTGCGCTTTCTCATCCTCTATTTCTGTGTGTTCTCTAAGCAAACTTTCTGCTCATATGTCCAACCATGAAATATGGATGAGTACAGGAATTGCATAAATATGCACTATTAATTTATTCTCTGTTTAATAGCAGTTACTCTTAACCTGTTTTTACCTTTCACTTAAGAGAAAACTGTGATATTGCATGGGTTCACTGTTTCCACTGTTACTTTCTGTATGAAAGAGCTGTAGAGTTCTTTCATCTGTCCTCTTCTCACACTTTTCCAAGGGAATATCTTACGCCCAGGAGCAGAACAGACTCAGTTGTTTTGTGATGTCTGTTACAGAACCAGGCATCTTCCTTGTTTCTTGATTTCAAACTCTCTGATACTTGGGATACTTGGGAATATGTAATAAGATACTTTGAAAATACTAGCTTATTACTCAGAACAGAATCTTTTGTTGGGTTCTTGGAAAACAGATATGTTTAGTTCTAGTTGAGCTAGTTGAGCTATGGTGTTTGAAGATTTCTGAGGAAGAAAGGAGGTTTGGAAAAGAAAGGAGAATTCTGGACAAAAGAATAAATTAGAAAAAATAAATTTTTCAGTAGGGAGATGGCAGCTTATTAGTAAAAAAAAGAATACTCATATCTCAGAATTTTTTATCCATTTTGGCCTCTTGAAGGATGCTATTAATGTAGCAACAGTATCAAAAGCATGAGCTATGGATGCACTTAAAACAGAAGTAGCAGAAAAGGAGCTCACTAGTAGAACAAAAGCCAGCCTTTTACTGTAGTATTTTCATTATTATTTAAAATAAGCAAACAAA
Organism: Acanthornis magna; assembly: GCA_036785705.1. NCBI lineage: Eukaryota > Metazoa > Chordata > Aves > Passeriformes > Acanthizidae > Acanthornis > Acanthornis magna. The sequence goes on from JAWUZG010000149.1 coordinate 532,115, forward strand.
GAACTGCCCCTGCACCTGAAACCTTTATTAGTTGGTGTTTGTGCACTCGTCCTTGAGTAGAGCTCACTTTAAACTTTGCAGTGACGGTGAAAAAATAATTTCATGTACTTTCCGCAAGGAGGAGTGGTTTTTTTCAGTGCTAGAATATCACTGCCTGAACCCTCAGCTTCCGTAAACTTGAAATCATGCAATGAATACAAATAAAAGGTGTTTCAGAAGTGCCAAAAGTACCTGGAAAACTGAGCCTTCCTAAAGTGAGGTACTTATTCAACAAAACATAATTATGAGAAGATGATATCAGCTTTCTGATGAAATGTGTGTGCAACCACTTTATGTTTCTCTTTTCTGTTGAAAATACCAACCAGCTAGAAAGAGACGGTATAAGAGTACAGCCAGTGATGGTGTTAAAGATGAGGTGCAGGAAACAAGCAAAACTTGGGCTTGTGGTATTGTAAGGCAACAGGTGTAAGCCTCATGGAAAGATGGAAGAGTAGTGCCTGGTGAGGGACTGCTGCTGTAGGACTTGTGGTGTGGAGACTTGGAACTGCTAGCTAGAAACCAGGGGTTAAAGATATTTTGATTATCCAGGTGGCTGAGGGATAGTAGCTATGACCTCGGTGTGTAGAGTTAAGGGTAGAATTTAACCTGCTTCTCCACTAAACAAATACTTCAGCTGAGGCAAGCGGAAAATTTCTATTGTGAATCCTTGTCTTCTTCTGAGGTTTCATGTGCCTGTATTACTTGACACTCTCGCTCTGATTTTCATGAGATGGTTGTCAAAGAATTAAACTTAAAAATACTGTGTTTTTCTTGCATTGCAGCTCTGTAATGGCTGATTTTTAACATTGTTTTGTCTTCTTTCTTCTTTCCTTTCCCCAAAAGGGCCTACTCCTTTCATGTTACTGCAGATGGTCAGATGCAGCCAGTTCCTTTCCCTCCTGATGCCCTCATCGGTCCAGGAATCCCTCGCCATGCCCGTCAGATCAACACCCTGAACCACGGGGAAGTTGTGTGTGCAGTTACCATCAGCAACCCCACGAGACATGTGTACACGGGTGGGAAGGGCTGTGTCAAGGTCTGGGACATCAGTCAGCCAGGAAACAAGAGCCCTGTCTCTCAGCTGGACTGCCTGGTAGGTGAACAGGAATTTATGCACAAGGCTAGCACTCCTTAGACTCTAAAAAAAAAAAAAAAGCTGTCCTTATTTGGATTTTGTTCATACTAAAAGGAAATAGCAGGCAGATCTGTTTCCTGGTGCTCTTTTTTTTTTCCATACATAACAGTATTTCAGAGAATAGTGCTGGTTTGTTCAGTGATAAGTATCATCACTAAGGGTCAAATAAGAGATTAGATCCAATTTTTTAAAAGAAGTGTACCTGATTTTTTTTTCCTGTTATAGCTATACTGATGATTTTTGCGCGTGAGTTTAAAAGGATTGTAGCTTGTCTTATGCAGGGCTGCAGAGAACCTTCCTAGGTCTTTTGCTCACAAAAGGAGTGAAACTCACATTTTTTGTAAGATGGTAGCAACCACATACTGAAATAATGTGACACGGTACCAAAGGTCACTAAGTCTTGCTATGTTTTTTGTTCATGATCCATCAGTTATACATAAAGGCTGGTTGTTTTCACATGTACAAGATACAAAAGGGACTGTGTGCAATAGTATAGGTAGCTGAAAAGCTAACTCAGAATAGGTAATGTCTCAGTAGAAGATGTTTCTTATTAGAAGCAGCACAGAGGTTCATGCAGCATTAACTGAGAAGACTTAATGTTGTCAAGCACAGCAATATGTGTTGTGAATGAAAATTCTAGCTTCAGTGTTGATCCAATTAAATGTGGTGGGGTTTTTTGCATTTTTTACCTTTTATCCTTTCTTTATTGCTATCATTTTGTAATTGCCTAGTAGTAACAGCGCAGTTGAATATGTATTCTGTTCTGTGGCAGGTATCTGTCTGGCTGCGGAGCCTTCATTTTAGTTACGGAGCAGTAATGACTGATTAAGACAACATTTCGAGTGCTCTACTTACTGTTCCTTTGCTGCAAATTAGGAAAAAAAAATCATAGTAGGAATGCTGATAAGTACTTCTTGCAGTGGTTTTTTATATGTCTTGAGTTACAGATCTTAACCATCAATTTAATAAAAAAAAAACTGTTACCAGTCAAGCAAGGTTGTAATAATGAACGGTAGAAATGTCTTCTGTTGCTAACTCCCCCACAATACTTCTCAATCAACAATAGTATCACAAATGAGAGATGAATAAGCACAATAAGTCATGTTGAACAACAAAGGACCAACATAAATACAGGACTAATACAAGAATCTCTAATCTTTTAACTTTAATATTGTGAATACAAAATAGTATTTGAAAGAAAAATTAAAAAATCTGAAGGGCATGAGACTAGAACGACATTTTCATATAGGGTTGTTAAATGCCAAATGAAAGGTCATTTGCTTTAATATTTCTATTGTTGGTGACCTTCACTGATGGAGTATATTTGCAGAAAAGCAAGCTTACTTTGGATCTGTTTTTGTGTAATGAGATAGAAAACTTGCCATTTGTCAAGTTTGAAACAGAGTAGACTGTGGCAACAGGAGTCTGCAGTTTTAATTTCTGCAGCTGCAGTTTCTAATTAGTGATGAGAAGTAGGTGTTTCAAACCTTTTAGAATCGGCTGGTTCCTCTTCAGTACTTTGGTAATGGAAAAAATAACAAACTGTTTGAAACTTTGATGCAGTCAGAATCATATTAGTGGTCATTACTGGCAGGCACGTAACTGAGGTGATTTGTGTTGCACAGAACAGAGATAACTACATCCGCTCCTGTAAATTGCTGCCCGATGGATGCACCCTCATAGTTGGCGGGGAAGCCAGCACGTTATCCATATGGGACCTGGCAGCTCCAACTCCTCGTATAAAAGCAGAGCTGACATCCTCAGCGCCTGCCTGCTATGCTCTGGCTATCAGCCCTGATTCCAAGGTGTGCTTTTCCTGCTGCAGTGATGGGAACATTGCAGTGTGGGATCTGCACAATCAGACATTGGTCAGGTGAGTCATTACTTGTTCACTGAAAATTTTAATAGAAGTTACTCTTTGGACAGCTACATCAATATTTATCTTCCTGGACAGGGATCATGACAGCAAAGTAAATAGTGTCATTTATTCAAAGAAACGGTTTACACCCAAGTTAGGCAGAAGCTAGTTTTGGTAGTTTCAGCCTACTCTTAGAAGAAGTGCTTTCAGGGCCCAATGGATTGGTCCGTAACCTACTGTAGTCAGTGTAGAAGTTCCTGTGGGTTTCTGTTATTTGGGATTGGTCTGCAGGTTTCTACAACAGCATTCCTGCTGGTTTTTTATTGGTATAGACTGAACATGCCTTTTAGGAAGCGCTTGGAGGGTTTGTTCTTTTCCTTTGTATTAAGCCTTGTTAAGTAATAAAGATTATTTTCAGTTCTTTTTTAGTGATGGTAAGTCATAAAATTAATCTTACGAAAGTGGTTGAAAGTGTGGATACTCCCAGTTATTTAGGAAGGCACAGGGGCTTACTATAACATAAATTATAGTTCATGCTTACCAAAGTACTGGCTTACAATATTTTGAGAAGAGAGAGTCTGATTTGGGAAAGGCTGTAATACCTTAAAAGTTCTGAACACAAAACCTAAAGAATATGCTTAGTTTGCTGTGTGTCAGTTAAACATCCTGTGTATCCATAATTAGCTGAAAAACACATGCAGAGAGTCATATTAATGTGCATGCAAATTTTACTTTCTGCTGAAATTTTAGGTCAATAAATACAGTTTTGGCTATATACAGCTTTCAGTTTGTCATGTGCATGCTTAGTCCCTGTAAAGGTGCACTCTGTGACATCTCTGAATGTCTTGCTTTTCAAATGTTTGCTTTATGTGTTCCCACCACTTGCTGGCTGATCTTACTGATTGATAACACATGGAATTTTGAGACCAGACCTACTAAAACAAAATGTGCCGCATGACCTTTCTGTGGCAGCTCTTTGTGATTCATACCCTTCGTTCCCAAACTAGTTGTCTTTTCCCCACTTGCCCTCCACCTTTCACATTGAGGCATAGGGGTTTGCTAAAGCTAATTGCTGATGAAAAATGCAGAAGCCTCAGAATGCTTTTGCCAAAGGATTAGGAAAAACTTGAGATGACCTTCTGGTTGCTGAAAGCTGAGAGTTGCTAATGAGAAGGTTATAAAACAAACTGCACCATTTAGATTTTTCTAATCTCCTGCCACAGAGAATGCAACTTTGTGACTCAGCAATGCTTGTGTTTAACTCTCTGGTTCTCTATCTGGATCCCTTTCTATTAGTATATCTGCTTGTTATTTATCTTCTTGACTTGCAGCCAAAGAAAAATACAGAAGCTGTTTTCTGAAACTGGAAGTTTTGTGCCTCTTTAATTTAATCTGAGTTATCCTTAGTGGTTTTAGCTATAGTTACTGTTCTTTAATATTCTCGCAAGGGTTTTTTTTTTTTGTTGTTGTGGTGGGTTTTTTTGGGGGGGTGGTTTTTGTGGTTTTGTTTTGTTTTGCTTTATTCTGTTTTGTTTTGTTTAGTTTTTTTCTTTTCAAAACCTGATAGGAAAGATTTGACTTTATTCATCTAGCCATGATGCAATTCATTCCTCTAGCACCTGGAAAATATTTTTATAATACTGGTATTTAGCGCTCAGTGAGAAGGAGGGGCTGATTCTTTTTCATCGGCAGACACAGAAGAGATGACACACATGTACAGAGTCCAAAACTAACACCACAACAGTGTTTACCTTGAGCTCTGGCAGGAAATCATTATTCAATCTGGTTTGTTTTATCAGGCAATTCCAGGGCCACACAGATGGAGCCAGCTGTATTGACATTTCTAATGATGGTACCAAGCTCTGGACAGGAGGTTTGGATAACACTGTCAGATCCTGGGACTTGAGAGAAGGGAGACAACTACAGCAGCATGACTTCACATCACAGGTAACTGGACTTTCCTATAGCTTGGGGAAATGTGTGGGGTGGTAAGGAAAGCCTTAGGACGAAAGGTGAGTTATTTAGCCCAGTAGAACTGGCAGATTGTTCCCTCTCTTACTTTTGGCCTCTCACAACACAATATTTTGAAGCTTTCTTATGGGCTTACATTACAGAAGGAAATTATAGCCTGGCTCTACTTTCTTTTCCTGTTTTTCTAAATTAATAGGTAAAAACAAGAGTTATTTAGTTACTTGAATTTTGAACTGCAGTTTTGCTATTGAACTATGTGAATTAGCCCTTATATCTCTCTGTCTCCCTCTCCCAAATAATTTTAACCGCAGAAAAAGTGGTCTGTATGAAAAAATTAAAAGGTGTAAATATGGTTTAATTTCCAGATATTTTCCCTTGGTTATTGTCCTACTGGTGAATGGCTAGCTGTGGGAATGGAGAGCAGCAATGTTGAAGTGCTACATGTAAATAAACCAGACAAGTATCAACTGCACCTTCATGAGAGTTGCGTATTGTCACTCAAGTTTGCTTACTGTGGTAAGTTGCCCTGAGCATAGAACTGGAGGTCAGGGCTCTTAATTCGTGTTTTGCTGATTAGGTTTTTCATAGTCATTAGTTATTACATCTCACTTTCTGTAGTAATGCATAAATATCCCTGCTTTATGAATTCAAATGCACTTATCTACAAACAACCATCTGTTTGTCTAGAGGCTGCTGTGAGGATTGATTCATGTGTAAAAAGCTTTTCTGTTTGAAGAGTTTAGGGATTTCCTAGTATGCAACACACTGCAAAAGCATGAGTGTCCACGTTGATTGTAAGCAAAAGTACTGTGTTGATTAGTAGTGAGAGCTTTTATAAGAGTAATTAGTTAACAGGTTTCATTGATGTGAATTGAAAACCCAAAATTTGCCAGATGTCTCTTTCATGGTTTTGTAATCCTTCTGGTTTGTGTTCTAGGTAAATGGTTTGTGAGTACTGGGAAAGATAACCTTCTTAATGCATGGAGAACTCCTTATGGAGCCAGTATCTTCCAGGTGAGGACGATGGTGCTTTTAATGAAAAGAATAAAACATTCAGAGTCCCAAAAGTGGACTCAGATCTACCTTCAAATATGTGATCTACTCAAAATGGGATGCTGAGAAGAGGGTAACAAACTTTTAAAAAAATGACATAATATATTTCTATTTTTCTTCTAGTCCAAAGAATCTTCATCAGTGCTTAGCTGTGACATCTCTGTGGATGATAAGTACATAGTCACTGGCTCTGGAGACAAAAAGGCTACAGTCTATGAAGTTATCTACTGAAAAATATGATGGGGATATTCTTATAGAAGTTGAACTGGACCAAAATTGTTCTTAATTGTAGAAGTAGAAAGGTTTTGAATTTTTGAAAGGAACAAAGGTGTTGAGGTTCCAGACCTTGCCATGAACTTACTCCGATTTTTTCAGAATAGAAGGCAACATCCAGCAACTAAGTATTGGCTACGTGGACCAGATGGAACATAGAGGCAAGATGGACAGATGTAGCCTAGGTTTTTGGCATAATTTTTAAAAGCCAAGTCTACTGAAGAATGTTGGAGCCTTTTATTTTTTTCTTTATTTGTGACCTCATGCAAATTGTTCTCATTGCCTGAATATGGGGGATAAATACCTTTCTGTTCCTTGCAGTTCAAGTTGCATTCTGTCCTGTGTAGAGCAGCAGTGTCTCAGATGAACTTGTTACCTGGTTTTGCATCTTGTGATATGTTTTTGTATTTTTGTTGAAGGTCAAACATTTGTATAAATTGTAAATATATTTAGTTTACTACAGTAAAGGCTTTAGTACCAACAACCAGTCTTCCCCCTTGCCCCCTCCCTGCCTGCCCTGCTTATTTAAAATTAAAAACCTTTTGGGGATATAAGTACCTTTTTAGAAGCAAAAGCAAACACTATGTATAGTTTCAAAATGGTGTCTTATTCTTTATAACTATTCTTAGATTCCTTTATCATATTTCAAAGTAGTTGATTTGACATACTAGGGTATCAAGTCCAGTAGATATTGTCTTGTTCTACAGAAAACTTAAAAGGCAGTTTTGTACTAATTATAGTGTAAATATAAAAATCGAACATTTCATAACGCTGTGCAGTTTAAGTTTATTCTAATGTCCCATGTATATGTTCTTTGGCAGATACAGTAATTTGTGCCTGATCATAACTCATTTGGTCATTTCTCTAGAAGAGGAGGTGACTTCCCTGTCCTTTTTCCCCCAGCTGAACAGAATTCATGTGAGACTGCATTTCAATGAAGTACATCAGAGCCTTTATTCGTTAACTGAGGATGTCTGTGATTAGATAAGCTAGATAAGTTACATCCTTCATGTTTTACAGAGAAGTGGTAATTAATGACCATTTCCTTTTTAAAGTCTTGTCTGTACTTAGATACTCAGGTAAATTTAACTAAATTACCAAAAGTGTGAGTTTTACAGGGGATTGCTTAAAGATGTTAAATACTTGCAGGGTTGCAAGTGAAGTAAATTAACCTAAACTGAGTTAAACTTGCTTCTTAATTTCTTGTGAGAATATTGACAAAGGAATATTTTGATTTTTAACTAATCCACTCTACAAATTAATTAGAATTAATTTTCCTGAGTGTCCCATGTTACGCAGGCCTGTAGGCTCTATGTATTCATGCAGAGCAATCTTTGAGTCCTTTCCACAGTCACATCAATGTGTGACATCTATGAAGAGCCATGCTAAGCAGCCAGTTACCAAAGCTATGCATCTTCAAGTTTTCTTGGTGTACTCAAGAGCAATGGATGAGAAGAGAATGTGTTCATTTTATTCAACTATGTTATTTCAGTTTAACATGTTCTACCACTGTGTGCTAGACAACAGACCTTGCTATTGCACCGATGAGGGCCATACATTTCCTACAGTCTGTAATTTGGTTAGAATTTCTGTTGCTAATGGAGAGTACAGATGAACAGAAGGATAACTTTGAACAACTAATTCAGATTACACAAACTGGCAGACAGAAGAGCTGCTTTCTCATTTTGCTAGCATTTGACAATGGCCTATGTCCCTGCTCTTTCAAAGACATGTAGCTAGGAAGAAACAAGCTTGACTGACAGATGCATTGGTTGGATGAGGAATTTTTCATCTGGGGGCAAATTTTATCTCAGTTTCTACACTGAAGAGACACAGGTTTTCTTTTCAATTTGCATGACCATTCTACTGAAACCATTTTATAGCATCTAGAAGTGTAATAGCCTTAATGTATTAACATTGCATTTGGAATGTAAAATGTTAACCATGCAGGATAATCTGGTCTCCTAGACATTTGAAATTAGTGTTCTATCCATATGTATCCATATATATATTTGTTGATTGCTTTGTTATTAATTTGTATCTGTATGAAAATGAGAGTTCAGTTTAGGTGCTAGTCATGTTGCTCTCAGACACAGTGAGGCAAAAAGCAGATTCATTGGGTTTTTCAAAGAATTAACTATTTTTGCTACATTGAAATACTGGGAAATGCTATGCCATTTTTAGAAGGGAAAGTTTTAAAACAAGTGTATTTACTACATTACTTGATTTTTACACTTTTCATATTGAAGTTCCTCGGAACATCTGTCTCTTCCAGTGATCATTGACTTTAGCAACACTGGTAAATTTGCTATAGATAGGATCTTTTGTATTTTTCCCAAACTGCTATCACCTTGGCTTTTACTTTATAGATGTTTTTTTGCTGTTCTCTAAAGTCAATATCAAAGGAACCAAGAATGCAAGTGTTCTGACACACCCATATAAATTTAAAAACACTTACAAGTATAATAGGTCTGCTGTATGTTGTGACATAGTGCTTGCTAGTAAGATCACATTCTTGGCAATAAGGAGGTTCAAAATGATAGTGTTGGGAAAACCATAAAATACCTTTTTTTCGTGGCTTCTAGAATGCACAGTGTGTCAGAGCAGTTATGGAATCAGAAATTTATGCATGTGAATGAATTTAATCATATTTGTACCATATATTTCTTGATTTTAATTAGGGAATTAATTCTTTTTTTCCCCTTATATTTACTTTAAGCCTTGGGTCTGAAAATTAGCGGATGCATCTGAAAACTTGTGGCTGCATCATCCATACTTGTGGATGAGTATTCTCTCCTTTAGTTGTTTCAGATTTCACTAATGTTTATGAAACATCATGGGATTTTTCATTTGTCAGACAGTAAAGCATATTCTACCTGCAGATGTAATTTTTAATGAAGAGATAGATTCGCTCAGCTCCTGGCATGTCTGTCTATGCAATTACCTATGAGATTTAAAACCTGTGGAGCTTAAAACTTCTGTGTAAGTTCTCGTAGCCCTGTGTAAAGTAGTGGGTAGAAATAATTGCATATTAAATGAAGAAACAGACTAACCAAGAGCAGCAGTAACAGAAAAGGCACTGGGAAAACCACATGGGAAAAAGAAGTACACCAGCAACTATCGTGTAGGTAATTAATTTTTTGGGGCGGTCAATTTAATTGCAGTCCTAAAAGATTCCTTTGGTTAGGCCCTTTTTGGGACAGTCTTTGTGTGCTGGGTGGCCCTGAGTATTCAGAGTTGTCTGAATGGCACTCTGGCAAATGCTAGTGCTGGATAGAAGCAGGGAGTCCTTACAAAAGACATTTTGGATGTCAGTGCAAACAATAACTGATGAAGAGGGGATTTGTGGTAATACCAATTCAACTGAACAAAATCCTTTGCCAGCTTTAATATGTATATTTTCTATATGTGCACTTGACATAACCCTTCATAAATCAATTGTGCAGAAAGTCATGATATCATTCCACACAATGCATTTGTTAGTGTGTCAGACTCATTCTTTTTGATTATAATTCCAAGCAATGATTTTTCCTGGAGTCAGTCCACAAAAGCCACTGGTACCTGAGAGAGAATTTTCATCTATGTTACTTCTTTCTAATTCATCTGCCATTTCATAAGTTTTTGTTCCTTTAAAGGAAAGAGGGAGCACTAAATGAATATGAATTTCACACACAGTTAAAACAAGTGTTATTTTTATATAATTATCAATGTAGAATCTGTCATCTAGTCTCATACATACTTCTGTGTATGAATGATTAATCAAAATTTTTGGGTCACATTTTTGCATTGGTGATGCAAGTAGAATTTTCAGAAGCTTCTAAGTTACTCAATGAACTTTAACTCAGATTGGCAAACTGATTTTTTGTTTTGGTGTTTAATTTTTGCTAGGGTTTTTTGTCTGTTTGTATTTTTGTGGAATGCCTGGCCTACTTATGGGCCCATGCGTTTATGTAGTCTAGTTAGAATAGTCTTTCATATTTTCTATTATATTGGTGCAATTTTGAGTTGATGGGGAAATTCCACCATTCTGTTAATTACAAAAGGTGGATTTTTAAGTTTTTGGGCTAAGGAGGAGTACTGACTTCTGGTTTCGCACTACTGATAAAAGTGTTTACCCCTTAAATCACTTCCCTGGAGAATCTGGAATGGCTCCAACTCTGCTGTCTCCTTGAAGGATTTTATTTTTTTCTCCTACTACAAGTACACAGAAAGAATTTGAGAGTGTAGGTCTACATAAGACTTCATTCATGGTGTCCTGCCAGACAGTGATACTTTATTACATAATGGAGAAGGTGAAGCAACTCAGAATAGAACCTGACAAACACCAGAATGACTGAGAGTTCATGGCAGGAAATACATTGACAGAATCACAGAATCACTTAGGTTGGAAAAGCCCTCCAAGATCATCTGCTCCAACCTTTGACCGAACATCACATGTCAACTAAACCATGGCATTATGTGCTGCATCCAGTCATTTCTTGAACACCTCCAGGAATGGTGACTCCACCACCTCCCTGGGCAACCTGCTCCAATCTTTACAACTTTTCCATGAGAAAATTCTTCCTGATGTCCAACCTGAACTGCCCCTGGCTTAGCTTGAAGCTATGTCCTCTTGTCCTGTGGCTGAGAGGAGAGGCTGACTGACACCCACCTTGCTATAAGCTCATTTCAGGAGTTGCAGGGAGTTATGAGATCTCCCCTGAGCTTTTTCTTGAGACTGAACAATCTCAACTGCCTCAGCCACAAAGCCACAAAGACTTGTGCTCCAGACCCTTCACTGGCTCCATTGCCCTTCTCTGGACATGCCTCAATGTCCTTGTTGTGAGGGGCCTGAAACTGAATACAGGATTTAAGGTGCAGCCTTACCAGTGACAAGGACAGGGAAAATCCCCTCCCTAGTCCTGCTGGCCACATTATTGCTGACACAAGCCAAATGCCATTGGCCACCTTGGCGACCTGGTCACACTGCTGGACAAGGCAAAATGAGAACATAGAAACACATACATTTCAGATGTAATCTAACATGCAATCTACAAAATTCACCTAGAATGAGATTTCAGTGATCAACGTCACTGACTTCTGTTTCTCTGTAAAGTTGTTCAAATGTTTCTGCATAGTTTTTCAAGGGCACTTGGGTTGTGTATTTGAACTGGAAGTGGACATTTCTTTGACATCCATAAACATCTAATCATCTAAGAGGAAAGGGAGTTAAATCACAGCCAGTTCTCAACCTTTTATTTCTGTAACTCAAGATCTGCTTCCAATCAATTGATAATCCCATTTTCAGCAACACGCTCCCAAATGTCCCATTGCAGCTTAAGTGCTTAGTGCAGTTTGGTAGATTTTGCTAGGGAAACCAGACATGTAAGAACTGGGTGCTTGAAAAATCTGTCCTATGGGCCTAGGTTACTGACATTTGTGAGAAATTTACCCAGAATTTCTGCTCAGCTGTATAGGAGAACTCAAACACTCACTTAAACATTTTCTTAACCAGTGAAAACTGTTTTTTGAACACACTTTATGCACATGGGTGGGCTTGGGGTCTTTTTGTTTTGGTTTGGATTTCTTCATGTTGATTTATTTTTTTTTTTTCTTCTAGCATAATGTTAAAAAGTATAAATTGAATACAACAAGAAAACATGAAGGAAAATCAGAACAATAATAATCTTCAGAGGGCAGAATATTGTTGAAAATGTATCTCAAAACAAAGAGCCTACTGCTTCTGTGATACATTAATTCTTGAGAGAGCTGAATTTCTGTTTCTTTGAGGCTAAAGTGCTACTCTCAAACGTGAATACCAAAAAATTTCTGTTGTGGTGACGAATGTTAGTCATAATTTTTAAATCTGACGAGGTTTTTTGGGGGTAGGGGTAGGGTTGTTTTGGTTTTGGTTTGGTTCCCCCCCCCCCCATATTTCTTAGATCTGGCTCCCACAGTTCATTCCTAGAAGCTGAACAGCAGTCCATGTCCTTTCTGGCTCTATGCTCTACTATGCACTGCTAAGAACTTAGTTGCTAATAAGCCTGTTGATGATACATAGAATACAGGAAAATCTGATTGAATATTTTAGTGGATAGCTGCATAGATTATATTCAGCACTGTCTGTAGTAATGATTTCCCTTACTAAAGCAAGCACTCAGAGATAAGATAGCTGCATTATTCTGTCCTCGTATTATTTATGTAATTCCTGGTTTGGTGTAGTTAACTCTTCATAGAGAAATTCTGTGATTGCCTCTGAGGTAAAACTTAAAGTTATGAGATCTTTCCTCTCCTAAAATTTCACATGTGATTTTGGCCATATTTTTGTAAGGTTGTGTTGATTCATAGAAGAGATGCTGCAAGGAACACTTGACAGTTCTATTGTGTACAGTTTGGCAAGGATTGCCTTTGCTATGTTCACTGTACAAAGGTATAGTATCTCTCAAACCCGGTTTCTATCTGTTTTCTGCCAAAAATGCGTTCGCGGTGAAGATAACACATAGTATGGAGACTAAGTAATCAAACATACTGTTATCATTATCCCTTTTGTATACTCTGTCATTAACATAGAAAATGGAGATGATAGCTTGTAACTGCAAACAATAAATGCTGTTTTCCCTTTGAGCACTGATTTAATGGCAGTTTAAAGAAATTAACAAGCAGAATGAAGGGGTCATAAATGAAAGTTAACCCAGAGCATTGGGAAACTTAGAAATCACTTGTTACTTCCCTGGTAGTGAGCCTAATTTGTTTAAAATAAAATTCTTCTGCTCATTTCATAGTCTTTGTCACACTTCCTTCAGTAATCTATAGTGGATTACCCCTTTACATTAAAAATTGGCTGCAGTTATGATAAGCTAGTAACTCTTTATTTTGTGGTTTGCTGTAGCACGATATTTTGCAGAGCAACAAAGATTCCCTTTATTCCTAAAAAAAAATAGCTAGTTGGTTTGGTTTTTTTTTTTTTGCAGTTGGACCTGATTTTTTAAAAAATTATATTTCAAATAAATATGCAACCTGGTGGCTTTGCAAATTCAAAATATTTTCCAATTGTTGATGAATCAGCTGAACACTGCTGTTCAGTATGTAAATGTCCTTAATGTCAGCCTGGTATTTGCTTAGCATGCCATGCATGCAACAGAACTTTGGAGTGATTCAACTTTTGTGGCCACATTGAATTTACTTACTGGAATAAGTTTCCTTTTTCATACAGAAATCAGTTTACTACTGTGCTCCCTTGTGTTTCCTCCTGAATATACATTAGACCTCTAGAGATGTTTTAATGAGTTATACATACATAATGCTTCTAACTTTCTCTGTCTTTCTAATTGTTAATTATGTGAGATGTGTATTTCTGACAGCAGTTAAGTGAATATTCACAAATATATGATATAATTGAATTTTTGAATGTGTACTTCAAGAACTTTATAGACTTGTATAGATAAACCATTAATTTTCTTTTGTCAAATTCAAGATTTTCAAGTCTTGATACTCTTGTATTTTTATCAGTGAATCTGTTTAAGGAAATACTTCTGGATTTTGAATGGTTTTCATAGCTTTTTTATTTGTTTATGTAGACACTCTTCTTTGTTGAGTACAAGTTCTATTTATAATTCTTCCTGGTTCTTCAGTATTTTATCTAGCTGTAACTTATTAAAAACCACGAATATGAAATGGGGATATTAATGACAAGTGGTTTAAATATGAGAGTTTCAAAATGCATGTTAGAATATTTCAACACTTTGTTCACTGTAATTTTACATTTTTTCACTACTTAAGTAATTAAAAAAATCCTTAGGGTTGAATTCTAGTAAAATTTTATACATCTCAGTACTAATTTTGTCTCCCAGTGGACAGCAATAATTTAGATGGGATTGTTTTTACTATACCTAATTTATTCTTGGGCAGAGGGAAGGGGAAAAATATTAACCTTGCAAATTTTGCTAATTATAATAATTTCACTACTATTCTTAATTGTTTTTAATAACCTCCATGCCTTCAGAAATTTGGTCTTCTATATTTTGAAGAAAAACATACAGGTATACAGGGTTCTGTAACAGAATGTGTTTACAGTATTTATCCCCTGGGTTAGCTGTAACAGTAAGGGAAGTACAGTGACAGATACCACTTGCAATAGTTGCTAGTGCTATGTGCCTTTGAATAATTTTCTTTAGTCCATTAAATTTTTTTCTAATCTTAGGTGGGGTTAGCAGCTTTAAATCAGTTTGATTTCTATCAAAATGGATGTGATAATACATTCTTAGAGCTTTACAAGAATTGCTAATTTTAAATAATTTTAAATCTGGAAGGTAAATGGTTGCATGGATGGTTTTGAACTGATTTGACTTCAGGTTAACTTCTTAGGTTTTGAAATCTGTTAGAGTAGAGGGAGAATTTACCAGTTATATTTGGGATTTTTTTATTGCTTTCATTTTGTACTATATATGATCAATGGGATTTTCTTACCACAGCGGGTGTACTCACATTTTTAATGTTCCCGTAGTTTGCACTGTCTGATTCATTTGAATTTAGCTTACAAGTTAATCCCTTTCCATAGGTGTCTGCGTTGTTCCTTAACAAGTATGAAAATAATCAAAATATCACTGTTTAACAGAGACACTGTATATTTCTCTGTTTCTGATGTGAATAGCATTTAGCAGGGCTTGTCTAGTTAAAAGGCAGTTAAAATAGTAATCACACGTGATCTGTGTCTAACTGTCATTTGTAGAAAAAGTGCAACAAAGTGATATGTGGTGATAACAATTCCGAAGGAAAAGAATATGAAATTCAGATAGCAGCTTGAACGATTTGCTGTTAGCATGGGGCCCAATAACACTACAAAGCTATAAACTCTGTCTTTCTAGATTGCCCAGTTAGGTGGCAGAGATGCAATTTGTCTTTTCTGAAGCCGCCTGCTGCTTGCTAGCTCCATCTCCTGTCACAGCCTATTAGCTCCCCAAGAAAATTGGTGGGAAATTGCCTGCAGATTGTAGGAAATTGCATCTCCAGGCCCTGGAAAAAATGTAGGATAGCACAACACTGATCCTCCCAGAGCAGCTATTAATACAGCAAAAGCTGACCTTTGGCATGGTGTGAAACGACTTTGCTGAATAAAGACTGTATTATGTGTAGTTGAAGGAGGGAAGGAATTATTATCCTAGCTATGCTTGTAGTCAGCCTGTTCCAGGAAGCTTAAGCATTAGTGGTAGGTTTTGCTGCCCCTCAGCTCATTACCATTGGAGGGTGGGAGCAGAGATGTTAGAGCCTTAAACAGAAATTTCATTGTACAGATGGGCAAAACCCACTACGTGTTTAAATGATGTTAGCACATATACAATTCAAAGGTTTAGTGACAAAGCTGAAAGGTAATTTATGAAGCTAATCTCAAAAAAATATTAATAGGTGCCTCTGCTCAGTTGAGTATTGGTCAGACTAGGAACAACTTTTTGACTGTTTCATTCTAATTGTATATCCTGATTACACATTTGATTTTGGAACAGTTACAGTGAAATGGAACTGATTTGTTCTGTAACTGTAAACTGTAAAAAGTCATGGGATGCACATTTCTTATCGTAGATTCATAGATTTTAACATTAAATTCCTTGCTGCTAGGAACCTCACTTCTGTCATGTTTAAATCAGTTCCCATGTGTTCTTTATGGTGTGACATGCAATGAGTTTCATCCTCTGTCATTTCTACTAGAGCTACCTTTCTAATTTTGTACTTTACCTCAGTTTTATAGGGCCTCTCAATAAAAGACTCAACTTTTCTGTGGATCCTGAGAGAGGGGATATGTAGAGTTAGTTCACAACATAAAAATAAATGCCGGCATTTTCTTTGAGCTTGCAATTGTACTTAGTTGATTCAAGGCCTCCTGAGGAAGATGTGGTTGTGAATCAGAATGGGGTATTGATCAGAAGTGAGTATGAGGAGGGCGGCAGCAGCAGGGACAAAGTCATTTTGCAATCAAGAGCGTTGCTGTTTTCAAACTCAGCCGAGATCTCTTGGTAACTGGCAGCTGCCCAGGGATCTAAGTGAAACCAGTAGGTTCATTTCCTGTTGTATTAGTGTCCACTGCTGTAAATGAGCTAACAGGGCTTACGAACACTCACACAGCTGATTAGAGAAAATTAGTGGCCTGTCTTACGGAGCTGAGGCAGAGGAGCAGAGTATAGGGCAGCATGGCAAAAAAAGGTATTGCTCATAGTTCAAAGCACAGCTGAAGGGGATTAAGAGAACTTCATATTGTGGGGCTCTCTGGGCCACTGTTTTGAATTCTTGTGATCATGAATGCACACATATGTCAGTCTGAAATGCTAATTCATTGAGGAATTGTCTTTTTAAATTAGTTATAGCACCTTTCATGGAAGTTATGCAGTTTAGTGCTGTGTGTCTTTTCTTGTAAAACACAAATACAGGAACAGAAGAGCTGTGGTGCTCGAGCCTTTATTCTGTATTTACAATAGCTGTTCATCTTCCAAGGTATTACATACTAATTGCATTCTCAAAATAAACCTTACCATTTAGTAAAAAACTGGGTTTTTTGTATAGTTCAATATATAAATTGGATGAGCAAAGAACATTTAGTGGACACAGAAAATCTGCCCTATTTAAAGTATACAGGAAATCTGCCCTGCTAATCACTGAATTTGCCTTCTCTTGTAACAAACAGACAAACTAAATTGGATGATATAGTATTCAGAATTTCATTTCTTCTCGCTGATGGCTCCATGAGTGCTGTTACCTGCATGCATACTCTGGCTTTAATGAGGCCGGGCCTGTTATTCTGTGCAGAGCAAAGAGGTAGCAAATCATTCTGTATGAAAAGCAGAAGCTTTCTTTTCATAAATTCAAAGCTGCAAGCTCTTGCTTTCTTATGGAAAGAGCCAAATTCAGAATGGGTTGTGAGGGATTTAAAGCACACCAAAAGCTGCTCTGGATAGTTGGATGGTTTAAGAGAGGATTGGTGGGGGGGGAAAAACAACTCCCAGTTCTCAGCCAACACTTAATGACTGGAAAAGATGTACAAACCATAAATAGCACCCTTTATCCTGTATAGTTGATGAGCTCTAGCAAAAGACAGCACACTAAACTGTGCTTGCTTTCTTTTTCAGTAGTTAGCTCAAAGAGAGTTTGTTGTCAAACTAAGATCTGGTCAGTCTGACTTGGTCAGACCATGTTTTTCATAATACATAAATACAGCCAATAGCACATCATAAAAATAAAATCCAAGTTCTTTAATCAGGCTGTTTTTATTACTTTTTAAATTATGCCTTCCTGGGTAACACTTCTCACTTGCCACACTAGGAAAATGCAGCTTTTTTTACCAATTTCTGTTCAAATTTCCAATATTCCAAGGGCAGACCCATAAAATGGTTCTAATTTACTGCAGTATGCTGGTGAATATTAAATTGTTTGCTAGTGCAATTTTTTCTAGCCCCAGCAAAAATTTTTAACTATGATTTTTTGTTAACAATTCATTGTACCCAGAATCATATTCATGGTCATTCATTGAAAAAAATTCACAACCTTTTCCAAATTCTCCATCAATGGCTTCTACTGGGTGTTTAATTTTTATGAAACAGTTGGTCTGAGTATTCCTTGACTCTATGAAAATATCCTTTCTCCTGCACCATACCTTTCTGATACTCCAGCCGAGAGTAAACTGAGTTGCCACCATTTTCTCTTAAGACTCTAACACTGTGATACAAATCCAAAATGTCTCGGTCTGTTTAGCAGAAAAGCTTTTATTTCTCTTAAATACTCCAAAATTTTTATTTTATATTCTATTAAAGATTCATCTTCCTACTGTAAAAAGGAACTAAGAAGGCATATAGGATAAGTACAGCCCTTCTAAAGGTTTATTGTGCTGGGATGGTGTGGGGGTAGGTTAAAATGGGGTGGAGGGAATGAAGATGAAGGGCAAAGCCTCCCTTTTGACTAAGTTTTAATTAGTACTTGACTAAGAGCTGGGCTAGACAAGTGGCCTCCAGGATAGGGCTAGCAAAGGTTTGGAGGAGCACAGGCACCATGTTCTGGTGGAACCTTAACAAAGTTGGGGTGGGGAAATGTAGGGAACAGTGTGCACACAAGGTGGTGGCTGTAGTTTGGCGACTGTCTTGCACCTCCCCCGGTGCTGCTGGGGACAGGGCTGGGGCTGGGTGCTGGGCAAGGAGCTGAGGGATGGGGAGGTGCGGGAGCAGGACCAGTGTTTGAGGCCTGTTGGGAGAAGGGTTGCTGGGAGAAATTCAGGGGAGGAGGGTGTCAGCAGTGGGAAATTGGGATCAAAAGATTTTGCATGAATCTCTTGTGAATGAGGATAAGCCAAA
Organism: Acanthornis magna; assembly: GCA_036785705.1. Lineage (NCBI taxonomy): Eukaryota > Metazoa > Chordata > Aves > Passeriformes > Acanthizidae > Acanthornis > Acanthornis magna. The sequence goes on from JAWUZG010000149.1 coordinate 550,752, forward strand.
ACATTTCTAAATAAATAATTTACAGCCCCATTACCAAGTATTTTCTGGGGTCTGGGCTGGTCCAAGATGGTCCAGGGACAAGTGAAGAAAATGACCTGGAACAAAGGGGTTGGTGGGGTGACACCAAGTCTTTGGCTTGTCATGGCTGCTTCCACCTGGGGAGTATCCACTACTTTAACAGTGAACTTCTCATCTCCCTCACCTCCCTGCTGCAAGCTGCTCTGCAGCAGATTAGATGCATCTGAGGGGAAGGAATTGCACACCCTGGCTCTGCTGCCTTTCTCGAGCCAGGGTGAAGGACTTTATCTGGGGCTTGTTTACTGGAAAGGAAGGTGACTGTAGATTGGATTGGAAAAGAATATTGTTCTTCTGTCTGCAGAGAAGACTTTTCCATTTACAGAAGAGATGGAGATACATTGGAAATAGCACACTTGAATAGCAATGGAGATGCAACACCAAAAAGGTAAGCCAAGACTCTACTTGATTGAAGGTGTCTGGGTGGAATATTTGTGTTGAAACCAATTTGTCAATTTGTGTTGAACCAAATACAGCAACGCTGGAACATGCTGTTGGTTGGTCTGAGTTTTTCTTAGTATCCTCAGGAAAAAAGGCAGTGGAAAAGCAAATAACCAAGCAAATGTTTATCTGCGTGTTTGGTAAGTTCCCGAGAAATGGTCTTATCCAACCAGGCAATGGCTACAAACTGGGTTAAAGTATAATTGTTTTTGGCAGAGACCTCAGCATTCTCATTTGAGATAGCTTGCTTGCAACTGTTCTAATGAAAATAGGCTGTATATAAGGACCATCAGAAGTCCTTCTCTCTGTTCCCAGGAAAATGTCTTACTTGTAAGGAATTTCACCTTCCTGTTCAGGCACATAACATCCAGAAAAGACTGAAAATGCCCAGTGCAAATATGTTGATTATTAACTCTTGATCAGTCAATCTGGAGACTTTGGAACCTGGATATAGTGCAGAAAACAGATGAGGTATTTGCCCAGTGAAGTCTCTGCCTTTTTAGCAGGATATACCTATAATGTGACAACATAAGCTCCCGTTTTGAAATTAATACAACCCTATTTCACAAAGTGCTGAACATTGTATGTCATTTACCTACAAAAGAAAATAAAATCCTTTGGTAGTCTTACTGAAAATTCTTTGCTCTCTAATTCTTTGAAATCTGGCAAATAACACAGAAAATTGCAGGTTTTGTTCAAAATCACTGTTGCTTTTCTAGGTCTGCTACCATAGAAATCCGTGAAAGTGGGTTTTATATTTATGTGAGTTGTTATTCTCATGTGTAGTGACAGAATAGTGTTCTGCTGTGTTGCTTTGAAAGGCTCCACAATATGTACTATAGCAGTGTCTTCTGCACTACACTGCTTTAAAAGTCTAAGACTTATAATAGCAATTTCCCATGCTTTCATCCAAAGCCTGAAAATATGCCTTGAGCAAGACATTCAATCAAAAGTAAAACATTGCCAGCTATTTGTCTGTCTGTCCAGCTCCTTGGGAGGCAACTTGCTGTTGCGCCAATGTGAAGAAATTCATATTACAAAAGCAAAATGAAAGAAAACAGAAATTAAACAATAAGAGCAGCTTCAGCTCTGAGCAATTGTGTGAGTATCCCACAGCAATCAAGTTTTCCCTTCTAGAAGAACAGCTTTAATTTGATCTTCCTTTCACCGCTTTACTTTCTCTGTCCTTTTAAAGGAAGCATTTCCTTTTTTCATTGTCTCTTAGTGGAGATTTGAAAGACCTTCCTAACATCTGTAACTCTTATGCTCTCTCTTTTCTTCCTTGGTTTTTGTTTGTCTTGGGGTTGCACACAAGCAAAAATATCCATTTCTTATCCAATCCTGAAGAACTTGTGTGGTGAGTGGGTTGGGCTTCTGGATTATTTTGCATGAATGGGTAAATCAGGACTAACCTCTTTAGATGAAACTAGTTAGAAATTGTTTTAAGTCTCAATCTGCTGAGTGTTGGCAGCTTAGGAGGCCACAGTGGTTAGTATCTAGTTGTACTGGCAGAAGGAGCTTTTTTTGTTATTTCTACTAGCTTTGCAATGAATGTCATTTTGTGCAATCAATATGTGCTCGATTTCCTGCTGTGGGTGGATGGAGGTCATCTCATAACTACCAATTCAAGCATCCAGAGGGAAACTTATTGGGAAAAATCCCGCAACAAAACCACCACAACCAAAACCAGCTACTGACTGGAAAAAAGCCTTTCTCTTTAGTCCTGCTTGCTCCACCAAGGAGAGGATGGCACATTCACAGCCACTATAGGTCTCCTCTATTATACACCGATGCCAGTCTTCGCTAAAATCTAGTTAATTTTCAGCCAATTCTCTTGTATTTGTTCCATAGAACTACCTCATTTATTTAGTGTGGGCCTCTACCTTCATATCTTGCTCTTACTCTATACAGTCTCTATTCATTACTGCAATAAAACCAAGGAGGAAACATAATCTTTATGCTGATGTTTATTTTAAAGGCTTCTCACCTCCTGATAGCTCGTTTTCAAATGCAAGTTGAGTTGCTTAGGACCTGTCCAGTGGATTGCTGAGAACAGAGATACCACATCTTTTTTGGACAGCATGTTTCAGTGCCTAGCTATTTTCATTATGGCTCCTCTGATTTTTGGGGAGGGTTTTTTGCTTGGTTTTTTGGTTTGGGTTTTTTGGGGTTTTTTTTGTTTGTTTGGGGTTTTTTTGTTGTTTTTTGGGTTTTGAGTTTTGTTTTGTTTTGTTTTATTTTGTTTTGTTTTTAGGATTTTTTTGTAATGCTGTTGGAATAAGGATTGCTGCCTCTTTTCCCTTTGCTGGGCAGACCAGAGAGCTGTGTCTTGTCCTGTCTGGCAGAAATAGTTTGATGGGACAAAATGATTTGCGGACTGTTTTTTCTCCCAAGTAGGGAAAAAAAAAAGAGATAATTTTAATTCCTCCATTGTTATGACTCAGTCTTGAGTGGGCTGTAAAATTGTGTCATGTTTTTTTCCCCTTTTGTTATTTGAAGAAGGAATTTTTATCCTAAAAATGCCATTGTGGTTTCCATCCTTGAGAACTGTTAAAACTCTTCTGTATATAAAGCACTCCCTCCCATGCAGCAGTGGAGATGACTTTACCTTTACTTCAGACACAGCATTTGCGTGCAGCACTGACTTCATGGAGAAAGACTTATTCTCGGGTGAACTGCAATAGCACTAGAAAGCTCTTATTGTGCTCAAGTTGTCCTAAAATGTCTTTGTATAATTTGAGCAGTCACAGGAACATTGGAATGAATGTGGAATGCTGGAATGAGTTTGGCTAGAGATAATAAAGTGTGGATTCAAAAGGACAGCAACTTTTTAATGCCCATCTTCTTCTGGGCATGCTTGCTGGAGAAGACTTGGGAGTACTCAGCTCTACTGCTGCTGCTATCAGATATGCACATGTGTACAGATGCAGCATGATGGACCAGAGGAGATCCTAAGAGAGCTCATTTTCTGCTCCTTATTCAGTTGTTTGTAGCTTCAGCTATTGTAAAATCAATGTGGTTTTGTCCGAGTAGACACCATGTACTCTACTATGGCATTGAGATGCACAGATTATATTTGCTGGTTTTCAAGTGTAAGTTCAAGTTCTTCTGATGCAGAAACACTGTTTCTCCAACGTAATAAGTATAGAACAAAAATTGTGTGAGGATATAGGTGGTAATATAAAATGTGGTCTACCAGATAAAACACAGTGCATAATGTGGCTTGTAGACACAGGTGAACAAATTACTCCAGGATATTCAAGGTTCACTGCAGTGCAAACAGAAATCAGGGGCGACCTGTTTGTTCTGTGTTCTCAAGACGTTATAAATACATTCTTCTTGCTGCTGCTTACCTTTTGCTGGGTCAGGTACTTCAATACACTATGGGATGCCTTCTTTGAGAAAAACTCTGAGTCTCAACTTCCTGCATTTCAAACAGGATTTCTTTTTGTTATCCTTGAAAGTTTAATTTAAGTGTGTTTGAAACATCAGTCTTTGTGTAAGGAACTGGTTGTAAAATTCTTTGGTTTTGCAGCTGGAAAATTCATCTCCAAGTTCCACGGCAGAAAATTTAGAAGTTTTTACAGAGGTGAGCCTGACCTGCCTATCAGTTGTATATAATTTTGTTTTGCTTTTGAAGAGCAAGTACACCGTGCTGAATGGAGAACTGGGCTACTTCAGTAGCTGTTGAACCCTTTCTTCTAGCTCAGCATTTTTTATGTGCTGTGTGCTTTTATTTGTTGGTTTCTGTGTTGTTTGTTAATCCTAACATAACAAGTATAGCTCATCTGTTCCTCCTTTCAGGTGAGTAGGGATAAAAAGTGGAACGTCTATCTTGAGGAGAGTGGAGAAAGTGTAATAAATTCAAAGTTCATCTGAATTATGCATATTTTGCACTCCTAGGAGCTCATGAATAACATCGTATGGGCAGATAGTAATTTTGTCTTTGTGTATGTGTGTGTGTGTAAAACACGCATTTTAGAAACTAATGGTCTGATACACTGACTTGGGTGTCTGTAGATGCTATCTGCTGAGTATATGTTATGAAATCATGAGAAGAAAGAGCAATGGCAGTGACTGTGTTAAGGAAAGGAAACTACTAAGTGAGGCTTTCCTTGTCTGTCATTTGTCATGACAATTACCATTCAATTACACAATTTTGGATCAGGTATCAGCAGGCTTTCAAAAGAGCCATGGAGCCTATCACAGATTACTGCTGTGCCAAATATGATGTTGCTAGTCATATTCGTGGGACTGGAGGAGGAAAAATACTCAGCAATCTGCTGTAACTTAATCCAGATGGTCAAGTTTATGTTTTCTTTAAAATGCAAACTGTCTCCAGTGAATTCATTAGAACCATATTGTAGCTTTCTTTTCTAGGATAATTTTAGCAGCTAGGTTAAAAAGCCTGGGTCTGCCAAACTAATCTCAAGTGCCTGATTGTTTCATTTTTGAAGGATATTGAACTATTCTATTTCTTTCTCCCGCTCTCTTTTTCTCCTCTAGTTTTTCTTTCCCCTTTCTATTTTTTTTTAAGTACAACAGTGTACGACACTGAATTACTGGCTTAGGGTATCTAGAGATAGCTATTACATTGTATTTTATCTGGGATTAGTCTAGATGTTTGAATAACATGGAGTTGTAATTGTAATCAGCCAATGTCTCTGCCTTGTTCCTATCATGGCTGGGTTAGTTACTGAATAAGAAACATTGGTCTTAAATATGATATATTTCTTCACCTCTGCTTCCAGACTGTTTCTTCCTATACCTTTTTATTATTTTGAATTTTTTTCTTAATTTATTTCAAAGATTTGCCAAAAGTGCCCAAAATTTTGGGACAGAGGTTCTTATTTTGTTGTTTAATCGAAATAGACTAAAACTGAGTTAATTCTGAGAAACTAAATAAAATGTTTTGATGCAAATTAATTCCGGTGGAATTAAATCTCTAAAGAAACTCTAATACCTACTACTAGTGAAGGAAAAAATTCCATGTGAATAAAAAACCCCATGAAAATATCAAACCACTGGCTCTAATGCATGAGTATGCTTGGGTTTTTTTATCATATATATTAGGTGATTATTAAGCAAAACCTTTTCTGTTTTCTAAGACGCTTCCATTCCTGCAGTGAACTTGAACTTTAATATTCAGGGACTAGAGTTTGCACATGAGTCAGTGAGATTCAATCAACCGTAGTAATGTTTGGACAGTGTTTGCTGTACCTGGTACAATGGGCTTACTTATTTTGCTGACATGCTGCTTTCAGTATTGAAGTAGTGTCCAGTAGGAATCAGCATTTCATTGTTGGCTCCACTTGTTGAAACAAGCAAACCAAAAAGGCATCCTGTGCTAAAGACTATAGGATCTGCTTTAGAGTAGATTAAACTGGCAAAAAGGTGGAGTGGTAGCCTAGGTTAAGCACTGTGGTTTTTCTGATTGGAAAAAAAAAGAAAATAAACTGAAGGAGTAGTTTTATTATAACACAAGAGAAACAAGCACTGATGCTTTCCAGGTGTTTGTTCTTATTTGTGAGGTAGCCAAACACTCAAAGGAACCTGCCACTGTTGGTCCAAGAGAGTATTGCAGGACAAGGGGTTGTGTAATGATATTCATATCCGGCCTGACCAATTTTGTCTTGTGTGAGAAATGCAGCAAGAGTTAGAGGTTAGAATCAAGACTCTTAGAAAATTGTCACCTGTACCAAAGTGCATTTCAGGTATCATGGGATAGAAGGCTCTGAGATGCTGCCAGGAGACCTAGGACCACAAGACAGATACCTGGTAGAGCTTGCTGGAATTAAAACAGTAAGACACAATCTCAGAAGCATGTGGGATTCAAACTTCAGACACACAATGGAAAGATGGAGGTCTTTTTGGTAAGGCTTTGAAAACATTCATACATTCAAACTTGCAGAAATGTTGTCATTGACTGCAGTGAATCTAGAATTTTATCACATTTTTCCCTGCCATGTTTCTAAAAGGCATGTCCGCCTAACAAAACAGCTGTATCTATTTTATTTTCAATTTTTCTTCAGAGGTCTGTTGAAGCCTGCCAGAAATATTCAAAATTGCATCTCAGAGCTGTGTAAAACATGAGGACTTTTCTTATTTTTTGAATTTTTTTTTTGTATGTTTGTCAGAAAAGGTAGTGCTTTTTGATGATGCATTACCTGAGGTGGTTTAAGCCTGTTTGGAGCTCTTGCCAGCTCACCCACCTAAACCGCCAGTAGCCTTTTTTGCTGAGGATACCAGTATTTCCCAAATCTCCTGGGAAACCTGAGTCACAAACAAGCTTTTTTCCCTCTGGGTGCTACTCCTAATCTCAACAAATCATGATTTAACCACAGATTTTGGACACAATTTCCAAAAATCACCATGGTTTTTGGTGAAGAATTTTTCTGACAAAAACCAAGGAGTCTGCTTCTAGGAAAGCTGGTGCTTTTAGAGGGACTATCACCAAAAAGAAGCTGAGTAAATACTGGGTTTAGTGCATGCCAGGGAATGGCCCTAGGCAGCATGAGTGCTTTTGCTCACTTAATGATCTCCAGTTTTCTCTCTGGCTCGATAGCCTGCAACACTGTTGTGAAACAACAGCATAACAAAGACCATGACAGCACGGCTAGTGCTTTTAACTTACAACTGTACCCCATACAACTTCATCCTTCTGCTTTTTTTCTCTTCTGCCAAAAGAAAAACCCTGAACAGGCAGAATTAGTGCTCCTTGAGTGCCAGTTCACTTGCCTAGCAATTTTATTCAAAAAACAGATGATTCAGTATGTGAAAGAGGGTTGGTAGGGACCTCTGTGTGAGGTCCTTGGAAGGGTAATCTCATTCCAAAAATCTATGTGGCTGGAATTCCCTCCCCCTCCCCTTTAATACAAATCCTTAAGTGTTAAGTCAGGCAGAAAATGAGTCTAGTCTACATTTATTTTACTGAATGGCAGTCAACTCCTGCCTAATCTTTCAACATATATTTGTTCAATGGATCAACAGATTGTGTAAGCAGCATGACGGATGGGTTTAGAAATGTGTCTGCTTATGTTTAGTTTGTACTGAACCACTGACCATTTTGTGTGTGAATCCATCATAAATTACATCTCCAGGTTACTCAGTACGAGTGAGGAGGGGAAATCCTTGTTCTCACTGTGTTGAAAGGCATCTTACACAGCTGTCAGCCTCCAGAAAGGAAGCTGAATCACATCACTAAAACTTTAACTCTGTTTTTTCCAAAGTCGAATGGATATGGCTCTGCTTTCACAAGTTTTTGCTAATTGCAGCTCTACTGCTCTTTGAAGATAACATAAGGCAAAAGGCAAGATAAGTTATTGTCAATTAAATATGTAATAATTGGGGAACAAGGATATGACAGGGATTGTGTATGTTATTTTAGGTGCATTTGACAAAACCAAGGCTAAATAATGCCAGAAATATGTAGGATTTTTTAAAAAATAATGAAAATACATGTTAAAATTTCATTGTTACAACCAATGCAGAAATGACCTGATGGGCTGTATTTATTAATATCTGAAAGCAAGCTAGGAGGATGGCACTCCAGGCATCAACAGGAATGTGTGAGTTTGATTAACTCTTCCTAATCTGAAAATTGTTTTTAACATGCTTGTTATGTGAGTACTGCTGCAGTGGGAGGTGAAGGAACAGGAGGAAGTTCCAGGATCTAGAAACTACTCTTATGCAAATAGGAAGAGCTTGCCTGAAAATGACCAAGGAGCAGGGGACATGGAAATGACCAGAGTCCTGCTGAACCCCCCTTCCCAGAGGCCAGGAAGCCAAAATACGTAGTCCTCTCCTTTTGGTGATTGCTTTGGCTTTGAGCCACTGCATACCCAGAGAGCATAGGCATGTGCCACAAAGCTTCCTTCCCCGTATGCATCCCTTCACAGGGTTGGGTTAGGGCTTTAAAAGGGGGGACATGTGAATAAAGGACCACTCTTATTGTTGCCATCCATCCTCATTTCCAGCTAAAAGTTAACAGTTTTGAAAATAATTTTGAACAAGAAAGAGGCCTGGCCTCATCTTAGCTATGTTTCTGGAGACAGTGAGCCCCAGATGTGACTCCCTGAAGCCTACCCCAAGCTTTTTGAATAGGTTTGAGGTTGAACTGTGGCTCTGGGAGAGAAAGACAGTGGGCAGGGAGACAGAGAAGATGGAAAGACACTCGACAGAGGATGAGGTTTCTTCATGCAGGTAGTGGGGAGAAACTGAAGGAGAGTGATGCTGGCTACTTTACTCTTTTAGGTGGCTATGTTCTCATGAAGGCAAATTTTTGATGAGGGTTTTTTGTGGGATTTGTGTTATCCTCTTCTTTTTTAGTCTCTTATCCATTGAGACTTTTTAGGATTGGTAAGAAATGATTAAATTTTTTGTTGTTTGAAAGACTACACTTCAATGGAAAGCATGCACTGAATGTTTTTGTAAAGAAAGCACAGGAAAAAAGCTATTTTTGGCAAACAAAGTGCACATAATTATGTTTTAATTTAATCCTTTCTTTTTCCTTTGTGGTGGAAAGTAAATTTGTCATCTCTCTATGGAATAATGTTTCCAACTTTTAGTTCAACAGAAAAATAATTTCTTTCTAATCATCTCTAATAAGATTTGAAGAAACTGATAAGTAAAAAAATGAGAAGGAGGAAAGCAGCCTTGAGATTATGAAGAAGAAACTAGGAATGAAAAACCAAGCACATCTATAGAATAGGATTTAGGGCACAGAACCAAAAATTAAGCTTGTAACTGAGACAGTAGCATGCATGTTATCCTGTGAGCCTGAAACCACTTTTTCTTAACCGTCATCCTCTAAGAAAAAAAAACCTAACGTCTATTCACTATAGTAATCCCTGGAGTATCATTCTAGTAATTTTACTTACTGTATTTCTTTTATATGGGTCATAATAGTGACTGAAATTTCCCTACCCTCTTCTGTCTTGCTAAGATGTAGGGGGCTTTAGAAACTGCTTCTAAAATACAGTGTTTTCCAAATATTGGCTCAGGGAATAAGATGGCTGTGAATGCCCGTTTTTGCTGAAATAAATAATCCTACACTGTCCTTGTGAATACTTGTGTTGTTTTTTCCATTCCCTGTTTTTAAAAAAATAAAGTTGAGTGGGATGGTTTGAATACCCCCTTATGTACCATCAAAGGTTTCAAATATCACATTCTTGCTTTATCTTTTGTTTATTTTCAGCTCTTCCTCTAGACAATACGGAGTTCCTTTCTTAGCCAAAAACTATGGTATTATTGCCAGTTTCTTACTTTTGAAAAAAATAAATTTTATTATTAAATCAAAAAATAAAGCCCTTCATTCAGCAACAAATGCATAAACTTAACCAATGCAGGGATAGATATATCAATAGGTATCTTTACTACTTTTTTTTACAGCTAGTGCTTTATATAACACACTGAATATTCTGTCTTTGAATATAAGTGTGATTTAGTGAATGATTCCACTTCTTCCATGCTCTTGTGTGTATACACACTAAATATCAATGTTGTGACAGAATTACTTGGACATTAAAATTCATAACTTTCTTTCAGCATGCGTTATTTGTCAGGCCAGCAAATTGAAAATTGTAATACAAGAAATATATTAATTTGCTCATTTGCAAAGTAATTCCTTTAGAAGTGTGTATTGCTTCTATATTACTATCTAACTAGATAATTTGTTATTCGTTGTTGTAATGATTAATTACAGAAATTCAGTTAGTCTATCTGCTGGCCCTCTACCAATAAAAAGGGGGTTGTTGTTTGTAACTAAGGCTAATTGAAAATCTGGCAGTTTTTTCATGTATCATGTTACCTTTTCCACAGAAAATCTATTTTTGTTGTTGAAAATATAATTCCTTCTGTTCCCACATGCTGCAGTCTTTTGTGTTCTCAGGCTCCTCTTCTTCTTAGTGCTCAAAATTCCTTACTGGGTTTCACTGTGGGGATGCTGGAGGGAATACCACTCTGAATATACATAATGCATCACAAGAGAACATGGGCTAACTGCGCAGATTTATCTACTGGAAGAACAGGAACATGAAATCTTCCAACTAGAAGCTCCATGTAATATCATTATGTAACGTATTTTTAGAACTTTATTTTTGTTCTTTGAAATTTATCTCCATCTTGCTCCTTTCTTCATAACTGAGTAATTTTAAGTGGGAAACATGAGTCCTGTTTTGAGCTCTGCTGCTGCCATGCAAGTCTAACAATTCAAAAGTAGACCTCAAAGGGTTTTCATTCTGAGTGCTGTATTTGAGGTATACAAATTAAAATTTATTCTCATTCCAGTTACTTTTAAACCATATTATATGGCTGAAGCAGCATGAATCCACTCTTCAAAGTGTTGAAAAAGACTGAGAGAGGATAAACAACAGAAAACCTATCGTGTGTCACACTGATCCTGTATACAACCTTGGCAAATATTTAATTGCCACTGAGACAGAACATGTGGTGCTGAGGTACACACAGGTGTAAAGATGTTAGACCGTGCTGCGGTCCTCTCTGAGATGCCTCTTGAATAGTCTCCTATATGTCAGAGATTCAGAAATGCTTAAGCATGGTCCTCCATGCATGTTATGCATTTGCTTCCTGCTGCAAGTAGCCAAGAAATTCAGGTTTGGATATCCAGCTCTGCTTCACAGATTTCTTTCATGAAAAATGTAATTGGAATTTTGTGTATTCAAGCCAAAGACTTCTCCAGTGGATATTTCTAAATAAATATATTTTTAATACTGTTAGCTTTTAAAAACTTGGAGTTTGTTATTTTTGCTGCCTGATTTCTAAACTGGCATAAACTACCTTTGTTTTATTCTATCAAAAGGATGTTTGAACGCATTCTTTTCTTTTTCTCTGTCAGCTGCTTAACCTGTTTTTTATCAATACTAGAGACTGTGTGACTAACAAGAAAAACTTCAGTGTTCTTTATTGAAGGAAGATATGGTATAGCACAGCAGTGTAGAGGGGCTGGCTAAGAGCCCGTTTGTTTTTAATCATCTGCTAAAGAAATACATTGCAGTTTTAGATGGTTACTGACATTTTCATATGGAAGCATGTTTTGATTAGAGTCTTTCTTTGCTTTTCAAGTATAAATTGGGAAGGTTTCAAGTGGTTTTAGCAGTAGGATCTGGTTTGAATAGAGTCTCAAAATATGGCACTGGAGTGTGCTAGAACGGAAAAAGCACTCCTGGTGAAAAAGCAACTGAGAAAACATTTTAGGAGATGGCCAGCCTGTGGAAATGAAGACTTGCAAGGAGCTTTGTGCCTTCCCCTTAGCCTTTTGCAGCAACAAAATTTCAAGATTTACATGGCATGGAAACCCTACTCTTTGGACACATGTCTCCAAGTTGTTTCTCGAGTTTTGCTGGCAGGCAGGGAGAGACTGCTGTGGCTCAGGATGTTACTGACCCCTGTTTAAGTGGCCAGGAACTGCTTTCCTAAGCAGCCTCTTGCTGCACTGTCTCTCACTCTTATTTGTCTGCTTAACGACATGTTGCTTACCATCTTCTGTATTGTGCTTGAGAGTCACATCTAAAATGCCATGTAAAAGCTAGGTAGCACTAATCTCTTCTGGCAGCTTGTTAAAATGTCGTGGTTTCAGTGATGCATTTGTAACCACTCTAACATAAGATAAATGTGACAAGTGCTAATTCCAAACACCCACGATACTGAAACTGAGAACAGCTTAGCTAAAGCACTTTGAATTTCCTGAGGACATCTGAGGTCTATGGTTGCAACATCTCAGTCTGCTTTTACCTGAGCATCTCAGGCTGCTTTTACCTGAAAAAATAAAATGTTAATTAAAGGTTCAAGATTAAATGATGAAAGTTTATTTTAAAAGAGGTTAGGGGAGAAATATTAAGCATATGTTTCAGATCTGCAACCATTTCTTATTCTCTGGACAAAGTAAAGGAAATTGTAGGGTAAGAATAGGTTAATCTCCCCATGGGAAAAGAAATAAGCTAATACCCAAGCTCCAAGACGCATGCATTGGCACATCTTCATTTGTGAGTGTCCCTTGTCATGAGATTTTCCTGATGAGTCTGTGTCATGGACACAAGAAGTCTCCATGTGAGGAGGAAGCCAATCTGAGGGAGGAAGAGAAAGCTGTTCTTCAGCTGACATGTTATCAGAATGAAGTGATGTCCTTTTTTGGTTTGAGTGGGAAGTTCTGTACACAACAGTGCTGAAAGGTGTCCCCATCAGTACCAAGTGAAAACAATGACATTTGCAGGGATTTTGGAATTTTGATTTAAAAATGAGAGAGACAGAAAAAGAGAAACAGTATCATATTCAAACGACTTTTGCCTACGGGATTTACATGTGAAAGATGTTAAAACAAAGAAAGTGCAAGATGCCAGCCACGTCCTGAGGAACCACTGAACAAACAAGTACCTTGCCAGTACTACTGACTCCAAGAAGGTGAAAGGCCCCTGCCTGACAGACAGTAAAAGGTGCTTGAGGTGGTGGTAAAACCATGCAGCTGCAGAACAAGCATGGGACAGTGAGAAAAAAGCAAAAGACAACAGGTGTGTGAGCAGCCTGCAAACCACGAGGCTGGGTCTCAGCTATACTGTGATGGGTTTGGAGGTTAAAACATGGTTTGTGCATAACTGCTGGAAAAGGGTACAAAGAAATCTCTTTCACACAGCCAAAGAAAAAGATCTTATACTGGGGATTCGTAATTTTTACTATGTGGGGCACGTGGGGATCCTTCAGAACAGTGGAACTCTGCAGAAAGAGGGATTCTTTTTCCATCATAAATCTCATACATTGATATTTTTCATCCCCCAGAAAGAAGAATATAAGAAGCCTCATTAAAAGGACAGTGATTATGATATCTTTTCCATTTTTCTTTCTAGGTTATTCTGTTAAGTATTTTTCCAGAAGCTGCTGTTCTCTTTGGATATTTAGACATAGAGAAAAATTTCTGGGTTCCAGACCACAAACAGTTAAAAGTTGTCTACACAGAGAATAACTACAAAGAAGCAGGGAGATAGGTAATGAACTTTCCTCCTATTTGCCAAAATTTCACTTAGCCTTGAAATACAGATTATTTATCTCTCTCTCTTTTCTTTCTGTCTATCTTTTCTTTCTTTTTTTTTTTTTTTTCTCTAGCTCTTAACCCCTGAAAATATCCCTAAAATGGTAGGGGTTTTTGATAGAGGAGAGTATTTTCCTTGGCTGTTTTTTTGTTCCTCTGAAGTATGTAATGTAGTTACTCTGTATACTTAGAGCAAGTTTCCCTGACACCCCAGCTACATCTTCGTTTGGTTTTTGTTGCTTTGTGTGATATATGGTTTCCTTATTGAAGTTATAATCAGCTTATCTCCATGAATCACTAGAGATCAGCCAGGCTAAACTCTCAGCATTAAAGTTCACCCAACAGTGACACTATTCACTGTAACTAAATGTGTAAATGAAATATCGCCTTATTATACAAACCAAGTGCAATAGTAAGTATGTAAAAATGACAAATCTATCAGTGTAATTTACTTATTTTTATTGTAGAATCATGTAATGTCTTAGGTTGGAAGGGACCTTAAAGGTCCTCTAGTTCCAACCCCCCCTGCCACAGGTATTGGCACTTTCCGTCAGACCAGGTTGCTCACTCCATCCAGCCTGGCCTTGAACACTTCCAGGGATGAGACATCCACAGCTTCTTTGGGCAACCTCTTCCTATGCCTTACCACCCTCACAGTAAAGAATTTGTTCCTAATATGTGATCCAAACCTACTCGCTTTCAGTTTGAAGCCTTTCCTCCTTATTCTGTTCACTACATGGTCTTGCAAAAAGCCCCTGTCCAGCTTCCTTGGCACTGGTAGGCCACAATTAGGTGACCCTGAAGTCTTCTTTTCTCCAGGCTGAACAATCCCAATTGTATCAGCCTTTTCTTATAGGAGAGGTCCTCCATCCTTCTAACCACCTTGGTGGCCTCCTCTGGACTCATTCCAGCAGGTCCACGTCCTTCCGTGCTGAGGACCCCAGAGGTAGATGCAGCACTCCAGATGTGGTCTCAGCAGAGCAGAAGGGCAGAAGGAATTTATAAATAGTCAAAAGATTATAGTTTTCTCTCATGTGGCTATTCAACAATTTAAAATGGTGCAAACTTTTAATAATATTCCAAAGTACTTGTTACATTGAAACAAAGCAAAAATTTAGCCCCTTGAAAGTAAAAGAAAAATTAGTTGGATTAAAAAAATCTGAAACACAACTGGATACAGTAAAAGGCAGGAAAAGAGCATTGAAACTCTTCTGCTTATGTTACACTTGCTTTGAAATTGTGTAGTTCATGTGTAGCTCCTTCTCATTTCACATGGTTTCTAATTGTAAAGTGAATGGAAGGAAGAGAAGTATTTTTCCTCGGATGCTGTATAACAGCAGAATTCTTCAAGTTAGATCCTGTATATCTGGAAAATCAACCTTCTGGCTGAACTTTTATGTCTTTCTCTTTAGGAAATACCGTCTTCAGGGTTAAGATTCTGTTTGGAAACTGGATGCCTGAGTGCTTAATCTAGCTGTTTTGTGAGGGAAGTTGTACAGTGAGTTGGTATCTTGTTTTTCTGATCTGGGGAATGTCTTACAGAACAGCAGGAATTGTTAAGGGCAGGAGTGAGAGGTGGGGGAATTTGAAGCAGTGAGAATACACTCACTTTTAAAGGCTAGAGGAGCATGAAGACAACCCTAGAAGGCTATGTCCAGGGTGACCAGAATCTTTCCAATAGATAATTCTAAATAAATTTATTTGTAGTTCTTTAACCATAGCTGTACTTCTAAAGGATTTTCCTTTGTATTAGGCTATTTTCCTTTCTGTTTTAATGTATATGATGTGGTACTTGTTTGTATAATCCCCTGAAGTTTTATTGTGCAATTAATCTGCATGTTGTTCTTAAGCTTAAAGATAAAATTGTTCTATAATGTCTCTCTTCTCTTATTCTATTATTTGCAAATCTGGGAAATGGTCATTGAGTTTTGAAATAAGCAGTGGAACATGACCATCCACAGAAACCCTCTCATGTAGCATCAGAGTTATCAAGGAAATAGATGATGTATGACTCTGTATTTTTGAAGTCGTGGGATTTTAAGTTTTATGACTTTCACTGTGAACTCTGCTGCTGACTCTGAGCAAACATCTTAATCACTCTGCGCCTCTTTAAAATGGTTATAGTAATTCCTTTTTGCATCAATGTTATGATGAAAATGAAGCAGTGTTCCGTAGCAGTGTGTAGAGTGGCTGTAAGGTCAGGCAGTGAAAGCTAATCCGACTGCATCCTGATTTGCTGACAAATGGTTATTTAACAGTGGTTCTTGAATTTCTATGCATGATACACCCGTCTGGATGCAGGGAAAGTGATAAAGCTGTAAATCCATGGCTAACATGGCTTGTAAGTGAGGGAGAGGGAGGGAAGCACTGGGGCAGCTCCTCAGGCTGCATGGAGAGGAGAGTACTGATGAGTCATGTCTAGGCAAGGATGAAATGTGTGCATCTCCCTCCCAAAACTTGGATTTATTTTTATTTTTGGGGCTTTGCAATAATCTTGATCTCTTTCCTTTTGGCACTGCTTTTACTTCTGAGTAATGCCCATCACAGACATACGATCATAAACACCAAAATTATCTTGCAACTGAATCTAGCTGGCCCTGAATCTTCTCATCTCCCCACTGTTGTCCACCACTGGATGTAAATCAGCTTAATGCCACCTGGCAGCTCTCTCGTCCCCTCTTGGATGCACAAGGGACAGAAGCAGTGGAACAGCACAGAGATTTTCTTTTGCAGAAAATAAACTGGGATTAGAGTATGTAGGCTGTCTTTGCCTCACAGTGAAGTGACCCCATCCATGAGCTGACTGCTGCCAAAAATGCCCTTTCTCAAGGGTAGCACACAGATTGCATCAGCTCCTTGTGAGCAGCTGTGGGAAGCCTCGAGGAGGGGTGCCCTCTACTCCCCAAGGGAGCCAGGGGGGAATCAGTAGTTCAACCAGATGAGCTAGATGTTTCCTTCTTCTGAGAGCTGAGCTTAGCAAATCATCTGCAGATCCACCTCTGGTTGTGATGATGTTGCTGGCAGACCCAGTGCTGACTGCCTGAGCTGCAGCTGGTGCTGCTGCTGGCCTTCCTTGAGCCGACTGGCCTGGGCAAAATCTGCCTCTGCATTCACACTCACGCAGGGTGACAGATCAAAAGGTCCCAGTTCTCCCTTGCATCAAGTGCCTACTCATCTCTTAGCTGCCTTCACCATTCAGGTAGCCTTTAGAAGAAAGTAAAGAATATGGTAAAAAACCACTGCGTTAAAATTCTAATGTTGAGTGGATCAAGTGGATCCGTGGGAGAATACAGGAAGGTGAATCTTGCGGAAAATATGATGGTGTGATGATGATGATGATGATTTGATGATGATTTGATTTCTTATGATGATGATTTGTCTACTTTAGAAATAAGATGGTAATGCTGGTCCAAAAGTCAAAATTCTAGCTTTCTGAAATAAGTAGAAATTCCCAAATTTCCTATAGAAAGAAAAAGTAAATATCTTATAATACAGCTGGTGCCTCTACTTCAGAAAATTCTGTATTAAATGGACTGAGAGCACCTACCTTCTAAATTATCCTCTTGACCACAGTTTTCATCTGCCTTCGGTTCCTGTGGTGTCATAAAATGTTTGTGATCCTGGTTGGACAGTTTATACAGAACTCTTGATCTGTTGCAAGTGGTAAGGGATGTCCTTGGCCACTGCGGGCTGTGCAGACCAGCCATGCAATCTTCAAAATGGCTTCAGTGGAATCAGTGGATTCAGTGAGAATTCAGGGGGTTCGTGCTCCAGCCCTGTGGGCAGATATTGAGAAGTATTCAGAAATGGCCATCAGTTTTAATAAGTGGCAAGAAAACTTCTAGGTCTTTTGGTGGTCTATGGAGGAGAAAATAAATCAGGAAATTTCTGAACTAGACCTACCATACAGTCTTCATTCAGAAATGATTCCAAATAGTGCAGATACTCCTGACAAATAATGCATATGAATGTGATGAATACTAGACATAAAGTGACCAAAAGGTATATGGCATGCTACATTTTTCTAGAGAAGATTTAAATCTATCCCTGATATGCAGATTCTGAGCAGGATTAGAATTAGAATTAATTACACTTATTTTAAATGGTGATAATGCATCCTTGGGGGCTAATGCCAGAGAATTAAACCTCACTTCTTATCTGAGCTTCATTTGCTATCCTTATTTATGCTTCTTCACTTCAATTGAAGTACCAGAAAATAACTCATGCAGCAAGGTGTAGCCTTTGTGTTTGTTTGTAGCACAGGATGCTCAGCTTTTACAGGATGCCATGTAGAAATACTATGCCAATACAGTGACTACAGGTGGGGAAAAGCCTAAGGCTTGTAATGCTTTCTTTGCCTCGGTCTGTAGGAGTTAGCGGACCCAGCCCCCTGAGCTGGAAGACAGGGATGGGGAGCAAAATGAAGACCCCATAATCCAGGAGGAAATGAACAGTGACCTCCTTGCCCACTTACACACACCCAAATCAATGGGGCCTGGGTACATCCACCTGAGTGTACTGAGGGTGCTGATGAAAGGGCTCACTGAGCCATGCTCCATCGTTTATCCGCAGTCCCAGCTGTGTGGGGAGGTCTCAGTTTGAGTGGAAGTTGGCCAGTCTTACCCAGATCCACAAGAAGGGCCAGAAGGTGGATCCAGGGAACTACTGGCCTGTCAGTCTGTCAGTGCCAGGAAAGGTGATGGAGCAGATCATCCTGAATGTCATCATGGGTCACATGTAAGACAACCAGGGGATCAGGCCCCACCAGCAGGGCTTTGTGAAAGACAGGTCCTGTTTGACAAACCTTGTCTTTTATGATCATATGATTTGCTCATTAGATGAGGGAACAGCTGTGGGTCAGTGGGTCAGCATCTACAGGGACTTCAGTAAAGGCTTTGATACAGTTTTCCACAGCATTCTCCTGGAGAAACTGGCTGCTCATGGCTTAGACCAGTGTACTCTTCACTGAATTAAAACTGTCTGCATGGCCTGGCACAGAGAGGATTGGTGAATGGTGCCGCATCCATTTGGCGGCCTCTTACCAATGGGGTTGCCCAGAGCTCAGTGCTGAGACCAATTCTGTTTTGTGTCTTTATCCACAACTTGGATGAGTGCCCCTTCAGTCAGCTTGAAGGTGACACCAAGTTGGGTGGGAGTGTTGATCTGCTGTAGGGCAGGAAGGCTCTGCAGAGGGGTCTGGACTGAGGCTGAGAATAACAGTATGAGGTTCAACAGGGCAAGTGCCTGATCCTGCACTTGAGTCTTAACAGCCGCAGGCAACCCTACAAACTTGGGGGGCAGAGTGGCTGGAAAACTGCCTGGGGGAAAAGGAGCTGGGGGTGATCCTGAATGTGATCCAGTACATGCTCAGGTGGCTGAAAAGGCCAGTGGCATCCTGGTTTGTTTTAAAAAGTATGTAGCTAGCAGGACTAGGAAAGGACTAGGAAAGTCACTCTGTACTGGGCACTGGTGAGGCCACACCTTGAATCCTGCATCCACTTCAGTGCCCCTCATGACAGGAAAGACACTGAGGTGCTGAAGTGTGTCCAGAGCAGAGTAACAGAGCTGGGTAGGGTATGGAGCACAAGTCCTAGGAGGAGTGTCTGAGGGAGCTGGGATTATTTCATCTGGAGAAAAGGAGACTGACAGGAGACCTTATCACTCTCTAAAACTTCCTGAAAGGAGAGTGTAGTGAGGTGGGAGCTGGTCTCTACTCCCAAGAAGGAAGCAAGTGGATGAGAGATAATGCCCTCAAGTTGCCCCAGGGAAGATTTAAATTGAATATCAGGAAAATTCTTTCACAGAAATGGTTGTCAAGCGACGGAACAGGCTGCTCAGGTAGGTGGCTAAGTCATGATCCCTGAAGGTATTTAAAAGACATATAGACAAGGTGTCTAGGGACATGGTTTAGTGGTGGACTTGGTAGTGCTGGTGTAATGCTTGAATACAACAATCTTAAAGGTCTCTTCTGACCTGAATAGTTCTATGTTGCATATATGTACTGATGGGTATTTCTGGATGACACCAGAAGGGCTGTGTCTTGGAGGATTACTGAATCATCTGAAGCACCAAGAATGAATTATAACATCAAAAATATATTTATGTGTTGCTGAGGGCATTCTGAGAAAAGGCTATATTTACAAATAGTTGATCATTCAACCACGAAAGCTAGAGATAGAGAAAGTAATAAGAATATACATAGTCCATATTCTTACTGCTTCTGAATTATCTTTTTCCTTTGGTTGATGTGGCTGAGTAGCTCCTTTTTTCCCAAAACCTAGTAGTCACTGGATTCATCTAGCATGTGAGGACTAAACCAAGCAATAAAATTTTAAGTTTGAGATGAGTTTTTAGAACTAAATGAAATGCCCCTCTCTTATTCACCATATATAAGAAAACTTACAGTTTATATTGTGATGCATTGTCTCTGAATTACATGATTCTGTAGTTCTGGAATACAGTGATTTTATTGTAAATGGTGATTGAATTTATAATCTGGTGGATACTTAGGTAATAGGCTATAGGTACCTGAGATGACAGCTTTCTTTAATTCGGGCTATCAGTATTTGGTTTTTTATTGAATTTCATACCAGTTTATTCAGGAGAATTAAGTAGATGGAGGGACAATATCCATTAGGGATTAAAAAACCCACACAAAGCCAAGAGTGAATCTGAGTGATAACGTGGGGGTGGTGGTGGGGTGAGATGTGGTCTCCTGCATGTTCCGAGAGGGTCTCAATTCCCAGACAGACGCTTTCAGCCAATGCTTCTGACACCATGCAGGCACCTTTTCTATTACCTAGGCTGATGGGTAGCATAGACACACACATCTACCCCAGAGCCTTTGATAAGCTCAGCGTTACCAGAGATTCAGAACTTCAGAGGGCCCAGACATGTGGATATATTCCAGGGATTTATTCCATGAAGGGAATCCATCAGTGTAAGAGGAAGGGTCACTCTGCGTGACTACAGATATAAGGGTCAAGGTCCAATAGGATTAGGCGGGGAAATACAATGACAACCAATGGGAAGAAGGGAGGGGTGGAGTGTGTGATACAATGAGAAACAATGAGGGGAAGGGAAGGGCACAGTCAGGGACCAGGTCAAGGCCAATCAATGTGAGAAGATTAGCATAACCTTAGGGAGAGACCATTTAGCCAACACTCAGAGGGTATTTCACACCTCAGAGTTGTCCCACCAGTGCTGCTGTGGTGGGAACCTCGCGGCTTCTCTGAGATGGTTTCAGCCACCGCAACATCGTGATACTGATACAGTTGTTTTACTGGATGGAAAAGAAGTCTTAAGAATTATGGAGGCAAAAAGAACAGTCAGATATCTAATGCATTCGTTCACACTTGCAGATATTTGCTGTTAAATCTTATAAAGGACATCAGATATCATTTTGCAGGAGGCACCAGACTTTCCTGAGCATATTTGAATTCTGAGAATCAGATTTTAGATTTTTTTTCAGTGACTGAAATGTGAATGATTTTGTACCTAGTTTATAATTTTTAATGACTAAGAGGTACAAGAATTGTACCTGTCTCTGATGTTGCAAGAATAGTTATTTTAAAAAATTCACAGCTCTGTATATCCTCTATAAACCCACACAGTTATTTAATCTCCAAAGAAATAATGCAATAGTGAAGTACATTGTGTTACAGAAAAAAGTAGTAAAAATACTAAAAAAAAGTAACCTTTATCCTCATACAAACAATGCAACTATAACACCCTTTGTGAGTAGACATGTAACACTGCAAAAGGATATTTCTTTAGTAATGGCTGGCAGATGTTTTTGATTACTCACCTCTGTAGCCACCACCACTGAACTCACTTTTTGGATAGTCTGAAGATCAAAGATCTCTCACTTCAGGTTTTGCCTGAAATCCAGTTTTGACAAGGTGTTGCAACATACTGTTCTGTCTAATCCCTCTTCCCTGTCTCTCATCCCAGGAGAGCTCTCAGCTGTGCAAGCCATTGTAGTGTACTGGAGCCAGAGAAATATCTGCAGTTTACAACAATAGATTATCTGTTACTCCTTTTTTGTGCTATTCTATCTTGCATTCCGTCAGTTTTTTGTGCCCTATGTTTACTCTAGTAGTATTTCTATTTGTGTTCAGGTGAGAACTTTTGGTCTGCTTTTTGCAGTTTAACTTTCAGTAATGGAGTACACATGCATGAGAACTTAGGACCTACTTAAATTGTAGTGAAAGAAAAAGAATATTTTATATTCATTAAATCTTTTAAAATTTCTATTACTAGTTTTCTATCTTTTGAGGATAAGTAGAAATGATCCTTTGTGTAGGCAAAAGCAAATCTAATTTTTAAGTGGAGCCTTAGAATTTTTTAAGTAACAGGGTTTTTGTAGTTACCTTCCTAGTGAAGTTCATTATCTTTCTTACAAAAAACTGAAAGAGAGCTATTGACATTGGATGAGACGGCATGATAGCTGAAGCCAAAAACCTCTTTGAACTGAGAACTATGAATAATGTGGCAGCATCACCTACAGCTGATCCTGTCATTTCTTATCATCTTCTTCTTCCCACTAACAGGTATAGGAACCAGTGCTGTTTCTACTGCCTTCTGAATCTAGATTTGTCTTCTGATGTGTGATATAACATCTTAGATGTGAAAAAAAGACATTGTTTTGGGATTTGATGGCTCGTGGACCTAGGAAAACAAATCAGAGTATCTTCTAGAGCAAACTCTATAATCCTTCAACACAGAGCTTTTAATAGGCCTTTACTGCTCATTCGGCATAGAATAATCTTGTTGTTTTTCCACCCACTTAGATTTTTACCATTCCAAATAATAGACTTTGCAGAAACATTATATATGCTGAATAATGCCATAGTGCCACAGTAACTGTAGAGAAGGAGAAAATGAGATCTTCAGACTTGAAGGTGAGATATTGCATTCTTTTCCTCTTCTCTATAAACTTGGCTATTTAGCAGACACTTGCCCTATCTAGCAAACATGAATCAGACCTTCTTGGACTGAGGAACAGTGAGGATGGTCACAAGAAAGGTATGTTTGTATCTATGTATCTCATTCTTTTCAGAGGACTTCCTTAAGCATAAGAAAGCATCAGACCTTGAACATGTTGTCCAACTGAGCAGTGAACTGATTGTGGAAGCGTGATTAGTAGCCCTGTGATTTAAGGCAGATGGAAGAATCATCGTTTTAGCATTCTTCAGGATGGCTTGTAAATTTCCTCTGGCAATCATTCAAGTGGACATGTCTGAAAAAATGGGCATTTATTTCACTTAAGTGACTTTAGGGAAGTCTACCAACATGGTGATAATCAGCAGGCTTGTGCTGTCATTCAGATCTGTGCCACGCAAACCCACTTCCCCTGAGAAGGTCTGTTCTCAAGAGGCACATCAGGAACCTGTTGATAAAAGGAGCACTGAACTTTCTTATGGTGAAAATGGTTGATGGTTATTTAATTTCAGTTCTATTCTGCCAGATCAACTAGCAGAGAATTTGGCCTGAGAGAGAGACTGTGTTTTATGCAAACGGAATTTTTGCTATGATACATTGCAGGAGCTGCTATAGGAGTGCGAAGAGGACTCTTCTTTCTCACTTTCACTGTGATGAACATCCTACATTTTATAGGACCAGATTTGCGTAGTACAGAGGTGAAATATGTTATCGCTTTTTTGGGGGTTATCATTGCCAGAAAGTGGGATGACTCACAAACTGAAACTATTTTTTGCTAGAAGAGTCAGCTGAATATGTGAAGCTGCACCTTCTAATCCCTTTTCAGGGGATTTGATAGATAGATGGACAGTAATACACTCGAAGGAATCTTTGGTAATTCACATAAAGGAATAAAACCCTGTACTTTATTCGGTAATGTTAGGACTTGTAATGCTTTATAATAATGCTTTATGATATTTAGAGTAGCTGCCTACATACACTATGTACTGTATAAGTTACTTCAAACATCAAAACTGAATTTCTTGTCAAAATCTGAAATGTAAAAGTTCATATATCTTTAAAACAAGAAGGAACCTGTAGATCATATATTTTAATATGCACCAAATGGGGCACTGGTGTTCTCAACTTTTTCTATGCAGTTTATTTTGTACTTAAACATTCTAGAAGTTTAGAAGGACAAGAAGATAAATGATCATATGAGTTGTTTTTCATAAAATCAGCGCAGCAATCTTTTGCATGAAGGGATACTGCTAACATTTAAGCCTGTTTGTAGTTGTAAATGGATGTGAATTTATGCTGACTGTAAATAAACGTTAGCAGAATAATGACCTACTGAGACAGCTTTATATGATTCAGTAAATTATTATAAATGTAAGTTGTCTGATATAGCAGCTAAAACAGGTGCAACACCAAATTACATCTTTAAGAATTCTCTAAATATATTAATATTTAAATTACTAAAAATCTACTGTTGTTTTTATTCTTTACTATGGGAACATATTTATGTTGGTTACACTTGTCTAATTGTCATGCAAATACAGGAAGATAAGTTTCAAATGGAGGCATGTGGCAGAATAGAAGTTAGATATACTGCACAATGGTGTACAGCGACGACAGAGGAAATTTTGCTTCTCTATAAAAAACCCACATAATCTATCCCATGTGATGTGATGATGCTTGCTGCAAAAAGTGTCTTATGTGCTGCAGGAACTACTCAAAATTTCTGTGTTTTTCTAACTTAAAATGAATCTAGTTTTAGTGCCATTATTATGTGCTAAGTTACAAGTTAATACCAGCTCTCAATCCCCCACGCTCCCTCGTGTTTTAAAATCAAAGCTACTGAAGTGGGATCAGACTGTGCTTTCAGCAAACATATGTTGCTTTTGTTGGTCCTGTTATATTTAGTAGAAAACAACCCTCACTTTAATTCTGGCAGTTGGTTTGATTCTGATCTTACATTAGGGTGTCTGATAATTTCACTGGTGTTAACACACTTACCATGTAGTGGGTGGATGTGAATCCATCCATATCTGTTGCTGTATTGCTCTTGAGAAGACAAGGTGCCTAATAAATGCCTACAACAAACCTTCATTCTCAGAAATGTTATAGTGCTCTAAATGGACAACCTGTGCAATACAGAGTTTGCCCTGGAATTTATGAGTGGCAGTGTAAGTTAGGATATAACAGACTCTGGTCCTTTTCCAGCTATGTTGACGGTTTAGTAAAATATAGATCTTTTTCCTCCACAGCATAAACTGCAAACACAGCTGCATAATATGCACAGTCAAATGCCAAGGACCTAATAAGATTTTGCTTTCCAGAAATATAAATAATTTAATCAGATTAATAACATTGTTCTACCTGAGGGATTCTATAATTAGTAGATTATTGAAGCAGCACACAAGTTATCTACCATTAGCACCTGGAGGAATTCCTGTTGTCTTAAAAAGTGGAATCAAATTATATGAATATTCCTGTCATGCAATCTGTAAAGATAATAAGCCTCTGGCATTTTGTAAGCTATATAAATCCATGGATTTCACATTAAATATTTAAAGCACAGGAGGTGTTATTTGTTAGAATACTGATAAAAATAGTTCAGCCATTACAGCTGCCTTTTCCATTTGGTAAATCCCTCTTTGTTTGATTTGCTTTCAAGCCTTTTTAATTTGTTGGGGTTTTGTGTTTTTGTTTGGGTTTTTTGGTGTTTTTTTGTTTGGTTTTTTTGTTTGGTTGGTTTTTTGGGTTTTTTTGTTGGTTTGGTTTTGGGTTTTTTGGTTGGTTTTTGTTGTTATTTTTGTTGGGTTTTGGGTTTTTTTTTTTTTTATTGTTATATTTTTCCAGTTATTCTAGAGGTGCTTTTTGGACTTTCTATCATAAACACTCAAAATATTTTTACAGACATTTTATGCTTTTGATACAGAGAGCATATTCAAACCAGAGGTATAAACAGATATGAAGCAGGCAGATTTTTTTTAAACACCAAAAAATATTGCTTGAAATACTTTGAAAAGGGTGCCTTTCTTCTGAATATTTACAAAGCAGGAGCTTATTCTCTGATGTGTAGTCTCCCTTCCAAGAGTTTGTTTGGGATAATACTGAAGATGGAACTCATCAAGGTCAAATATACATTAACATATCATAATGAGGATGTCGAATAATTCTTGAATAATAGAGACCATGGGGAAGATGACTGGTGTCTGAATAGACTAGACACTTTAACAGAGGGTTTCAAAGATGATAAAAATATGATGACTATTTGTCTGAAAGTGACCTCTTAACAGTTTCAGTCATCTGGCAATTTTAAGTGAAAAACTTTGTTGGTAAAAGTCTCTGCTTTTAATGGATTGCCATGTCAGGCTGGAGCTGCAGCCAGGATAACTGATGACCTTTGAAGTCCTTAGAATAAATTATGATTTGTGTGCAAGAGATGATAATGCAGTTAAAAAGATTTATGTAATAGTTCTTCAAAGAGCTCGAGGAATTAACACAGGGTCATAAATTAGTAGGATTTACAAGTAAGAAATTACTTTACTGGGAGAGCCTTTTTCATCCCATATGGTTTTGCCTCCAGGCACTTGCTGATGTTTAAATGAAGAGATACCTGATGAACCCTCCAGGCAGCTGTGAAATTACAGGGCCACCTGTGTTGTTAACAACCCATCCAGCTTTAATGGCAGCCAGGTACTTCCCCTGTAGAGAAGTGAGCTTCTACTTGTAGGACATATGTCATAACCTTGTCACAAAGTATTTTTAGACCTCAGGCTAAATGACAAGCTAAAAGCCACTTTTACTCTTTTTCGCTTTATGGGTGGCCTAAGTAAATCCTTTCTAGCTGTTCTAAAGTGTATTAGCACTCCACAGGACTTGTCCCTATCAATGTGTAGATATTTCCCCAAAAAAAATCACATATAAAGTTTTAAGAGTGCTGTTCAGGAGGCGCTTGAAACCTATGCAACAAATGCTTGATCATTTTTGATATTACCACTACTGATAGTAGATACTTTTCAGTATTTAGCTAGAAAGATATAGACCTTCAAGGCTTCAGTAATGGTACCTGAGCAACATTGCTTCTCTGGAGAGAAGTATTACATACATTTCCTCCCCACAGTCTCACAAAAAAAAAACAAAAAACCAGAGAAAGGATGTCTCCCCTCTGCCCCCTACCTCCCCCACATTTTTAGCTAGAAATCTCCCTGCAATCTCTTCACTGAGGAAACTTTTCTTTGAGTATGTGCTGATTTTATGGTGAGGACAGACACGTGAAAGCCTGAAGCTTTAAATGTTCTGGAGTCTGACAATTGTGTTTTCGGGTTATTTAGCAAGATAGAGAAACAGCCATCATTTCAGAGATTTGGATTGATATGTATTATCAATTGTATTCTCTCACATACTTCATAAAACATATATCATTCTACATTTTTTTCATTGTCCTACCTTTTCAAAAATGATTTTGTGGTAGTCTTAAAGCTAAAAAAAATGGAGCAAGTTCTAGACTCCTTGAAGTCTATTATTTCTCAATCTCACTAAATCAGCAATGAGATTTTCCTGGATCAGTCTATACATTTGTGTTATTTTGATTTCCCTTTCTCTTAGCCTGAGGCTTCAGTATCTAGTTCATTGGCACTATGGACTCATGTCCCACTCTCCCAGTCCAGGGAAATTAAGATAGTCTTAAATGTCAAGGCACAGATTTTGCAGTTCTGAAGAAACGCTGATGTTTTTGAAAAATAACTTTCTATTAAAAAAAAATCAACTTTTAAAATTTATTAAGAAGTAGATGTATCTATGGAGATTCTGGCAAAGGGAAATAATAATAATATAACAAACTTATTACATCTAGAAAGCAAGATCATTTGTGTTCTGATAACATGATTCTTTACAAACAAAGCTAAACAAAATGTCTTTCCTCTTCATTTTTGGCCTCCTCTTTTTTCTTTACATTAAATGATCATTTATGCACACTCTTAGAAGTATGTCTGTAGTTAAATTTTAATTTGATGACATCATCTGACACGGTAGGGTCATCATATGTATTGTCAAGGACAAAGAAGGTCATGTCAGATGTACAAAATTACTCACCTCTTTTATCAATCCCAGTGCACAACCCTACCTCTCATCCTCCTGCCTAAGGAGCTAAAGAAGCTACTAAAAGCTCTAAACCAAACTCAATTCACCTTTTCATACATTTATGAACTTCTGTAAAGAAAATGGAGTGAAAGCATCACCTTCTACTTTCATAAGCAATCATTTATTTCCCTGACTTGGGTCAGCAGGTTGTTTAAAGTAAATGTTGAAGAGTATGAAGACCATGACTCCTGATGATGTTGGATGCTGATAATATAGAGTCTGTTTCTTGCTACAAAGCCTGTAATTTTGCATCAGGAGAAATAAAAGTTGAAGGCTAATTTAAAGGAAAAATATATGTGTCTCATTAAAACTTATTTCAAACATGATACAGAGAGGATGAAGTTTGGGGAAATGCCAAGTGTTTAATCAGGGCAAATTAGACAACACTATTTTATCAATGCTTCTAATTCTAATTGAATGAGCTTTGGATGCATCAGTGCAGTGGGCTTGGATTATCTGTTTTAGTTCTTTCCTCCACCACTTGGGTTTATTAGCTTACCGGTTAGATAAGCCCTCTTACATCTACAGCTTGCATGCAATTACTGGTTTTCCTTCAGTTAGCGAAAGATTGTGATAAGGTATTTCATGCTCTTTTCCTGATTTCTGAATCTTTTAGTTCTCATTTAAGACTTTTCAGACTTTATAGGAGAAACTGAATTAGTTATGATGCTGTGGTTATTTGTCAGTGTCTGCCCCCACGGATGTATTTACACATTGTCTTTTTCTCCTAAATTTTGACTCAACATGAGTTCTATCAGCAAAGCCATAAAACAGATATTCCAATAAAGCCAGGTGCCACTCTGTCCCCTTTATCAATAAGTTGCAGGCCTGCTTATTGATAAAGGGGACAGAGTGGCACCTGGCTTTATTGGAATATCTGTTTTATGGCTTTGTTGATAGAACTCTCCTCAAAAGAAGTTTTGTACTTGTAACTTTTCTATGCTCCAATCTCCACTTTAGTCACCTAGCCATCCCATTTCCTGTTGCATGCTGGCAGTAGTGGATGCTCTAGCTCACCCTGCCAAAGATACAAGGATACAGTACCACATGCATGTGGTATGTGTAAAGAACCACGTTATCAAGCTGATTCAGGCCTCTGGGAGCAAGGAAAATATGGTGCCACTTTCAGACCTTAGCTCATACCCCATCACTTAGCTGTGACGCAATAGTTTTCAATTTAGAGTCTGAACTGCTGGCTTTGGCCTGAGCTCAGTGCTAGCTGGAGCCTGTTAGGAATTGTTGGGTGAGGGAGGACTGATGCTTTTCAGCAGCACAGTCACATGTGTGGCCATCCCATGTAGTTAGTTGCTGGGCGTTAAATTGGTGTCTGTATTTTCTCTTCAGCTGTTGAACGGACGAAGCGTGTTGTTGATCCAAGTCCCTGGCATCTGTTCCTGACCTTTGACTTGTATCTTGGCTCTGGCTTACAACCCTTGGATCATATCCTGGCTCTGGTTCCTGCCTCTTGGCAGCTTGTTTGGTTCCTGTCTTTGGCTTCAACCTTGGCTTGTATTCTGGCCCTGGCTCCAGACCCTTGGCTGTTAGGTGGGTTCCAAAATTTCAGTGTTTTTCCCTGTTCCAGTCTTCGGTCTGAATTGGCTGTGCCCTTGTCTCCTGCAGTGAATGGTCTGCAAACATTTAATAACACTGGGACTGTGTACAAGGGAAAAAAACATA
This sequence comes from Acanthornis magna, assembly GCA_036785705.1. NCBI lineage: Eukaryota > Metazoa > Chordata > Aves > Passeriformes > Acanthizidae > Acanthornis > Acanthornis magna. The sequence continues at coordinate 580,057 of JAWUZG010000149.1, forward strand.
ATTGTTGAAGAAACTTGTCTCTGGATATCCGTGCTCAATTGTCTGTCCTTGAGATTCACCGGAATGATGTCCTGCAAAGAACGAGATGCTCTTCGTAGTGAAGTTAAAAGCTGACAAATATTTTCTCCTTGTTTTTTGAAGCCTGTCAGCACATCCAGTCTAAATGCTGGTTTGCATATACAGGAAAGGCTTATTTATATAGGGAAGGAGAAAATGCGTAATTTTGGTGTCCTGGAATATATACTTCGACTGTAAGCATTTTCTACAAAGCAGAGATATTGTGAAAAGGAACAACCAACACCCCCCCCCCAACTAATAATAATAATAATAATAATAATAATAATAATAATAATAATAAAACCTACCAAACAAACCAACAAAAAAACCCCAAAAAACCCAAAAGAAAAAAGCAAATCAGAGACGAAAAATGAGTGCTTACTTGTAAAATATGTTCCTGAATTGTCCAAGTTTCTTAGCTTTTTGATCCAGAAGACAGTAAGAGAAATAATGAAAGGAAGAAGGTTTTTGATAGAGAGGACAACTTCTGTATATCAACAATTTTTTTCAAAATTATTTTTTTATTAGTGTGATATGATGTTGGACCTTAGAGGATTAAATCATGTGGACCTAGATCTTAATCTGACCTGAGTCCTAAGGAAAGATAAGCTATGATGGAATGCTGATCTTCAGGGCATAGATTTGCGCTCTAGTGTGTTGCCAGCCAGCCACGAGCCAAGGGCATGCAACAGCAGAAAACAAACACTTGAGGAAAGCTAACAACATTGACAAAAATCCATCTACTGCAGATTTCTCAATGCTTCTCTGCAGTGGAAGGTCTGATTTTGATTTCCATTTGTAAATCAGTGTGACTTCACATTCTGAGATCACCTAAATCAGGAATAGCCTCATCAGTCAAATTGTGTGGTTCCAGACCATTCTAGCTCTCGTTTTCATGTGTACAATATGAAGCATGTCTGAAAATTATGTTGGAACTTTTTCTCAAAATAACAAAACAATAAAAATTAAAACACCACAACCCCAACCAAAATACATAGGCTTTTGATGAGGCTGTGGTTGGAACAGTAGAGAGAAGGAGAGGAGAGGAGAGGAGAGGAGAGGAGAGGAGAGGAGAGGAGAGGAGAGGAGAGGAGAGGAGAGGAGAGGAGAGGAGAGGAGAGGAGAGGAGAGGAGAGGAGAGGAGAGGAGAGGAGAGGAGAGGAGAGGAGAGGAGAGGAGAGGAGAGGAGAGGAGAGGAGAGGAGAGGAGAGGAGAGGAGAGGAGAAGGGAAAGGAAAGGAAAGGAAAGGAAAGGAAAGGAAAGGAAAGGAAAGGAAAGGAAAGGAAAGGAAAGGAAAGGAAAGGAAAGGAAAGGAAAGGAAAGGAAAGGAAAGGAAAGGAAAGGAAAGGAAAGGAAAGGAAAGGAAAGGAAAGGAAAGGAAAGGAAAGGAAAGGAAAGGAAAGAAAGAATTTGGTAAGAGGGAGATGAGAGGGGCTATAACTCCCTGAGAGTGTACTAAGCTTGGCAACTCTCCCAGGAGGGCAGCAGACAAAGGGCTAGGGAGATGGTGGATAGCACAGGAATGATCTGGAGGGCTTAGAACAACAGGAGACACTAGGCTTGCATCTAAACACTAGCAAGAAGACAGTTTTCTCACAGGAAGAAATTAATGCGGGGGTTTATTTACAATTCAGAAAAGCACTGAGTGTTTGAGTTGTGCTGGAAAGAAAAGCTGAAGAAAAAGGTGGTTGATTTGTAGGATAGATATTAGTTCCTCCCATGCTAAAAATTAATTCCATTAAACTCAAACCCCTCTAGAACATGGAAACTTTATTTTCTTTTCCTTGTTTCCAGCTGAGGACAAGCTGGGGCCTGTTTTTTAACAGGAGTTACTATTAAACACTTAAATTTAGACTGATTATGTTTGTTTTCTCTGTCATTCCTTTCATATTTTTTGACCATATCAACAGGCAAGCTGCTTTCAAGTTTGATTCTTGTAACAACACTCCCTCCTGATTTAAGCATTTTACTGTACATATTCTTTTTGCTCAATTCCAGCATCTTGTCTCTGTAGATTCCCCTGTAATTCTCCAACTTTTTAGTGGCAGGATTTGTTTTCTTATGGTGCATATCTTGTAAGGCTTCGTTACCAGATTTTTTAAAGAGTGGCATCCTTGTATCAGTCTACTAAGCAGAACTCTGGTAAACGCCTGAATATATGTTATGGCAAAAGCAGACAAGGTCAAGTGCAGTGCTGTATGTGTTTTTGGATAGAGGAACTTAAGCATCTCTCTCTGTGGGGAGATCTCAGACGTCCAACTCAGGGAGTTTGAACTCAGATGATGAGCTGTATGCAATTCTTGCTTATCTAATAAAGTAGATTCCTGCTTGATTCAAAGTCACATTCCAGATTGCACAACAATTGTGCCCTTATGTAACCTCTTTTAAATGTCCGACACAGCAAATCATCTTGCACTCATTGTGTAGCACTAATGTATTGTCTTCCTCATAGCTGCAGACTCAGCCTGTCTGTCTAAGCTTCAACACTCTCTCAGCAGTTGCAGCCAACTCACTTTCAGAGGAGGACACGGGGGAAAAGCTAGCAGTCACAGTGGGCTTTCCTTCAGTCTTGTCACTCTTGCTGGGAATTATGTAATTGCCTAGCATAAGGCCGGACTGGAAATCTAGCTGCACCAACCAAACAGGACTACATACAGCAGCCTTGTGGCTGGCTTTATGCCCATCAGCTTTGCTTGTCATTTGGGAACCTTGCTTATGTTGATGGTTTAAGGTATGGCAGTTGAAGATTAAAAGACTTAATCCCTTTGAATCACTGGTTATTTTTTTGAGAAACCAATTCAGTGGATTTATAACTGGATCTGACTTTTTGCTTCTTTCAGGCCATCAGATTCAAGCTGTCTTTGCCAGCTCTATTAGGTCCAAATAATGTTTCTTGGTATGCTGATAAATCTTACTCAAATCACTTCTGCACCCTTATTTTTGCTTTCCCCTCTCCATCCTGTCCCATGGATGCAGTGTATTTTGTCAAGTCTAGATAAAATCTATCAGTCTCTGCTCCTTGGTCATTGTTGCCTATTGTTTTCCCTCTTGCTCTTAGACACCTGCTTGTTTTCTCATCAAAATCAAACAACTCCCCTGTGATTTAACAGCCACAGGACATGTGTTCTTGTAAGTAGGTCAGTGTTTCAAGGGCCAGTGTCACAGAGTGATCTCTGAAGTTCATATAGTTCAAACCCCCTACTCAAAGCAGTGGAGTCCTTTCCCCAGCTGGGACTAATCCTGCAGATCAGTCTGTTATCTGTACCTGACAGGTACCACGTTTGCCCACCCACAGGCCATTAACTTTACCATTTTTCCTCAACAGGTTTCTGTTTCTAAGACTAAAACCTTTTTGGGCTTGCATTTGGCTTAGTAGCATTTTTATACCAAATTGTGCTGACTGTTATCAATCCTACTCATCCTCAAAAATCACCTTGACAAAATTGTTATGCTTAACAGTATCTGTTAGCTAAGCATTATTTCTTGTGTTCCTCTTAGGTCTCATAACATTATGTTTTCTGCTCTTTCCATTTTTGTTTACTTGTTTTAGCAAGGAACCTCAAAAAACTAATTGTTTTACAAGAAAAGTATTGCATTTAAATACAGTTATTGCTTCAGTGTTGCGGCAAATTATGGTATTATCATACAAAAATTTGCAGTCCACAAAACAGTAAAGTACAGGCTTGGAAGAGTCTGGGGTCAACCATTAGACTGTTATTTTTTCATAAAATAGTTCTTCTTGAGAGTTTGAAAACCTATGAGTCTTTGGTTTTAAACAATTTACTGGAAGAAATGCAACCAACATATCATCTAGTTATGTGTGTATTAGCACCAGCTGCCTTTGTAATTTGAACTGCCTGGATTAATCAAGCAGCTACCTGATTAAAAATTGGACTACAAATGAGCGAGTAAATACTTAGCTGTTTTGAACAAGTCAGAGTTTGGGGGGTTTGTGTCAGCACTCTTGCTGGTTTTTTGGCAGCTGTATTAACGAGCAGCTTTTCTTTCGTTGTTCAAATAAAAACAAAACAGCCTTTGAATTTTGTACTCAGAAATTCCACTCATCTGCCTAATGTTCTTTTTTTAATTAGAAGGATACACATATGACTTAATTAATCAAGCCTGTCTTAGGGAATTATGCATTTATTAATGGTTTCTGCACTCAAACACATTATTAAGGGATTTGTGCTAAGTACCTGACAAAAAACAGCCTAATTTTGCTTGCTTTGCCTAATGTATTGAGAAACGGCTTGTTGATCAGATTTCAAAACATTCATGCTAAGAACTAATGTCCTATTTAGAATGTTTAAAAATGCAGCAATTTGGCAACTGAGTACTCTACTGGGTTGTATTTAAAATAAAGTCAGTGCCAGACAAGAAATGAGAAGAATGGAACTTTTTTGACCATAGTGACAATGGAAGAAAGAAAAATAAGAAAGATTGCTTTGCTTCAGGCTTTCTTTTTCTCCTTTTTCTTTTTTCCCCCCCCTTTTTAAAATATATATAAGTGGAATAAACTTCTATTTTTATCTATTCATCAAGAAATGGAATCTGTGATTGGTTTTTTGGTTTTTGGCATGCATTTTTGAGTTTAAGAAACATTTCTTCAGTCCTGCTTCACATAACAAACATTCCACATTACCTGGAGTATGAGAACACTTCCCCTGCAAGTGCCTAACTTCAGTAATATTCCTGTGTCTCATCCTATGCAGGGACTGACTATCCTCATTTTATGCCTATGTACTATTGCAGCGCCTTATCTAAAGAGAAATAACAGACATTTGTCTTTAACAAAAGTTCTGCTGTTTTGAAGTTATTAAGATTTGTTTATGAGAGTGATGCAGATGCATGCACACTTTCACACTAACCTACATAATGGTAAAGAGGAAACCTTTCCAGAAAGAAGAACTTAAGCTGATGTGGTTAGAAATAAAACATCACTGTATAGAGAAAATTTCAATCTTTGCAGACTTGTCTCTCAGCAAGATAAGCTGGCTTCCATTTATTTGGGTCTGGGTCTGAGTATGTTCGGTTCCTTGGGCCACTATATTTTACCATCTTTAATGACATGTCTGAGCCAAAGACACTTAACGTTTGTTCATTTTGATTCTGCTGATCTAGGACAGCCAGATTTGCTTAAACTGATCCTTCTCCCAGCTGCAGTTTCCTGGACACTGCAAGCTGCAGCTCACCTGCCTGGGGAAACCAGGACTCCGCCAGAAAGAACAATTATTGCACTACATAGTCCCAAGGAACTATACAAAAACTCCCCACTTTCTAAAGCTTTAGTCTTCTCACTGTTTTAAAGCATTTTTAAGTCCTATTTTCTTAAGACTTTGGATTCTCTAACACTGCACCCTTCTGCACTCCCTGGCTTTGCTCTCTTCCATTGGAACAACGATTCTTTACTCCTCTGTCTGAAATAATTGGTGAGTGCCCTTCATTGTAACTTTAGTCTTATTTGTCTGGCTTTGGGTGATTTGTTACTTCAAAGTTCACCTGGAACTCCCAGGGAGTGACTGCTAACATTTGTCCACTGCTATTTTGGGTGAATAGAAGCTAATCCTGACTCAATCTTCTTTGTTAGTTCAGTTAAGTCTACAGGAATGAGGCACAAAGAGTTTGAAAGAGTTTAAGTCCCACATGTGTACTTTAGGTCTCATAAAGTGTGCATGGACAGTTTCTCCAAATTTAAATGAAAGCTTGAAAAAGACATAGTTAATTTTGAAGAAACAGAAAAGTGCCTTTGTGGTGTATGGAAAGGAGAACAGGAAAAGGAAAAGAAGAGAAAATCGAATTATTTTCTAAAGGTTAAACCAGGCAGTTTGAATTAATGTTGAAGTCTCATTTCCTCCTCTCTGATGGTTTGCCTGTCACTGAAGAGGATTAAAGCTATATGGGATCTGAATTCATGTAAATGTTAATGTGTTGACCTTATCCTGCTTACTTCATTCTTCTGCTTCCCATGGTAGAAAGACTAACTCTCACAGACTAACTCTTTCAAAATGGACTCCTCTTCCATGTTGTCCAAGTTCTCATAGGAAAAATCAGAATGAACTATACAAGAAAGTGGCAAGATGTTCAGATGTTTGATGACCTGGGCTTGATTGACTTCCCATCTTTGAAGATGCTGTTTATTTGACACTAATTTTTTGTTTCTTGCTTTTAGGTACTAGTCTCTAACTATTCAATTGTTCTTTAAAAATTATTGCAATTTCTTATACAAGGTCGGTGAGGAACTTAGCACAGGATTCCTTTGAGAGCCATGCTGGTCTAGAAACAAATGCTGCTTTGTTAGTTTCCTGGTCAAAGAATGCAGTCTTCTGACAATAGTGGTATGACGCATGTAATTTACATTCTGAGCAATGATTTGTAACTACTTTAACAGTAAAGGCATAGAAATGTTGGACTTCACTTTTTATGTTACTTGAAAATGATAGTTTCAATTTGGAAGCAATTTCAAGAGCTGATGGTCAGAGGCCGCAAAATGTTTCACAAACAGTAGATAGGGAATTTAAACTTTCATAGATGCAAAAATTATGTTGGAACTAACTAAAAAATGGGACCATAATTCCTTTAGCTTCAATCATCAGAAACTATTTTGAAGATGTCTACTTAGAAGACTAGAAAATTGTGATCTGTGATACACAGTGGTTGTTTATAAATTATAGTTGTTTTTTCTTATTAAAAAAATGAATTATACTACTAGAATAGTTGATTCAATATGTTTCTAGTCTATAATTTTAGTCATGACAAATAAGATCTATTAGCACATTTCCTGGACTTTAAATGTCTAATTAAAATGAAAGTGACAGCTAAGAGACTCGGGAATTTTTGGAAGCAGTTGTAGGGGAAGGGAGTTCCAATCAGTGAGAGAACTCACAGAAGTCAAATATTGATGAAATTGTCAAAATTTAATGAATCTGTAAAATAATTACAGATTGGTGTTGTTTACTTCAGAGGAGAAAAACAGTATTTAATTAGCCCAATCAATAGAGATATATGGTAAAGGTGAGAGAACAGTAGGTATAGCAGTAGTAGTTAATGCAGTGGGCAGGAAAAAGTGGATTTGTTGTATATGAAGCAAATGATCAGCCAGTTGTGAGGAAATTATAGTAGTTCTGGTCTCAAATGGGTTTTCAGTAGGTTCGCAATACATTTTACACAGGTCAAAGCTATTTGCTCTTACCCTAAATATACTTAAAATTGTGACATATCCTCTGAATCTTGACACTTAGCATTACTTGTCTTTTTTTTTTCCTCGCAAGCTGCTGGATGTCCTTGCAGAAATCATTTATTGACTGGCTATCTTCAGACTGCTCCCTCTGTAATGACAACCTGATATATTTGTTGCTGCTCAACCAAGCCAGACATCTCCTCAGGGTGTATCATAGTGGATTCTCACTCTGTGCTCCTGTTTTGGTTTTTTTTCTTCCACAGAGGGTTTGGTAATGTGTGTGTTATGTACTTGTACTGCATCCTGGCATTCTTCCTAGGACCACACTGCCTTAGGTACTAGAAAGTGCTCACAAGTCCTGCATGCAGTCTGAGTGTAACTTAGATCTTGGCAATGGTTTTTGCTACTTAATTTTAGATGACTTAGGTGATAGTGCTCTGCAGGCAAGATTTTACTAGGTAACAGCAAAAATGGATCTATGTACTGTGTGGCAGATCAGAGGTCTTACTCTTGTTATGGTACAGCTGAGTCTTCAGACTGTTCATGTTAAGTAGCCAGCTGCTTGTGCCTTTTCATCAGATTTTTTAACTCCCAAGCATTGTATTTGGGTATACCTTTGGAGTAGCTGGGTTTGCCCATGTTAGAAGCACACATATTTGAGCACATATATTAGAGCATTCTTTTACTATGATGCTGTGGGTTTTGTTTTTTTCGAAGATCTGCTACACCCTCCCATAGTTGCATGTTCATAATATGCTGTAAGACATGGTGCATGTTCCTGAATAAACTTGTGGATTGTCTCTTGGCTGAAACTGAAACTTCGTCAGGGCATTTGTCCCACTGGTAGTGCTAATTTCTGATGCAGCTTTTAACCCAGGGTGCCTCATTTACCCAAGAAAAGACCACTTTTGTGTAGTGTGTATTGCGCCCTCCCTAGCTCTGGTCACAGAGAACCTCCAGACATGGTCTTGTGGCATCCATTCCAGTTTTCTAAGGGGGAAAGCAAAATTAGGAAAGCGTTTAATGATTTTAACTGTTTCACTAGTGACTGCAGCCTCTGAAGACACCTCCTGTTCTTTCCTCTTGCTTCCTTTTTCAGATTAGCTGTGTCCTGCACTGGAGCCAATTAGTCTGGCTCTTGCTTCCCACTTCCAGCTGTTCCTGCAGGCATCCAAACTCATCTCTGTAATAAAGTCTGGACATCTGTGGCAGCAGTTGGGAGCAGGGAATGAAAGCCAGGGCTTTGAGGCCTGCCAGCTCTCTATCTAGTGGTCTGAAGCCTTGCTGTGCAGTACACTCCCAGGCTCAGAGGATGGCTGCTTCTGGCTTCACGCTCCTCCTCGGGCCAGCACTGGTTCTGGCTTGTTCAGTGCTGGTGTGGTGGGGAGCACAGCCGACTCACACACTCAGAGTCAGGGGGTTCATCAGTCTTGGAGCGAAGAGGCAATGATTTCATCAGTGCATGATTCTGTTTGGCCTCAGGGAAAGGTATTTTCTCTGCTGGATGCAGAAGCGCAAACGGAAGGATAAATAAGATACGTGGCTTGCTCAGTGTGCTGGCAGTTTCACTGGGCTGGGTACAGACAGAACTTGCAGACCTGGAGCCCACCACGACCACAGCTACCCACACCTCCACTCGTCTTCTGGGCACACAGGAGAGATGGGGTAAACATAAACATTGCTTCCTTTTTGTGAAAGCCCATGCTGGTTATGGTGTGTGAAATTTGTGTGCGCTGAATTTGCTTTGTGGGCAGAGATTCAAGCGCTGCCGCTCTTAACCAGAGTCTAGCTGCTGAATGAACTGTCAAGCCACCCTCTTCAAATCTTTCATAAGTATACCCACAGGTACATCTTTCAGCAAATATGAATAGGCCAATTAAAAAAAAAAAGTGTGGAGTATTTATATTATTTTCTTTTTTTCTAGGCAACAGTTAGTTTTTTTGCTTGTGTATGTACAAATAAAATCATGCTTGTGCCTACCATTGGGAAACACCCCTTCCTATTCTGCTGGAAAGTGTTTGGTTGGCCCAAGTGAAACAAACAAAAGTTTCAGGAATTGCTGGGACTATAAATTCATATGCGTGCTTTTTTTTCTGCCTTCATCTACGTCAGCAGAGAAGACTGAAATATTTTAAAGGCTTCTACATATCATGTTCATTTCAAGGCACTTGGACACCAGTTCTTGCTATTGCTGTTCCATACACTTTGCTTAAGTGGATTAAGCAAGTATATTTTTTTGTTAAAAGGACCTTTAAACAGTGCAATCATTTTAGTAGGTAATACTAATAGCCTAGGTTTGCCCATATAGAGAAGACAGACAAGGGAAAACCTTGAGACAAGTGAGGTTCTGGGATATGAAAGATGGGTGTCCTGTCTCTGTACCTTTACATGAGGTTCCTTTGCTGTAAAAGGGCGTCAGGTTTGCACAGATTCATATTATTGAATTGTTAATCAGACCTGAATTATGAAAATGTCACAGAACTAACATAATCAGTGCTAGTTCTGAAGCCCTGGATTATTATGTTATTTTGTCCCAGTGGCTTCTGCTTGGAAACCTGTGTCTTACATTACCTTTTCTGCTTCCTTGCCAGTGCAACTTTTAAATGGAAGAACAGTAAAAATCTCTGTAGAAGGCAGTGCTTTCATAGTGCACAATTGTAATTGCTCATATTGAGAAAATGGGTGCTCTCACTGCAGGTGTTTGTGGAAATAAAAAAAAATGGTAAAGACATCTGACTGCAAAATAGATATGGCTGAATTGAGTGGGTCTTCATTCCAAAGCTGGTAATTGCAAGAAAGACTGAATGATATTCAGCTGAAGTTATTGTAAAGACTACAGCACAAGGTGCTGTTAATTTTTATGAAGAACTAAATTGTTTACCTTTTGTAAAAGAAAAATAAATTCTGTTTTGTTTTAAATGCACTTATATTAGGTTCAGATTTCACAGCATGACGTTACATTAAAGCAGTTTTCATGTGAGAAGCCAAAGTTCAAATATTTTCAGTGATATTTTAAATTATTTTTAGATAGTGTTGGAAAAGTTTTGCTTGGGAATCCTTTAGGAATCTTAGAGCAGCTGCTAAGGATATTTTGTCCCCTCACATACTAAAATGGTCTTGAAGAGAAATGTGTGATTAAATTTATATATCCTCTCACACCCTTTACAGGAAAAAATACCAACTCAGTACACACTCATCTTCTTCTGGAAACCTTTTGCAAAAGCTAATTTGGCTCTATACTGTAATGAAACAATGTTATTGTTTACCTTGCTTGTTGTTGCTGTTGTTGAAAAAAACATTTGGTTAAATGGCCAAGACTTGAGGGGGAAAAAACAGCTGCTTTTCTGTGCACTGTGAAATTTCTCTCTTGACTTCCTGATATACTTGGCAAGGCTTTAAATCAATGTTTAAATAGGAAAACATCCTGATCAGCTGAAAAACCTTGTGTTTCTGAAAGACATTTATAAAATAACTCCTGACTATTTCACAAATAACTGCATACTGCACTTGCTGGAAATGTGTACCACAAGTTTCCTTGGGGATTAAGCTTTTTCCTCTAGATACTGAAAAGCAAATAGAATTGCTTTGACTAAAAGAAAAGGCACAGCGAAACAGAGAACCTGGATACCAAAACAGCTTTCACAAAAAAGCAAATACAGAATTTTTTACGTGGTGAACATAGGACAAGGGGTGGGAATCACTGCAGGATGACAGTGGTGGGTTGAGATTTAGACTGCAGCAAAATCTGGGGACCTAAATTTCTCCACTCTGAAGATGCTCTCCAACGACACACCTGCCAAGAACATTGCCATTCTACAGACAGACCAATTGGCCAGAGAAGGTTAAATTTCTTCTCAGGTTAGAGGCCCGACAAACTTCCTGACTTGTGAAGCACACCACAGTTGCAGACTCAAGCTTCAGGCCACCTTTTTTCCAAGTGTGCTGCCATCACCCACTAATGCATCAGCCTTGGGTTTTCTTGCCAATCCCTCCCTTTGAAAACCTCTTCTATTTCTCCTGTCATCTTATTTTTTGCTGTGTCCTTATTAACTTGTAGAAATAGCAGAAAAAGTGTAAGTAAGTGATGATTTCAAACATGGCTGTCATGCTAAGACAAAATTGTCAGGCTGAAGCTCTAAGACTTACAATTTCTCCCTGTCGAGGGTTTGACCCTGGCTAAATGCCAGGCACCTACGACGTTTGCTTTCTATGCTCTCTCCTGCTGCAGCTATGCAGAGGAGAGGGAAAATTAACACAAAACACTGGACTTATGAGTTGAGATAAGACCACTGATAAGGTGACGCACTAGATTCAGGGCAAAAGCAGGCGGTAAAACTTAAAGTTGCAAAAAAAAGTGATTTATTAGTCTAACAGAGTCGGAGGATAAATCAGAGGTAAAAATAAGCTCTCAAGACACCGTTTCTTCACTGACCCCCCTTCCCTCTTAAGGCACCGCTTCCCAGCTCACCCCCTCCCTCCTTTCTAACTAACCAACAACTCCCAGGCAGGGGCAGGGTGTGGGGTTTTTTCTTTAAGTCAGTCCATCACAATTCTTCTACTACAGACACTGTTTCTCTATTCGCCCCCTCCTTCCATTCAACCAGCAGATCCGGGTTGGGGCAAGATATGTGGCTTTTCTTAGTCAGTCCAACGCCACAATTCTTCTTCTACAAACACTGTTTTTCTGCTCACCCCTCTCCCTATTAAGGCCATTTCTCAGCTCACCCCCTCCCTCCTTCCTTCTAACCAAACAGCTCTGGGGTGGGGGCAGGGCATGGGGGTTTCCTTTGGTCAGGGTCAGTCCATCAGGGGAAAAGAATCCTTTACTTAGCCATGGGGGTCCCTCCCACGAGAGACAGTCCTCTGCGAACTTCTTTGGCGTGGGTCCAATCTCACGAGCAGCCCCGCCTGATTGCTGCTGTCCGAGATTCTCTCCAGGCTGCAGATTTCCAAGCCGAGGCCAGGCTGTTTCCATCCCGGGAGCAAGGCCTTTCTCTCTCCTGCAAGGCCTTTGCAACTCTCAGTCTCTGGGACTCCCACTGGATCACAGCTTCCTGCAGGCATCCACCTGCTCCTCTGGCGTGGGCACCTCCCCACAGGCTGTGGGGGTTTCTCTGCATCCCCTGGACTCCATGGGCTGCAGGGGGACCACCTGCTCCCCCATGGTCTTCACCATGGCTGGCAGAGGGTTTTCAGCTCCGGCGCCTGGAGCATCTCCTCCCCCACCTTCTCCACTGACCTTGGTGCCTCCATGTTGTTCTCCCTCACATATTTTTACCTCCTCCTCCTCCTTCCCTGGCTACAAAGAAGTGCGTGCTTATCCTGTTTTGATTTCTTCTTAAATATGTTTTCACAGAGGCGTAACTAACATCTCGAATTGGCCCAGGTTTGGCCAGCAGCATGTCCATCATCTTCAGAGCCATCAGAGATTGGCTCTGCTGGACATGGTGGAGAAATTTCCAGAATCTTTACTCAGGACATGCAGGAGCCATCTTTGTACCCCACCCTATCCACTGGCAAAAACTGGGCCAGGCAAAACTACCACACTCCCATGCTGTCGCACACTGTATGCGCACTTGCAAAAAGAATGGTGAAAGACTGTGAATAATCCTGGGATGGTATTCTGGCCCTCACCATTTCAGGTTTTCACTCAACTGAACTTCCAGGTTTTCTGCCAGTTGAAAATTTGAAATAAAAATCTAAATTGCTTAATTGAGAGAATGAGAGGAGAAGTCAACTGGCTCCTCATCAGTTTCTCTTAGAGGCAAATAGTGTTATGGTGGTTCATGTGGTATAAAGAGCTCAAACGATTGGGCCATAGAAAGATGAGGTTTGAAATAATAAAAGCAAGGATTTATTTTTTCCCCTTTTTTTGTGCAATGTAATTATTATGCAAAATATAGGGTTTTTATGTATGTATTATCCAATGGAGTTCTTTTTACAATGAAATTAACTGTGCCACCAACTGCTAAATTGTCATAAAGTTAAGACATTTGGGCAGCCACCTCTTGGGCAGTGGCACTATATTCACGAGTTGTAGAGTTAGGTCATAAACCAGTCAGGATGTCAAGGTAAATTTAGATATCTTGACTCTCTCTATATAGATTTTATTTTACTTTGTGATATTTGTCTGACTAAGGAGAGAGGAAAGGAGAAACAATCCCTCTTGAGGACATGTTCTTCCTGCCATTGGTTTTGATGTGGTCTTTGCAAAGAAAAAAACCCATTCCCTTCAGGTAGGTGGGAGCACTGATTGTGTTACCCATCAGTACCCTCTAGAAAAATAAAAATCTGGTGACATTATTGTGGATATTATATATATCTATATCAGAAGAGGATTCAATTCTGCATAGTTATGATGATAAAAGACTTCAGATAGACAAAATCTGTTGGTGTGTAAGATGCATTTTTAAAAAGTGCATAGGCATCTGATTACCTGGACATTTTCTGTAAGACCTCAGAATAACTGAAATCTAGATACCTCTCATCCTTTCCATCCTGAAGTTTGACCTGAAATACAAATAATTTCTTTGTCAATAAAATCTTTTTCACAGGGTTAAAAAACAAATGCTGCTTTCTCTGTTGAACTAAAGTTACCTCAAGCATTGAATGTTTCATTACCTCAACCTGACATTTGAGCACTTCAAGAAGAGAAATACTCTGGCAGAGTAATAAGGACAGTTGGTTCTCAGTAATGTGTTATATTTGTGATAACTGGTTCTCAAGCATGCCAGTGTACAATCACAATCGCTGTATAAGCAAGTAAACAAGATGAATGGTGGTTCATAGTACTTGTATGATAGCCCCATTTTTGTGAAGTCAAAAGATTGGTACATTCTCCAATCATCATTAGCAATTAAAATCTAATTAATTTGTTCTTTGTTTTATTGACAATACAGGTATATTATTATATTATTGACAATACAGAGATAACAGAAGAAGATGTGATATTTGTGCTTCTTTTTGCTAAATTAGAGCCCTATCATTTCTTTGAAAGCTCTTTCAGGAAAAATAACTTTTCAGATGTGCTACGCTGACCTTTGACTGCTCAAGGGCTAAATAATATCTTAGATTGAGAGTACAATTCCCATGCATTATTTTCTGGCATATCTATGTGGAAATTACTGAATAGCTAGAGAAGTATGTTAATAAACACATAATCTTGTTGTTCAAAAAGTAAATTATATATTCATAAGGAGATTGTCTCTTAAGCTGAAACTCACTACAAAATTTAATAGAGCGATTTCCATTTTCCAAAAATACTTAAAAAAAAATGATCATACCTTAAATGATACCTTTGAACTTCAACTATTTTATAAATAATGGCAATTTTTAGAGTTCTTAAAGAGATTTCTGAATTTATTCTGAAGATGGGGGAGCTAAGGTTGAAGCATTTAATCTTCTTTCAATGAAAACAAAAATAGTGAAAAAAAAAGGGATTGAGTCTGAGCCTTTGACATCAACTTGAATATGCTCCTTCCTTAAATGTCTGCATTAAACTCAGCATTCCAAAAAGTGCCCCTATTTCCATGTTGTTACTTAATGTAGGACTAAAATTGAAGTCTATCTTTGGCCATCTAAGATCAGGAAGGTTGAGCCAGTGGTTAACATTTGTTTGGCACACCTGGATTCAAGTCCTCTGTTGGTTTGCGCTCTCAGAAAGATCTTTAGTACCTGTGAAGGGATGCAAGTTGACCTAGGCATCAGAACCAAAATTGTGAGTCACAATTCCATTCATAAATGTTTATTCACCTTTTATTTTTTGGCAGTAAAGTTTTTAGTTCCCAGAGATCTGCCAAAAAAAGGTTTGTCATATTAGTGCAGAGGCCATCAGTGCCTGCTCTTGCCCAATATTCAAAGTAAAACTCTACCAGTTTCCACCATCTTTCTCCCCAGGTACCATCTCCCATATAACCTGGTCAAGCATGGATGATTTTCACCCATCTGAAGCAAACTTATGCAACTGAGCTTCACACACAGTACATTAATGACCATCTCTCCCTCTCCCTCTTTCTTTGCCATTCTGCATTGGAGCAAGTATAGTGTATAGTATATGGAGTGAAACGATTGTGTCTTATTTTCTGTTCTCACAGACAGAATTATTTGCATATTTTGAATTAAAATTATTAGAGAAATATTAATATTTATAACTCAACTATGACATATAGAACTGATATTTCATGAATATGGTCTTGCTGTTTCAGAAAACTTAATCACATGAGACTGTTCATAAATTTGTGACATTTACTATTAAAATCAGAATAATGCTGAATGCCTCACTGCTTTTTAGTCATCCACATTTCTTTATGATAACTCTTCTTGGAGGGGATTTATTCATTAAGCTGGGCAGCTTACTGATTTTAAACTGTTTTTTGTTTTGTGTTCTGGACATTAATTGCTGGTGGCCTCACTTCAGTGAACTCTCATCTGTATTTTAGTTTTGGTGCCTGCTTTGTGTGGGATTGTTCTTATTGTAAGCACAAATTTAGTTTCAAACAAGTCTTTTTGCTGGCAGTTATCTACAAATAACACAGAAACCATGTCAAATTCATTTCACTGAATGAAGAAAAAACAATTGTAGTTCATCTTTTCTTGTTTATTAGTTAATTCACAGAATACATTAAGAGAAACTACTTTTGGCTTAGAGTATTTTTTTTCAATCAAAACTAAATAATACCAAAAACTTTTAAAATGGAACATTTTCCTAACATCTGGGAAGTGTCTGCTATTCACTATCATTATCAACGGTTTTACGTATTTCTGTTTCACTAGACCACACAAAGGTTGATTGTAACTATTTTCAGCTATTGATGATTAAAAAAAATAGCTGGGAGAATTATAGCCAATCAATGTGCTTCATGTATAATGTTCATGCAACTCAGAGTGGGATTTCAAAAGAGCTCAAAGGTAGCATTCCATTCTTCTTGAAGTCCTGTTCAACTCCTTTTCTCATCAGAAGACACTGGTCCAGTTACCAGTATCTGAAAGAATATAGAAGAGATCCTACTAATCCAGGAATCATAAACTATCTTCTTGAGAGTAAAGAGAGAAAAATTATGGGCAAGCGATTGCAAGACATTTTTGAACACCTTTAGCTCATTTCACTGCTTATTAAACTGAATTACTCCTGATGGTGGCACAAAATGTTAGGAAGCTGAGATTGTGAAGTCCATGAGGAGGAAGAGGACAGAGTCTCTCAGGAAACCAGAGGTGACAGAAGAAACAATGCCGCATGAACAAACATTGATCTATGAAATTTGCTGAGATCACGACGCAGCTTGAAGTACCACGTTAGCCCACGTCAGTGTGCTGTGTGTGTGCACTGGGTGACACAATGGGGGAATCACTCTAGCACAGGGTCATTAGTTTTCCTCTATTCTCCCTATACTTATGTACATACACTTCTCAGCCTGAACTGTGCAGTTCTCAGATTCTACTTTAGGATTTTTGTCACTAGATTTTGTCACTACATTTGTAGTTTCCCGACTAATGGATGTCAACACAGGAGAAGTACTTCCCTTTTGTATAATTTGTAGACATATTTGGTTATAGTCAGGGTGATTAAATTTGAATCATAGTCTGTCTTTTAGAGGTGTTAAGCTTTTGTGCAGTTGGGGTCAAATGCTAAAACCTAAACATTTTTCTTTTTGCTATTGTAGTGTGGATTCTCCAGGAAACCAGTTTTCCACTCCTGACGAAGGTTTAATATTCAGATGTAGATGATCCTTAGAATCAATTGTGTTCAGTGGCCACCATCATCTTTCTGATCCTTACAACTCAAGAGTGCTCTTCCTACCTTATTTAAATAAAACTCCCCTCCCTTTTCCAGGACTCAGGGAGATGATAAATTTCTTTCTTTTTTCAGAGTAAATCTGTGTCCACAGTAATATATTCTTACAGATAGTAGTCCTGATCCTGAAGGACAAAGCACTTTATCTTAAGGGAAGAAAAAAAATCAATTGTATATAAGCAAGCTTCAAACGTGATATTTGCAGAGTTTCTGTTCAAACTATGGCTGTGTGTCATTGCTTGCGGCAAATTAATTTTAAGTAAGTTTTACTGAAAATAACTGGGCTGTGAATGCAACCCATTATGCAAAGAACTGTAAATACAGAAAAATGAAACTAAGTAATGCAAAATCCAAATATCGTTTATACGGTAACTCTTATGGAGTTGGTGACTGGATTCAAATTGAAATGTTTTAGGGAGG